>OX421842.1:18470477-19070477 GCA_949127995.1 Suillia variegata
AGGTTCAGTAACGAGAACTTTTGCTTTTCAAAAACGTTCTTAACAAAGTAACAAAAAAAATAAGTTAAAAAAAAAATTGCAATTCTTCAATGAATTGCATTGACATCGACATCGACCGCTCCTTTCGCGTTCTTTGTCTGCGCATTCAGACAACTTAGGCGACACATAATTACGTTGCGAGACTGACAGTTAACCACTGATGAACGCGATTCATTACGTACGCGACGACGATGCCAAAATGTCATTAATTGACATTTGGACAACATTCGGCGACAATATTACGTGCCTCTGCTGCATAAAGTTTGCTGCATCTAATGCCAATGGGGCGACTTAAAATGTAGCTGGATGGACAATGTATGTAAGTAGGAAGACTTCTACAAACTCCAAGAAAAACAAATCGACAAAGGCATGAGACGAAATTTTAAATTTGCTGGATTCAATTTTAACACATTTTAATTAAAAACTATGTTTTTGTATCCAAAATGTCATCAAGAGTAAATGTTTTAAAACTATTTACAGATGGATACAAAAAATTGGTATCTATTTATTTATTTATAAATAAATAAACTTTTTTTATGAACACAGATACAACTAAGTAGCTTAGATACGATTAAGCAATGCGTGTAGGGGATTTAAAAAAAAATTATATATGAGACCTTGTAGCCCACCATTGGGTTGTGGATTGAAACAAATTTTAAACTCAAACTAGATATTTAATACTATAACACAAATTGAATTTATCTTAACAGAAATGTTATATTAAATTACTTTGAGGTAAATAAATTTGGTTCTTTAAAAAATTAAAAACAATCTTAAGTTTATTCCTGAATTACCTAAGTACTTAGAGAAAGCTTGTGTAGGAAATGTCGGATATACATCTTAATTTCCGGTATTTATGTGTCTTTTCGTCTTGAAAAACGACGGTCGTGGATTGTCATACTAAAATTGCTTTGCTTTGGAAGGGATTTGGATTCTACTTCAGTTGACATATTGTTTAGAATTGTTTTGAGTTCGAAGGCCATTGTTCATTCGACTGACTTGACAAATCTTGCAGAAGGCTTTGTTTGCCATTCTTCGTTCATGGGGACTAAAATTCAACGGCAACTTTTCCACGTCGTGTTGCGATTTAGTTGTTGGTAATTAAATAATTGGAGTAGAGCATTCTTTAAATAATATGACATTAGTCCTTTTTGCTTTCCCATCTAAGTATCTTCTATCCTAGAGATTTACATTGTATGTCTTTTATATTATGCTGTTGTATATATTGTTACTTGTATCTGATTTTATTTAAAAAAAAATAAATAAATAGATCACACTTTCAAAATTAAAGTTTCTTGTTTTTTTGGAACAAACTGTGGTTCGTTTGAAACTATGAATTATGCTGTCTACTAAATGAGATCATCATTCCTTTCTGCGGTATTTGGTCCACGACTGTAGAAATCTTTCACCCTGTTTATAGCTTGAAAAAGATTACAACTTAACTTGTTTTCCCCATAACGATTCAAATATTTCTAATTTCTATATACCACCACTTAGTACCTCATCAATAACCCTACTAAGCATATAATTAACGAGGCACTTGTGTAACCTCCAATACCTACAACAACTCTTCTCTTCCTCCGTACCAAAAAAATAAAAACGCAAATAAAAAAAAACTAGACTTGAAGAAGAAGACGCCGTTAAGATGGAAATCAGACACAAACAAAGGTTCCGTTTGTTTTAAATTTTATCGCCATTTACCGCATTTACCAAATTGGCCAGTAGCGCTATTAACATGTTTCGAATACTTTCCGCTTGCGTCTTTGTTTCAGCTTTCGCGTTAAGCTACCTAATTATACAAAGCGGAGCAGAGAATTTCCCCATTTGACAAAATTAATGATGCCTCCACTAATTCACTAATGCGAACGAACGAGCGAGCGAACGAACGAATGAACGACCAAACGCATGGATCGAACCTGGGCACTATTATTAATGTTCATCAGCGGGGAACGCAAACCAGAAAAAGCTAAAATTGAGTGAGCGGCGAACGGCAAGTTATTAATTTCACTGTTCGGGCTAAGCGTTTTTTAAATTAAATTAATTTTTCGTAGCCCGTAGTTTTGTTTTTTTTTGTTTTGTTTTTTTGTTGCTTTTTATTTTGTATTTTTTTGGGCGGCTCTCATAACTTCGCACAAAGGTCAGATGGCGCGGTCAAAACGGTGAAGTGGCGAAGCGAAGCGTAGCAGTTTCGTGGCTTCAGAAAGCATTTTGTGGACTTGTGAAGCGCATCAATATTTAAATTGATTAATCGCTTCCATTGAAAGTAAACACGACTCGTTTCTTTGAGATTTTTGGATGATGGAGCAACGAGAACACCGCTGAGATATTTTACGAGAGGAGAGGAGAGGAGCGAAGACGAGAGGGTTGCGGCGAAACGGTTGGAGCGGATTAAGCAGATCTTCGATATCAATGGCGCTAATTAACATAAAATCAATTTGTTCAGCATTCAATATTATTTCTCCACTCTAGCAAGTATCTCAAATATTGAGTTCAAATATAAGTAAAATATTTTTATTAATTTCAAAAGTATTTCCCAATTAATACAGTCACAAAAGGATTACAAACTTTCGACGTAAAGTTTAAAGCATGCAAACAAATTGTAAGAAAATGTGTCAAATCGAAAATAGTATTTCGCTTGTTCAAAGTGGTGCAAGCGTGTCCAATAAATGTTGTATTTAATTTCAAAATTCATAAACTTTGCTTAAAGCCGCGGGCGTATTTTTTTATGGCTGTTTGCAGGTCGCCACTTTATGTCGACAACATTTCAATTTAAAATTTATTAATCATCAATTTGAATTTGCATGCCCGCGTACGACCGGGACTGCTTGCTGGCACAAATGCGACACACACATACATACGTACGAGTATGTACGTTAGTGGCCAAACAAACGGACCGACGAACAGTTTGACGACAGTGGCACTGCAAACCAAGTAGCAACAGTGCACAGTAGAAACATTAAAACACAACAAAACGATCACGTTAAGGAATTATATTGTATTTATTTTATACCAAACAAAGTATCTGTAGGATACGACGTTCGAGTGACAAGCGAAGTTTATAGTACGAGCACAACAAGTGCAAGAAAATATTTTTCAATTTTCCTTATTTATAAAAAATACAAAAATTTTTGTTGTCCTCTTAACAAATATTTCCAATGATACAAAATGTTGTTGTTGTTGCTGTAGTTTTTTCAATTTCCCTAACTATAATTTAATTTTTTTTTGTTTACTTACCTCTAGGTGAACGTAGGCTAAGATCGACGGGTTCAACTTGAACAGGAGGGCCCTCTGCCTAAAAGAAAAAAACAAATATTTTAACATGTAATATAATTTATAAAGTTTGTCATATACCTATGTAATAGATATCAAAACACAAAATCAATTATCAAAAACAGTTGAGTCCATTATACATATAAGCAGGTAGAGTAAATCTAATTCTATATATTTTATAGTCATTAATCCATTTTATAGAAAATATTGAATATTAAGGTATCATTATTGATGTTATTTTGTGAACAATACATATTAAAAAAAGCTTAACTTAACGGTTTCAACTTAAACTTTGAGGAAAGAAAAACAAAAAAAAAAATTTTTAATCCTTTACAGGCATGAATCGTGGGAAATATTGAGATTTTTCTCCAAGTTAAAACGCCCATAAGACTCTGTTTTATGCTTTGAAGTATATACTCGTATATACATTTGTCATTTATTGTAAATTAATACCGACTTAAGATTTTGTTTCTTAACACGTAAGTAGCAGCACTACTTTGGATCTTACGTTTTTTATTTAATTAATGTATTTAAATGTATGTGTTTGAGACAAACTACAAAAATTGTATTCCAATTTTATCCCATGCGACTTCTGGCAAAACCAAATATAACTTCTTATTCTCTGATAGGGTAAAATTTGGATAATCCAAGAAGCCGCATAACCAACAGTATGGGTCAAGAAAACTTTATGTTTCAGACCGAAAGCTATGCCATAGGATTGTGCTTTTAGTATTTTAGTTTTTAGACTAGCATGATATAATATGGGTGCCAGGTTGTAGTGGGCACATAGGGTACGAAAAGGGTAATAAACTTAAAGGAGCTGCCAAAACCAGTCTGTGAATGGCTTAAAGAAAAGTTGCATCAATGTTGGATGAAAGTATTAGATTCTTCAAAACCTTTATGCCAGAAAATTCTCGTATAAGAACCCAGAGGTACTTAGCCTAAACCGTACAAGCATTCTCGTTGTCACAGTTTTCTTAACTGGACACTTATTACTCTATAAAATATTTTTACACAATGTGAACTTATTGGCTATGTCGCAATATGCACATTTGAGGAAGCAGTGGAGCGGTGACCAGTCCCGTTTCCTTTTAATGCAATATAATTTAATCTAGCTAAGATCTAACATTGAATTTATTAAACAAATTCTTCTTGTATTTAAAGTTTCAATTGTTTTTAATTATTTGGTGGTAACCATTTGAAATATTAAATTTTATCCAAGTGCATTTTAACTTTCGATCCATAGTCTGCACTTAACGGAAAATACAAAAGTTTGCATATTTAAATTTTGAGGAACTGACGCTCTGCTCAGCAGGTGATCTAGCGTTTCGATTCACATAAATTGGTTAAACCGTCCATAAGGGTTTTGGCAACGGCAGTCACAAACTGTCAGAAATGGTTTCTCATAAAATCAATATAAATATTGCTATTGCCACCGTCAGCACAAAGCACAAGAAGGCAAGCAGCTGGTGGCCCTGAGCCACCGCCGTCGCAAGCTTCAAAACCACACAAGGGTATCTTAGCTTAGCTCAGCTCAGCTTAGCTAAACTTACCATGCTTCACCATTACCAACCACAAATTGCATCGAATTGAATCGAATCGAATCGAAACGAAACGTTGGGAATAAAATGCGAATAAATTATTGGGCGCATTTAGCGGGACAAATATATTGCGCTTGTTTATTAATTGCCGTGTGCGAATATGCAAATTCAATTTCGCTGGGGAAACCCGAAGACCGCATGTTGTGCGTCTGCTTAGAGTGAGTGCGGTGCAGTGCAGTGCAGAGTAGTGTAGTGCACACGGTGCGGGAGTTGTTGGTGTTAACTTGATAAATGACATTTGACCAGAGCGACTACTTCATACTAGCATTTGACTTGACTTGACTAACTCAAAACTCAAGTGTATGCCAAGCCATTGTGTTGCTAGTTGTTGTAGTGTTGGCACATTTCGCCAACGAAACTTATAATCTGTTTGTTTGCAGCGGTAGTTGGCGCTCGTTGGGTCACGACATAATTTCTAAAGTAATAAATACATTGAATGGTTATTTGGACAGTGCCAGACAACAGTGTCTGACCGTTGATCCAGTTTGTCAGTAGATTGCCACTGGTCGTTTTAGCACCTATTAGCTGCGACGGTGGGTTCCTTTATTATGCACCTCTCAGTGGTGTATACATTACATAAAGAAATACTCAAGATAAATATAGACATATGTATATGTATAAATATATTCTTGATCAATTTACAAAACTGAGTCGATCTATTTATGTCCCAATGTGCCCATGATTACGACCACTATTACAAAATAAATACTGATTTTTTGTTAACACGATATCTTGAGAACCATTAGAGGATATTGGATTGAAACTTTTTAAAAAATAATTTTAATTAGGGTGTTTCATCTCTGTCATTTTTTTTTATGTTACAATAAAGACCTTATTGCTGTAATTTTTTTTTTTGGTACAAAAACGTTTTAAAAAAAATTTAGAATACTTAAAGATATTGTCACAAGTTGACACAAGGATACAATATTAAATCAAATAGTTTATACTCCCTCAGATTTGGATTTTAAAGCTATAAACAAAAGTGTTTAAACTAAACCAGTGTCCCTTTCGCCGATGAAATGCTTGTGCGTAATTCCCACTTACAATCAAAACAATCCTTAAGTGAAACACTGGAGAAAAAAACAAACTGGAATCTCTTTTTGCCATATATGCGCCGCGCCGGACACGCAATTGCAATTAATATTTATTAAACAGAAAATCACGCGGTGCCATGAATAAGCGCAAAGGCTCACTTGAGTGGCTGCCATCAGATACGGCATATCTAAGCAACGAAAATTTGCATCGACAACTTAATACCTTAAAGCAAACAGCCTGCCTCAGCTATCAAACGAAATACACAAAGCGAAGCGGCGCACGCGTTTACAACAACGCCCAGCAGCAGCTACTTCCTTCACGGACAAAACAATTCAGTTTACGGCAATCGGCATGAATTCAAATGACACTGTGCGCGCCGCTTAACGACTTCCATCTTTGACTGCTCCAACCTGAGTGAGCAAGCCAACAAGCAAACAAACCAAAACTAACAAACTTTGCACAATGCCACCAATTGTCAACCTAATTTCCAATACTACAATCGCACCGCAACTGCCGCAGACGCAGTAGCACTAAATATGCCGGCGCAGTGCATAAATTCGCATGCAAACAAACCACCACTGCCAACAATATCTGTCTGTCTGTCGGTCTGTGGCGAAATCGGCACTTGTGCATCGTAATTTAGGCTCAAAGACTAGATGGCGGCATCGACATCGGCTACAGTTGCGGCGGTGGCTACCATTTGGGGGCAGGGAGCAGATTGTGGCACTTTTATCCGACAAACTGTCTGCTGATTTAAAGACTGCAAGACGCAGCGCGCTCGCATGTCTAAATCCTGGCTGACACACCCACGAACTTGGGTATTATTTGGCTAAATAGTCTAGACTGTTGTGAAGACAAAACAAAATTGTCGAGATAAAAAAAATAAAATATATTATTAAAAATTCAGAGGAGTGAAAAGTTAAAGAAAACAAAACTTTTTGATTGTTATATATGTATGTATGTATGTATGTATGTATGTATGTATGTATGTATGTATGTATGTATGTATGTATGTATGTATGTATGTATGTATGTATGTATGTATGTATGTATGTATGTATGTATGTATGTATGCATGTATGTATGTATGTATGTATGTATGTATGTATGTATGTATACATACATACGTATGTATGTATGTATGTATGTATGTATGTATGTATGTATGTATGTATGTATGTATGTTTCTGTGTTCAGATCGTAATCACCTTTCGAGTGTACTGTACCACAAATGACTTCCGCTTTTAAGTATTCAACAACAAAGAAATATCTTTGGCTATGACGAAGTTCGAATACCATCCGTCAGTTTAGAAAACCCTAAAAAGCTAAAAAGCTTCTTGTAGCACATACTCGTATATATTATATGAATCTATTATATGATCTTATCCGATCACTCCCATTATTTGTGAGTAATTTCATGTTACTACTTAACTGTTAAATACTAAATTTTCTTATACAAATGAGGATTTGTTATGGTAGAGGGTGTAGATTTAGTCCGATCTTGCTCATCTTAGAAGTAGACCTTCGCTTCTCACATTTAAAATTTCAGCTCGATATCTTTTAAAATGTAATCTCAGAATTAGACGCTATTCATATACAAGGTGGCGCTCTTATTTTTTTTCTAAATAGAAAACTTCGATTCTGTTTTTTGATTATGTTTATTTAGACCTTTAGAATTAATTGTGTTAAGTCGAGAAGATGATATCGGATAAATGGGCGCCGTCACAATTGATTGCCATACGGGCTCGTTTTATGGCATTTTCCATCACTTCGGCGAGAGTTTCGGGCGATAAATTCTCGCATTCGTGTCGAATATTTTCCTTGAGGGCTTCCAAGGTCTCAGGCTTGTTGATGTAAACACGAGACTTCAAAAAACCCCATAAAAAGAAGTCCGGGACCGTTAAATCGGGCGATCTGGCGGGCCAGTGCAAATCGCCAAAACGCGAAATTAAGCGACCCGGAAACGCGGCCTTCAGAATGTCGGTTGTGGCTCGTGCAGTGTGTGCTGTTGCTCCGTCCTGTTGGAACCACATGTCCACCAGTCCTAATTCGTCCAGCGCGTTTGACCCGCGGCGTGAACAGCGCACCACGCAGTCACTTTGAGCGGGTGTAATGGTTTCTCGTGCATCACTCGCGGATTTTCGGTTCCCCAGAAGCGATAATTTTGCTTGTTCACGTACCCGCTGAGGTGAAAATGAGCCTCATCGCTCATTATGATTTTTGCCAACACCACAGACGAATTGTTACGCAAAAAAATAGACACAATTATTCCGCGTTCTTGGGGAGTGTATCACTCCATGGCTTATTCACTTGTATTCTGTATCTGTCTAGTCCACAAATGTCAAAACAGATTTGACATTGGCGGCCATTTGCAAAAATGAGAGCATCTTCCAATAGGGTGATTTCTTTTGCGTCACCTTGTATATATATATATAATAAATAATATATATATATATATATATATATATATATATATATATATATATATATATATATATATATATATATATATATATATATATATATATATATATATATATATATATATATATATATATATATATATATATATATATATATATATATATATATATATATATATATATATATATATATATATATATATATATATATATATATATATATATATATATATATATATATATATATATATATATATATATATATATATATATATATATATATATATATATATATATATATATATATATATATATATATATATATATATATATATATATATATATATATATATTGTCATACCTACCACGCCTCTTATGGGCGTTACAAATGGAAAAACAAACTCAATATACCTTTCGGTACGAGCTTGCACGTGGCGAATGGTATAAAGAGGGAACCCATTCATAATACCAGACCGCAATTGTATTTAACTATTTCTTAAACATTTTGACATTAACCGATCATTCTTTGTTGTAGTCTTTTGGAACACACCGCCTCGTCACCACAAAATAGCTTCATTAGCGAAGAAACAAGCGATAAGATTGAGAAAAGTGCCTCCGTTAAGATAATTTGCAGCATCGCACTGTAGTACGTTCTACTACAAACGATGGCAAAAAAAAGAATGGAAAAAGCAGTTTGGCATGTTTTTAAAAAGTTACTTTTGTGACGATTAAAAAATATTAGTATCCTTTTTTTATTTTTTCTTAAAAATCTAAACATTTAAAATCAAAGTCATTTCAAATGTTTGCAACAAAGAGAAATACTTAATAGATATATTTTCGATCAGATTCAATAACTAAATCGATCTAGCCATGCCTGTCTGTCTATCATCATATCTTGTTAACACGATAGCGAGACAATCGTTGGAGATATTAAGCTGAAATTGTAGACAGGTTGCTCTTAAGCTCTAGAAGAACTGATTTAATTTTGGTGTCAATCCGCCTTTGACTACTCCCACCATTACAAAAATACTGATTTCTTGTTAACACGATATCTTGAGAACCATTGGAGCTCACAAAACTGTCTGTTCTGCTTTGAAAAAAAGAAAAAATTGGCGGTCACTGTTATACTATAAATTCCTTGTTCCACAATACATCCATTACATCCATTACATTCATTTAAAATACATCGGAACATTAAAGATATAAATTTTTTCTCTTTGATTTTGCATATATTTATTTATATCATGGTCTTCGGCCCACAGTGCATCGTATCGGTGAATAGATTGCCGGGTATAATAACAATATCTGTGCGTGAAATCACTTCACTCCTTCACGCTCAATTTTGTTGTGGTACAAATTCGCATTATGGCGGGCAATTTGTTTCTGGGCTATATTTACCGATTTCGCTGCCAGTAAGAGGGGAAAAATGGAAGTAGGTGGGGAAGTGAGAGAGAGAGGGAGGGAGAGAGAGAGGTTATGGGTATGCAGCAGTGTTTGGTGTGCTCACGAGCAGAGGCAGTTCACATGCAACAATGCAATTACCCAGTTTATGGCATGCAATCGATCTTGATTGCAGTGTTTGAGTTAAGAACGATACTTGCGGACAACCAAACCGAACCAAACGCCCAGCTATAAAGCTTCGCAGTGTGCAGTGAAAACCAAATAAGCTTGCTTGTGGAAAAGTGAATTTTGAAGAACTTAATATAAATAGTTAACAACATTCGATATTATTACATTTGCAAATCAACCTTAATAATATAAAGTTGCCTTATTTATTAAAAAAAAAGAAAACTATCAACAAGGAAAAACTTGTATAATTATTTTTTAAACAAGAGAAAAAAGAGAATTTTATTTCGTTTCTTATTTTAATGTAAAAGTTTATATGACCAACAGGTTGTGTTAGTGAACGGAAACTAAAAAAAAAAGATATTCGAAAGCAAAAACAACAACAACAACAACAACAACAACAACAACAGCAATTCAAGCAAGGAGCACAAACGCCAGTGGGCAACAACAGCAGCGACAATTTTCGCGCTTGTTGTGCAAATTATTAAAATGTCAACAGCGCTTATGAGTGGGCGAAGACGACGACTACGACGACATCAACAACAACAACAACGACGATGACTACGGCCGGCCAGCAACACTTCTCGTGTACGTTGGACACAACAACAAGAACAGCCAGCCACGCGATCTCGACTGTTGCGGCAACAATTGCTCGTTGCATTGTTTTGCTGATGCGTGCGATGCATAAGCAATACGAACAAGCGCCACACAAGAAACAACAACAAACTGACAGACAGACAGCCAGCCAGACAGACGGACAGATGGACAAACAGAAAAACAAACAAACAACAGCATGAGCACAAACAAGATCTTAAGTTATCGATTATCGGTGGTCGTGTCAGCAAAATCAGCAACAACTTGATCAGTTTTGTTGTTGTTGATCCTCATCGCCAATGCAATTCAGCTGTCAACGGTGCGGCGAACAGAAAGAGGCAGGCCAGTTGGCTTGGCTTGGCCCGGCCTGGCCCCGCATTGCTGATATCAATTAAAGCGCCGCGGCGGAGATTTTTCAATTTGCGATGCGCATTTTTATTGCCCATTACAAACGGCAGCGTTGCGTTGTCGAGAGCAGCAACAGCAGCAACAGCAGCACGTCAGCAATACAATGACCAATTGTTGGTGTCTGACTCTTGTTGTTGCTGCTTCTTTAGCTGGAGCAATTGTTGTTGATTTAATCTGATGACATCTCAAAAATGTTTGCGCTGAGTTTTTTATTCGTTTTGCTTTTGTCCGTTTGCAAGGCTTAGATGCAATTTTGTTTTTGCATTTGCACGTGCTTCGTTTCCTACTGATATTAAATAAAAATCTACAAATATAGAATAAAATGATCAATTTAAAATGTATCTAATTACAAAATTTAGCACAATATTTAAAAAAAGGTTTTTAATAAATTTATAACCAACAAAATTGTCTGACATATTTTTAAAATAATTTTTATAATAATTATTGTTAAAAAAAATTTACTTCATTGAATTTGGAATATTATATTAAAAGTATTGTAATATTAAACATTTACTACATGCATTGAAATATTATTAAAATTCAACTAAATCAAACTAGCTCCGCCATTTTAGAGACACACAAAAATGTACATACATATGTGTCATATGGTCACGCCCATTTTTTGTGAGTAGTTCTGTGTTACTACGAAATGGAAAAAATTTAAATTGAACTAAACAAAATCGATTATTTCGCTAATACTATTTCAAAAAAATCTTAAGTTTGGAATTTGAGTTAGTATGGTCACTGTCGACAACTCCACAAAAAGTGAGCGTGGTTTCATCAATTTAACGCCCACTGTCGTAACTCCGGAACGCGATGGTCTACAATGATAAAACTTGGTATGTAGGTGTATGGTGACAAAATCCACCACCTCACAATAAGTGGGCGTGGTGGGATTAATTTAACGCTCACCGTTGCAGCTCAGAAACGTGAAACTATATTTACCAACTCACCAAAACTGGGGTCTATTTAACACCCACCGCCATAGCTTAGGAACGTGAAGAAATTTGGTTCATAGTAACAAAATCTGACCGGAAAGTGCTACTACAATTTTGGTAACATACAAAGGCGAATACCGGGGAGGTTAACTGCAACAGTTGCGAAACTCAGTTTAGAGGTACATGGTGACAATATTTACAAACGCACAACGGGGAGTAAAGAGAAGTTCTGCATACAAATTTGGTACAAAATTACCAAATATTCATACAAATATTATTCCAGAAATGGTAGCGAGGCTGGAAAGCTTATTAACCTTAATTAACAAATAAACTAAGACTTGATTCTATTAAAAAGGAACCCGGGCACCGCCGGGTAATTTAAGCAAGTACAAAATATTTTTAATGCCATTATATATAGTCCTACGTTTATCTGTCTGTCAGTTGTTCCTGGTAAACTCGAGAGCCGCTGAACCGTTTTAAATCAGTTTAGGTTATACAAAAACTGTCGCGCCTACTTAATACGCCCACAATTCGTGAATTTAAGTGAAAACATTCGATTATTTCTCTAATATTGCACCAACAAATTG
Source organism: Suillia variegata (assembly GCA_949127995.1). NCBI lineage: Eukaryota > Metazoa > Arthropoda > Insecta > Diptera > Heleomyzidae > Suillia > Suillia variegata. The sequence continues at coordinate 18,482,939 of OX421842.1, forward strand.
GGAAATGGTTGGCTGAGTTTATAGGATCACAGTCGACCAAAAATAAGCGTGGTTGGATCAATTTAACGCCCACTTTTTGAAAAAGCATCAATCAATTTTATTCCAACCACCATAGCTCAGATGGTATATAGGAATGCGACGGGAAGGAATAATATGATATATAAAATCTATTACGTCCACAATTTTTGAAATAAAGGTAAAATATTCAATTATTTTTCTAATCTTGCTACTAAAATTTGAAAATTTTCCATTGAGTTTGTATTGTCGATAACTTAAAAAAAATGTGGAGCTTAACTGAACTATCAAATTGCTGAGTTTTACAAATGTTTTCGAAGTCGTGAAAAGGTGCATTCTCGAAGGGAAGCACGAAAATTATCGATAGAAATAGATCGGCTTCAATTTAATAAAAACAATTAAATCAAAATTAAGTAGTTAATACAATCCATGAAAATTGAGATTTTTAAAATTATTGTTAATTAGTTTTTGCATTACAGAATACTAACAAAAACTAGTGAGATAATTTACTTTGGCTAGCCGAAGCTCAAATACCCTCCGCCATTTTAGATCCCATAAAAATGTGCTTCTTGTAGCTCATACATATGTGCTATATGTCTCTATTATAAGTGGGCGTTGATTTTATCTAATCTAAACAACAATATTTATTAGTTTTTTCATCATAAAAGAGAGGAGTAGTTTTAGTTCGACCTTGCTCACCTTACAACTTAACCTCCGCTTGGAGGATAGAATCTTACATACCAAATTGCTAAAACAACGGTGACAGACGGCCATCATTAACTCGGTTTAGATTTCGATGGTAATCATTTAAATATGTATTTAGCCATACTTACGAAGAACAAACTCGATGTACCCTTTGGAACGTGCTGGCACTTGGCGAAGGGTATAAAAAGCGGAGAATTAACAAAAATTGTTGACAAGCGCCTCTTTGTCCGACTGCCCGCCGGCATGACAAAATATTTTGACCACAAGACAAAAACAGGCGTTTCCGGACATGTGCCGACGACGACTGAATTGGCAGCAACTGTTTACAACGGCTGCGCTAATCCCAACTTCTGTTTCATTTTTCCTCTTTTTTGTTTTGTTTGTTTGTTGTTGTTGCTTCGAGTATATTGGCAATAGTTTAGTTTCAATGTTTTCTGTTTAACGAGCGCAAAACAAGTTTAGCAAGTTTACAAAATCAATTGGCTTTTAATATAGATGACGCTCGAATGGACGTGGATATGTTGCCAATAAATGGCGCAAAGTGATTTATAATGGCAATTTTATTGCGTTAATAGATTGCAATTGCCACGAACCGTGGCAGCATGGATTCACACTCAAAAAGCCAATAGCCACCAATAACAAAAACATCAGCAACAGCATCAGCATCAGCAACCTCGTAAGCAGCTTCAAACGAAGCAGATCACGCACTCCCAACAACAAGTAAAATAAAAAACAAAAGCAACAAAAACGAAAACAAGAGCAAGCAAGAGCAAAACGTCAGCTACAACAAAAAACAACAACAACAGCAACATTGCTGACTAATTTGAGATCAATTGCGGCACAATGCGAAGCAATTTTTGTGCAATTTGTCGAAACAAATCTTTCTTTCTTTTGCTCTTGCCACTTGCAACTTGCAGCTTGCCACGAGTCTGCTTGCCTACCTGCCTGCCTGCCTACTTGCGAACTGTCCATTCAACCAAACGCGTGCAGCAAGCGTCGCATTGCGTTATGCTTTACTGTTGCTGTTGTTGTTCCAGTTGCTAGGCCACAATGATGAATGACGTGAAAAATACAAACAATAATAACAACAGCAGCAACAACCGCATCTGCCCGGCAAAAGCAAATGAGTACGTAAAACTTTTACGGCTGATATGAGCAACTGTGTTGCTGTTACTTGCTGCATTGAGGGAAATATTTGTCAGCGATAGTTTGCAGTTTGCCGTGATTAACTGGAGGAACCCATTTAGATGGCTAAGATTTGCCTAACAGAAGCGATAAATCTTCTTGAGGAATACACTTTGAAGTTTGAGTACGAACGCAGAATAGTATGGTTCAAGGGAATCATTGCAAAATAATCACAGCGTTTTCATTAATCTATACGAGTATATAAAAATGAATGCGCGTCTTAACCGTTCATCCGATTGGGATTAAATTTTGGAGAGTTGCTATGCTATGCTATGTCGGAGAAAGTTTTAACAAAAATCTGCCACTCCCACCTGATACGCTTACAAATTAAGAATTTATGTGAAAATATTCGATTAATTTGTCAATATTTCTCCTATAACTCTGAATTTGTAGGGTCACTGTCGATAACGTCACCAAAAATGGGCGTGGTTGGATTAATTTAACTCCCACTGCCGTTTGGTGAAATTATTGACAGTAACCATAAAATATCGTATAAGTAAGTAAACAAATTGTGGGCGTAATCAGTGGGCGTGACAGATTTTGTATACCCTGTTATTCTTCCCGGTGCCACTATAAACGTTTTCTATATACCGCATCGAGTTCCTGAGCAATGGTGATAGGGGTAAAATTGATCCAATCTTTTTTAAAAGTGGGAGTTAAATTGATTCAACCACGCCCATTTTCGATGAAGTTGTCGACAATGTTTATACAAACTCAGATAACGAATTTTAGATTTAGGAGCAATATTAGCGAAAAATCGAATATTTTTATTTATTTTTATAAATTGTGTGCGTAATAGGTGGGCGTAGCAAATTTCATCGAAATCGGATGGTTTAGACGCGCATATGGTATAAATATAAAAAGAAATATACATTAATTTGTATATACAATATCTATATACGTGTGTATAAAAAACAACAATAAATTGTGTAGTTAAAGAACACTTCAAAATATTTTAAAAGTTTGTCTAGTGACTTACCTCCTTTGCTGGCAGAGGGTCAGGTCCAAGTCCATTCTGAAATATAAAATAAACAAATTTTTTTTTAATTTTTAAACTAAATCAACTTTTATTTTTAAATATTAAAACAACTTTGGAGCTTAACTTTAATTTAAAGTAAAATAATAATAACATTTAAAATTATATTGCACAAATTTTTGGTTGATATTAAAATCAAGTGCACTTACCGAAAGGTATATTGAATTTGTTCTTCCATTTGTAATGCCTAGAATTGCCCCCTTCTTGGCATTACAAATGGACCAAAACACTATCAAACAAACCACCCCTTTCTATGCGGAAAAAAATTATCAAAATAGTTACAGTGTAAATAACCTGTTCAAAATCGGTGTTTAACACTTTGATAGTAACATAAAACTACTAACCAAAAAGGGGCGTGATCCGATAAGAACAATGCCCACTTATAATAGAGACATGTAGCACTTATGTGCTGGTGCAACTGAAATGGCGGAGGGGATATGAGCTTCGGCATAACCTAAGATAATTCTCTAACTGGTTTTATGTTAAATATAAGTTATTATGGATAATGTGTTTTATTTTACTAGTAATCGTATGTCTGAACCTGGCTAAACGATCATGAAAGTGCTTTGGGTAGGTCTGATAAGAAATTACTTATGCCCTACGTACTTACGAATACGAGTTTGTATGTTTGTTAATTTTAGTAGACTACATATTCCGTTCAAAATAAAATCGAATTCAAAATCAAAAACTGATTTCGGAAAATCTATTGGTAAAGTGAGTGATTTTTTGTTTGGCTGTGTCCGCTCACAGCATGTTTTCACAATGCATCATCATTCAACATGCGACATGCATGAGAGACCCTTTTGACGGCTTATTTTCAATTCAACCGCCACACAGGCTGGGCTGTGCAAGCGTTTTCTAGGCCAGCAACGACGGCCGGCAAAACAAAACAAGGCAAGGCAAGACAAGACAAGACGAGAAAAGATCCAGACCGCCGCTGTCGAGTCAACTTAAGCCGCCAATGCGGGGTACATGCACTCCTGCAGTTCACAACAAATCGTTGCCAATTAAATTTTGAGATTTTAACATTTTGCAATAAATTTTAACGACAACAATTAGCACTGGATTAGCGAGCGGCTTAACTAAACGCTAAATGGCCAAATGCAGCGCAACGGCAGCCGCGCGAAATGGCAGCAGCTACTGTGCACACAACTAACTAGACTGGCCGCGGCTGCGCGCGCGCTCTCGCGTTCATTGCTTTTGCTGCTTCTGCATTGGCCACACGCTCCTGAAAAAAAACCACACAACAACAACATCAACTGAAAAACTGAAAAACTGAAAAAGTGTACGAAATGCACAAAAGCCGATTGCGTTCGTTTCGTTAATGGAATTTGCATCTAATGAGTTTTGAATAAACCTAATTGAATTTTCACAAGTTTTACAAGTTTACCTCGTATGTATGTATGTATGTATGTATGTATGTATGTATGTATGTATGTATGTATGTATGTATGTTTGTATGTATGTGCGAGTATGTACGGAAGAAGAGAGAAAATGTGTGTGAAATTAAAAAAATCTACGCTTCTTTTTGACTTTATAGATTTTGGCTGTTTTCTGTTTTTTTTCTTGTTGTTGGTGTTGTTTAGTTTTCGAGTCGCTTAAATACGAAACTTTATAACTACTCGTACATGCGGTGATTCCTTTTTACCTTTCCTTAAATTGTTACAAGCAAAATAAGTTTTTGCTGTAATTAAATGTAGCAAACACACACATACAACCATACATACTCGTACATATACAAGGGTCTTCTATTAATTAAATTTGTGAACATTTTAATGAACTCTTTTTAGTGAGAAGCTGTTAAAAAGCGCTTTTCGCAAGTTTTAACGTGGAAAGAGATAACTGCCATATCTCCTGAGCTATTATGATTTTATATTTCAAATTTGAGAAACTTTACATAACACGAAAACTCCAAATAAAACTTAAAAAATAATCATATAAATTTTACATGTCTTTGTGAGAAAAAGCATAAGTAAAACATTTCTTATATGCATATTGTAAGTATATGTGTACCTTAACAAACATTTTAGCCTTTATAAGATCCTTATATTTTTTGATTGGACCTGTGGGACAATTTTCGATAACTTTGACTTTGTAGCTTAATGATCTTGGGTTATATCAATAAATTGTGAAATTATTGCAATGCAAAATTCTTGTATGAATGTATTTCATTAGACTCGCCAGGCTTATAGTGAAATGTTGGGGAATTTCTTTACTCATGCCCAAATACGATTATTTGGCTTAGTGCTCCTTTAAAATCTTAAATTTGATGTCTTAGATTGTATGGCCACCATCGACATACCCTGGCTCACAGCTTCTTTCAACCAGCTCCTAATAAACACTTAAACAAACTTTAAAAACTAAACTAAAATTATATTAATTCAGGTTGTTAGTCTAATATTTTAACTTATCGAGTATGACTTCATTTATTTTTAAAGTATTTTATTTTTTTATTTTATAACAATCAAAAACAAATCAATAAAAAATAACAACCAAAAACATTGTCACAGTTTATTTTAACCACTTAATAGATTCAATTTTTAATTTGCGTTTATGGCAAACAAAAAATATTTAAACATTTAGTATGAGCACTCTTCTGGTTTATAACCAATTTAAGATAGATTCAACCAGCTTTAAGATCACTTCCGGCGTGTTTTTGGTCTATTCCTCAACTAATGCTGTTTTCAGATCGGATTTTTAAGTTTTCAGATGTTTGTATCCAAAATGGACCACAGAACATCAACCACGTTCATTGGGGAAATGGAGTGACTGAGTAACGCCATAGTCAAGAGCCTCATTTATCGATTTGTCCGAAAATATATCGCACAAAAGTGGTCAGTGAAATGGGGCAGAGCTGAGTAAATCAGGTAACCAGAAGCTATTCCATGTCTACTTCGGGAGCATGACTTAATACCAAATTAGCGCAAAAGAAGTCTTTTATAAGGACAACGCATCAAAAGTACCTTTTAAAATTGTCCAATGTCCAACTTATATTAAATAAGGATTTTAGCTTTTGAAATACCGTAAAAAATAAGTACTATAAACTAGTTCTATATACAATATAAAAAATTAAAAAATATATATGCGAGTATGTTGAAGTTTTATATAGTTTAGGTTTTCTTAATACGAACATTCAATTCCGTATTCCATTACTTTTTTAGTTTATAGGCGTAAAATTGATCCACCCTTTTTTCGAAAGCGGGAATTAAAAACAAAATCAGATTTTTAGGAGCAATATTAGCGTAATTATCGAATATTTTTATTTAGATTTACAAATTGTGGGCGTAATTGGTGGGCGTGGCAAATTTTTCTTTCCCCAAAACCTAAGTTAGCGTGAGCACATCACCTCCCCAAAATTTCATCACATTCGGATGAATGGTTTAGACGTGCATTGGGTACAAAAATAGAAAGATAGAAAGATACATTCATTTTTATATATATAGATAAAATATAGATAATGAAAGTAAAGAATTTTTAAGCATACAATTAGAAATAGTAGGAAACCACTGCATTATTATGTACTAAGAGAGCTAAACTATCAATGACCAGCTCTGCAATAAAAAAAAAAAAACATCTGCATATTGATAGTATCGATATTGTTGAAAAAATTTATATCTAGGAAAATACTCTCGATATAAAAACATCGAATCTAATAAATCAATAACATGATATTATTGATCCATGCTTACATATTTCTGTAGCTTGTAATTAGTAATAGCCAAAAAACTTCTGCTATTAACTCAATTTTTTAGTTGCTTAAAAGTAACCGAAAAATATATTAAAGAAATTTTTAATAATATCGATGTGACGTAAAAAAAAATATCAATAGCTTTGTTATATTGTTTTATGAAACATCGATATTGAAATTGTCGAATTTTTGCAAAACTTTCCGAAATTATTTTCTGTGTAAAAGTGAAGTAAAATCTAGAATATGGATATCGTTAAAGTACTCGAATCAAGCTTCATGTGCAACGTCGAGCATCATTAACTAAAATGTTTAAACAATCAGGGGAATGGACAGACAGGCATGTGAACATGTGTTGTAGAAGAACGTACGGCGCGGTTCGTTGGTGATCTGTTAGGGACATGCAATCACCTCTACTAAATTTATGACATTGCACCGGTATCTGTGGTGCACCTGCGGCACTACAAGGCACATTGGCAAGGAGCCAACAGAAAGGAAGAAAACCAAATCATAGCAAAAATACAATTAAATAGCAAAATTAATGTTAATATGTATAATGCAAATCCCATAAGCACTTGTGGATCTATATAAAATTATTTGTGAAATTATTAATAAAGTTTAAACGATAACTGTACCATAGGAAGAAAAGTTATTAAAACGGAAAAATTTATATTAGCAACTATTTTAATTTGTTAAGAAATTTTGATAATTTTTACTTATATATAAATTTATATTACATCTTCGCCGAGTCTTTTCGATTCGGATTGTTGACGGCAGTAGAAGACCAGCGAGCTATAAACGTTACTTGAGCTTGCAGTGTGATGGTTGTGTGTTCAACACCTGCTGACTGCACTGTTAGGAATTGTTTCGTCTCAGCGTCGCTGAACACTTGGAAAATATATTCGAAGTTTTTCGTATAATGCTGTTCCTTGGTTGTGGTGGACTGCAATTCAACGAAACCCATCAACTTCACTTGTGACCATTGGAGTTGAGCGAGAAAAAGAGATGGAGCTTGCTGAGGTTGAAAGGTACAACACTTTACTCAGCCTTTCCACTCACTCTAAATTGTCTCTTCTCCAAATCCTTTCCCTAACCTGCTTCATCCACTTTCGAGAATCATTTGTTGTATGTCAGTCTGTTTTTATGTATTATATAATTTATTCAGTTCATCAAGTCGGTAATTCTATTTTATTTAGTATACTAAGTTCACTTAATCCACGATTATCGTGAATAAACTTCATTCAGTTCATCAAAAGGAACCAGTCCATTTCGTCTAATCATTTCACTCAGTCAACCTTGTTAATCAATTCCATCCAGACTTCACTACTTTTGCATGATCGACACTACCAACTCAGTCACCAAATATCAATTCTTAGGAATGATTTAAGCCATGTGATGGAATTTTTCACTTCATTCCTTAAATTATATTGAAAGGGCAGATTTCAATTGACCTACAGCGCATCATGTTCCTTTGCTTTTTGTAATGAGTAAAACTGATCCAATCAGATTTTTAAGAACAAAATTAGAGCCATAATCGAATATTTTCACTTAATTTTACAAATTGTGGGCGTAATAGGTGGACATGGAAAATTGTCAATTGCCTTTACTAAGATCAAAAAGCTGTATTCCAGATTCGAATGAAATCGCACCAGTGGTTCTTAATTAAGTTTACCCTAAACAACAGACGGAAAGTCAAACATATATTGAATTGTATACAGTAGTATTAATTTATCTCAACTGACAGTTCTCGCAGTAAAAACTGTTCTGTACATTTTTTATCTCAAAGTATTTTAATTTTTTTTCTTTCTACGTTTAAATAAATTTATTTGTGAAGGATTTACAAAAAAAAAAGAACAATTTCAGTTCGAATCATCAAACTTGATTTTCACACTGATTTTATTTTATTTGTTTGTTTGCAGCTTTGTAAAGATTTTTGATTTAAATGGCAGTTGAATGCCGACTGCGACTGCTGCGAGATTTATGCGTGATATGCACTGCTGGTGTATGTAGTAGCATTTTTCGCTTCGCAGTATTCACGCGCGAAAAAACCGCCAGCTCCAAATTGGTTGGTACAAAAATGCAACCGCAGACCAAATGAGGCGAAAGAGGGCACCATACGGTGCGTGTGTCTGTGTCTGTGTGTGTCTATATATTTTTGTGCTTGCAGCATGAGGTGTCAAAGTGTTAACGTCAAATAAAATAAATAACGACACTCCATCGATCACAAATCACAATGGCCAGCCGAGCAAAACAAATTTCGGTTGCTGAAGCTGAAGGACAACCGAGATCACATTTGCAACAACAACAACAAATAACTAATGGCAACTTTGTAGCATAAATAGGCGAACCGAACGAAACAGCAGTTAGCACTCTGAATTACCAAAAATGTCGACAAATACCCCAAACTCATTCATTCAAAGACGGGAACTCTGTAGTAATCTGCATGCCGCCTGTCAATGGGGCACAAACGATCTGCGCACAATGTCTGCTGCGATAAGCATTTAAAATAAAGCGCAAAGCAATTTTGCAGCACAGCGTTTTGCATGCGCCTTTGCGCCAAGAAGTGCTTCATAAATCATATAGAACGAGCTATGGCACATGCGCTCTTGACTCTGTAGTCAACACTTGAGCGCGAGTGTGTAACTTTGTTGTTTTGGTATGGACGTAACGCACCCAACTGAACAAACAACAAATGAAACAAACAGCGAAATTTCTATTCTACTTTTCGATGTGATTTGCTTTTCATTATGCAAATCGCATCATTCGCCTCGAAACGCAAACGAACGAACGAACGAACGAACGAACGAGCGAAGAAATGAACGACGAGCGTGCAAAACAAACAAGTGCTGATTGACATTTTAGCAAATGCCCAAATGGGAAAACACGATTCTGTGTGGGCCACAGGAGGCGGCTGGTTCACGTACAAGTCGCGCAGAGTTGCTTCGAGTCGCGTTGCGTCGCGTTGACTGGGGTCTGCAGCCAATTTGTTCTGGAATGTTAAAATACTGAAATGCCGCACCAGTTGTCTACAGTATGCGCAGCGCAAGATGGACACTTGTTTGTCACTCGGCTTGACAGCGTTTAAATTAAGTGTCATGTGAGTTGTTGTAGTTGTTGCCCACGACGTCGGGTGCGCGAGGGCAACCAAATTTCCGCCGAAATTACATGAAGTAAAAACACCCACACGCAATGGCAACTCAAAAACGTGTGGATTCTCTCTTAAAAGTCTCCAAAAGGTAACATACATACATACATATGTACATACATTCTTACTCGAATGAAGAAATAGCAGGTTCGTTTTGGGATCGTCTGTCTCTAGTTCACACAAATGTATGCAACATGTGGTTCTACCGGAAAAGAACATCAAATTGCAAATTATCGCAAGTATTTCGAATGAAACATTTTTGTGGTTAAAGATTTTAATAGATTACTTGTTATATTCATTATAAAATTTATAAGTACATTATTATTGATATTTTTGAGATCATTTAGGAGAAGTGCAGTTAATTCTAGAAGTATAAGTGATCAGGGTAAATTGTACTCTTTCGAATGCTTCTGTTTAATCCTGAAGAACTCTTCGAAGATTATAGAAAAATTAATACGGATCAAAATGTTCATTGGTGTTGAGCCAGTTAAGATATTTGAATGGCAGAATCAGAATCTTCTTTGCTTTTGAGTATTTAAAGGAATTCATAGAATCAGACCACCTGTATTTGGATTCATTTTCGTCTCATCCTCTTTTTGATCGACACCATATCGTATGTGCGTGCACACATTTGATGGACTCTATTACAGTATAAAGCAAGACGACAAGGTGAAATCAAGAAACTGTTGCTGAAATGAATCCTTAGTTTGTTATCCGTGGAACCTATGGAATTCAAAGTAATTAGTAATACGAAATAATCAAAAATATATGGACAAATACATATTCATTTGTAAATATATTTTTTTTTCTATATAAGCTTATAATCATCTTTGCAAAGAAGTTATGATGTTTATACCCACGCTCATGTTCTGCTCATGGATCCATATTTAGGGTAATTTTAGGTAATGTGAGCTTCTGTTATAAGTTTTAAAAAATCGGAAAAACCACATACATACTTTCTCTTTCTTTCATTTGCACGAATTCTACTATTTCATTGGAATATCATATTCGTATATAAAATTTACCATGATAAGTTCCTTTTTAGTTGTCTCTAAACTAGCTCAGGGTATTTGAGCTTCGGCATAGTCGAAGATAATTTGTCTTACTTGTTTATAATACTTTAACAATATTTAAAAATTCTTAAAAAAACTCCATATTTCGTAGGTAGAGACACTTGAGAGGTAAAACGCTTTAGATTCCGAAGCACAGCACACAGACACACGGCATTGCAAGCAACCTTAAATGTTTAGCGGAACAGCTGACGACAATGACGCCGCCAAAACAAATTCGAAGATGTTCCACAATGACAAGCAAGACTGAGCATTTTTTTTGGCTTCCATTTTAAATGGTCGAGTGGCTGTTGTTGTTGTGGTTTCTGGCGTAAAACACTTGAGCGTGGGCTATTGAAGAACACTTGACTGACGTGTAAAACTGCGCTGAATCCATAGTGGCGAAGAAACGTGACTTCAAAAAAATTTGCGCTTGATTTCGAATAAGTAGTTTGCAATAGCAGATGTTCGACTACTCCCAGATATTTTCTATCAGCTAAAGTTTAATTGAATTTTATAAAGAAAAAAAAACACTTCAACTGAGACTGTAATACGTAAGTCCATATGTAAAATAGAAAGGATTAAACTAAACGTATTTTTTATGATTGGAAGTTTTGTCTCTGAACAAAAATTCATGATTTCTAAATTAGTTTACAGACATTTTCGAATGGAATGTCCAGGACTATTTTAGACAACATATTTAAAAAACTGTTACAAATACGTAAAGGATGAAGGAGGTAAAAAAACTAAAAACCGATTTTCGTTTCCGTTTTCAACACCATTCGAAAAACTTTATTCAAATGTAGGAAACACTATTTTACAGAGTTCTTCAGCACGGCGTGCCCCACTTAAAACAATATTCGTTATTAAAAGGTAGTAGAGAAAGAAGTGGACTTAAAGAAACCAGGTGGTAACCAAGTAAGTAATTTACTTTTTGGACAAATAGACAACAAAAAGAAAAGGAAAACGAAAACGAAACGAAACAAAACTACATAAAGGCTGACTTTTTATAGTCTAAGTATGGCATAAATTGCTTACCATGAAAACCATTAAATTGTAAAACAGCTCACAAAATAATGATCACCGCCTCCTGTTGCCGATTTCCCCACTGCTGCACCGCTGTTGGTTCTCTTGAAGGCAGTTCCTATTGTTGTTGTCTGCAAATGCTGCTGCTGCTCTTGCTGCCGTATAAAAACGACGAAATCGCTGCATACCACATGAAAGCAATGACAACTGTTGCACACAATTATTGCTGGCTGTTGTTGCCGTTTTGGGTTTTGTTTTAGTTGTTTTTGCCTGTTGCTATTCTTGCCGCTGCACCGACACCTGTTGTAAGTATCGTTGTTGCAAGTGTGTGGAGGGTAGCAAGTACATCAGCAGCAGCAGCAGCGACTAAAAGCATTACCAACTGCCAAAAGTATCGCAAAAGCGGCAAACAGCATTGCACAAGCGTGAATATTGTTGGTTTTTGTTTTTGTTGTTGTTGTTGTTGTTGTGCTGGAAGGAAAGTGGCGTTTACAATGCGTGACGACGACAACGACGACGACGACGACTCTAAACACTGACGCGAATCAGTGTTTCTGTTAGTGGTGGCGTTGGCGTGGCAGTGTCGGCAATGGTGGCGCTGATGGCGGTGGTGACGCATGGCATGATGGCGTCTCGCTCGTCTTCAAAAGCCTATAAACTAAAAATTTATGAAGCAGAAAGCGTACGCACCACTTGCCGCGCTCGACGCGTTCGGGCGACTTATCTTGGTTTTTTTTTACTGTTTTTGTTTTGAAAGCAATGCGCGAATTTATGTTTGCGTCAATTACTTAATAAGTTTTTTTTGTTTGTTTGTATATTTTTTTATTAAGGGTTGGGAAATCGAGAGTAAATCACTTAAGTATCACATGTAGCAACTGCCAACGATAATGCCACTGCGAGCAACACTAAACGAAACTTTTGGCAGTGTAAGACACACACACACACACACACTTTGAAACTTTAACGTACCAGAAACTGCCGTGTCGATGTCAATACAAGAACTGACAAACACAACCGCCGTTGGCAAAGTGTAGGCGCTTGGCACCACCTGCATACGTGCCTTGTTAGGAACTTCCAATGGATTTTCTCTTCCAATCTCAATTTCAATTTCAATTTTGCGCAATTGCTTCTAATTGAACAGCCGGGGAAGAGTCGTCGTAACGCATTATATCCGGTCGCGCGGCGCACCACCACACTAAACTGCGTTGCACTCTGTCGCCGATTGTCAATTGTTGTTGCGTGCAATGGTTGTATTGACGCTGTGTCGTTGTTACTGCTTCTGCTTCTATTTCTACTATTGTTGTTGTCGTTGTTGTTGTGCTGCATCTGCTGCCATGCCCAATTCGAAACATCCGGCAGTGATCGCTCGCTCGCTTGCTCGGTTGCTTGCAAGTTGCGGCGTTATTTATGGCAATTTAATTGCCCAGCACTGACACCCGAACTGAGCTGAGCTAAGCTGAACAGAACAGAACAGAACTAACTGACTTCACTGGTATTTGTTAGTGCTAGCAGCCAGCAGCCAGCGCAAATACTACAACACACCCTACTCGTGGAATTACTTTGGTTTAGTCAAATGTGCAGCGCGGCGCGGCACGGCGCGAAGTGTCACTTGTCAATTGTGTTATAAACAGCAGCGAGTGAAGTGAGTGCATCGGAGCACCTCTTTTTTGGGCATGTGTCTACAGACGAACTTGGTGCATTAGCGTAGGCATCAGTTTAAGAATTTGACACTTTTTTATTGTTGTTGTATATTGTATTTACTATTTTCCATTACAAAAAAAAAAAGAGGACAGTTTCAATTACAGCGTACAAAAGCAAATCTCCACCCGCACGTTTCGTTTATTAATTATTAATTTTCAAAATTTTTTTATATTTGTACGTACGATTTCCAAAATGCAAATCAAGGAACATTTTTAAAATTTATTTTGGTTTTATATGCTCTCGGTTTTCCGGAAATAATACAAAAATGTTCGAAGCTCCTTGAAGAAGTTTGTAAAATTCGTTTCTTTATTTATAGTGATTTTATTTTTTGAATTATTAAAAATAAGTTTGGTGTTTGTAATTATTTTGTTGTTGGTTTCGTTTCAAAATCATTGGAAACTGTATTTTCAGAAAGATTTAAATGAAATTTTTAAATCAATGAAATCGAAAATTCGATAAATAATATAAAATAATTTTTTTTTTTAAACTTAAAATATTTGCGTAAATATTGCTTAATGAAAATCCAAACAAAGGCACGATGAAATCGTTGTAATGTCACAGTCGTATTCCGAACTTTGTTTGTTTTGTTTACTGTTTGCACATGTGTCACTTTAATTTGACAGATAATAGCCAATTAATTTTTATTTTTATTTCGATATAATTTTCATTCAATTTGCACACGCAACTCTTATTTGCGCAAATAGTGCAAGAACAACAACAGCAACATTAACAACAACAACAAAACAAATATCACACAAGTCATAAACGCTGCTGTAAAGAGCGTAAAATCGACAGACAGACAGACAAACAAACAAAACAAACAATCAAACCCACAAATAGTCAAACACTCAACACTGTTAGCCGAGACCGACGACAACAACGATGAAGCGCGGCCACAAACGAAGAAAAATAAACAAACATACACGCACACACCTTCTGACGACGACGATGACAACGACGACGACGACTACGACGAGGAACCAGCGACGAGGAACCGGCGAAATGCAAAGTGATCAAACAAATAAACGCGGGTCCAAACAAACCAACTCGAACAAACAACATGGAACACCCGTCCTAAGCGAACACACGTTTTGCCGCCGCGCACGACAACTTTATACTGAGTTCGTTATGTCTCGGCTGAGGTTTTGTTTACCTCCGACCACGGACTCGCTGCTATCAGCACTGAGCTCCACTGAGTTGGTTGGAAGCAGAGAAACACCATAAAAGACAATTTCGCCATACGACTGCAGTGACTGGCCGTAACTCTGCAACGTGTTGACTGTTAACGGCTCTGTTAGCTGCTGCTGCTAACAGACGATGTTGCCAGACAAATTTTTATTTGTATTACCTTAATGCCGATTTGTTTGCCAAAGTTAATTAAATTTAAACAAAATATAATTATTTATGTATAGTTTATGTAAAGCAAACCGTTAAAAATTGCAATGCGTGATTTAAGTAAAAATAGAAATCAACTCAGTAAACAAAAGAAGGTGCAAGAAGTTTTTATTCTGCATGCGGAAGATGACTGATATTTGTCTTCCATTCTAATCTAAACTAAATTAACCAAAAAACAAAGCCTTCCTCTTTTCAAAAAGGCTTTCCGAAGTTCTTTCAG
This sequence comes from Suillia variegata, assembly GCA_949127995.1. NCBI lineage: Eukaryota > Metazoa > Arthropoda > Insecta > Diptera > Heleomyzidae > Suillia > Suillia variegata. The sequence continues at coordinate 18,498,101 of OX421842.1, forward strand.
AAAGTCTTCAAAAGAAGATCTTGCACTTCCGATTTATTGGTATTTTTTATGCTTTTTCTGGAAGAGCTTTAAGAATATACTTCTAAAGATAAGCCTACCTGGAGAGGAATTCCTTGAAAGGGTTGTTCAAATAGTCGACATGTTATAATAGACAAACGACCACAGATTAGTACTTCGGAGAGTGCTCTTCAAATTATATGAATGAATGCTCAAAAAAATACTCCGCAGTATTGGGTTGGTATTGAAAGCATATAGCACTCACTACTATTGAACTATTTTACTATTTTTTTTAGAAGTACTTCAGATTAAAAATACAAAAATAATTTGTAAGTATTTAATGGAATTTTTAGAGGACTTTGAATTGCTTTCTCATATACTTTAAACAGCTTTTATATATTTTTTGAATTTAATTTATTAATGAACAATTTAATTGCTTAAGCGAAAATTATATCTTAATGTTTAGCTAAAAATAAGTTTTTGTTTAATTTTAATTAACGATTTTGTTCATCTTGTCATTTAAAACGTTTTAGTATAATTTTTGTGGCAACGCTGCTTAATGGCTTAAAGAGCCGCGTGTGATTAGCTGTGGCAATGGCCAACTCACCACACTTATCGCATACAGATAGTGGTTGTGTTGGTGCCGGTACAGTTGTTGTTGTTTATATTTTTAACTGTACATAGCAGCAGCAGGTATGTAAGTCGGCTGGTGTGTTCGTTCGTTCGTTTGTCTGTTTGTTTGTTTTACCGTTGCTTAAGGTGGAGCTATGCTAAATGACAAGTTGCCGTGTGTATTATTGGGCGCCAGTGTTGGCGCTTTTGTGCTGACACTGTTTGTGTTTGTGTTTTTGTATGTGTGTTTTAATGTGTGCGTGTTTATTAGTAAATTAAACAAATTCCCCAAGACCTGATGCTGTGTTGTTGTTGTTGGCTTTGTTGTAATGATTGTTGTTGGTGCTCCAGTTGTGTAGGTAGTGGAGCATTCTCCACAATTGATTGGTCATTGCCAACAAAAGCATTTAACCGAGTGGCAGCTCTAGCATCAGTTCACAGTGTTTCATATTTGAGCATGATTGTTGATTGCTAAATTCGAAATTCGCCATTAATTGAATAGTAAAAATAAACGTATTTAAAAGTGTTATATATAGAATTGTATTTTAAACAATATGCACATCTTTATTTTTGTAATGGGAAATGTATTTTTGGTCAAAAATTGGCCTACAATTTATTACCGGTTTAACGGAAGCTACCTTACTTGCCTTAGATTGTACATTGTTTATTCGAGAGTGTAGACGCGAAATCGTGCATTACTTGATGTGATATATACAAATCTCGTTTAGGACTTAAGAGTATGTATATAAAAGCTATTAAAGGTATTATAACTACATACATAGCTTTCGTTCAACAGATTGTCGGTCCATCCCAATTATAATCCAAGTTCTGTAAGATTCAACAGTATCTGACCAGTCTTTCCATATTAAATTAGGACTGTCTCGTCTTTGTTATTTTATTTCACAAAAAAATAAAAAAACAAAAAATCAGTATTCATATACGAAAAAAAAACAAAAACAATTTTCAGAGTTTAAAATCAATTATGAGCATTATGAATGTAGCTTATATTAATACATTAATAAAATAGATACTTCCATTCAGTCATTAAATCTATATATTATATATAAAAATGAATTTTTCTATCTTTCTATCTTTCTTTCTTTGTACAAAATGGGCGTCTAAACCATTCATCCGATTTTGATGAAATTTTTGGGAGTTGCTGTGCTCATGTGCTCAACTTAGGTTTAGAGAAAAGCAAATTTTGCCACGCCCACCTATTCCGCCCACAATTTGTAAAACTAAGTTAAAATATTCGATTATTTCGCTAATATTGCTCCAAAAAATTTGAAAGTTGGTATCTAAGTTTGTATAGACACTGTCGACAACTTCACCAAAATGGGCGTGGTTGGATCAATTTAACGCACACTTTCCAAAAAAGGGTGGATCATTTTTACGCCTACCACCATTTGCTCAGAAACTTGATGTGCTAAATAGAAAACATGTAACGGGATGCACCAGGAAGAATAACAGGATATACAAAATTGTCCACGCCCACTTATTACGCCCTCAATTTATTTAATTAAGTAAAAATATACGATGACATTGCTAATATTGCAGCATTCGCTAGTCATCAATAAAAATTTGTAGCTTCATATTAAATTGTATTTGAATTATCGAGCAATTAACGAACACTTTCAAGTTTCTAAAACACAAGCATTACTAAAGACAATCGAGTGGAAAAGGGGACACTATATAAGCATTTTTTTGGTGTTGTTTTTTTGTTATTTTTTATGATAAATACAATTAAAAAAGAGATCGGTAAATTACAGATTTACGAATCAACGCTATTCAATATTGAATTGTTTATTAAATTTGGTTGTTTAGTTGTTATTAATTTTCATAATTGTGCAGTTAAAAGATCGTATCTTATATGACAGACTTTTCGTATTTGAACTTGTCATGCATACGAAATTTCTCGATAAATAGTGAAAGTGTCTTTAATGCATAAGGATGCTTACGAACCGAAATGCATCTTTTTGTGAGGCTCATTTGTAGCAATTTTTTATTTCATTTGCATGTTTTAGCATGTAATTTAAATCATGACAATTCCATTTCCCTCTCCTCAGACACAGAGGTACTCCCTATCTCTCTTCTCTGTGCTCTTCTTCCTATGCAAATAGATGGCATCTAACATAATAGTTAATTTCCAATCAGCAATCAGTAAAAACCGACGTAAATGTTGGCCAACAGCGGATGACATGCAAATCGCAGATGATGTCGCCTGCCGCGCTGTTGGACAGTGTACGGAATTTCCCATAACCTATATTTTGGATGGCGGTCGGTGTATGCTGTGCGCAGTCAACTCAGTTCAATTCAGTCCAGTCCGGCTCATCTCATTCCGACCCAGACTCGTGTACATTTCCGTTTTCATCGGCAGCAACATTGAAGCGCAGCGATTTAATTGATTGATGATAACAACAGCTGCTGCTGCTGATTCTGATGTTGTTGCTGCTGGATGTTTGCTCAATGCAGAAATTGTTCGCATTTGTTGACAGGTTGATCGTTGATCTGTCAATTGTGTTGCTCAAACAGTTGCCAATCCAGCTAGCAAATAATTTTCATTTCTATTTTTTTCTTTTGTTGTTTGTTGTTAGTTGTTGTTGCTGCTGCCATTTTTGCCTTTGTGCGCTTTGCCTAAAACGATCCTCACGATTTCGATTTTTGCTTCTTTCAATTCATTTCATTTGCCATATGAAAACGCACTCCAATCCATTCCACTGCTCCGTGCTCCGTGGTCCGTTGACGTATGTACGCAAAGCTAGCGGTAGTGATTGGATTCGCAATGCGGGAGCTGTGGGAGTCTCGGTCGATCGACTGAAGTGATCTATTTTGTGTTGCTGCTATTGCAGCCGTCACCCGCCCGCCACTGCTCGGTTGTGAGAGAGGAGCGTGATCTACTTTTCCACACGTTAACGGCCATTTTTGGTAACTGTAAACAAACGCGAAATCGTGATGTATAGCGGCAGCAGCAGCAGCGAATTCAAATTTTTCGCTTATGTAGAAGAGACAAACATAAAAAAATGTATTTTAATTTTAATTGAAGCTGCTTGACTATGTTTGTTTGTATCGATAGTTCGAGTGTTTGTTCGCATGTGGGGATGCCGCATGAAAGAATTTCCCACGGCTTAACTCTTGTGCGATGTAATGAAGTTGTTGTAGTTGTTATTGTTGTTATTGTTGTTGTTTAGCTTGTTGCAGATTGATTGGATTTGCGTGTGGGTTGTTCGTATCATTTGAGTTGTTCGTTCCTATTCAAATTATGCATGGGTGTATCCAACAATAGCCGTAAAACATTTACAACAAAATTTAGGTTAATAGGGTACCTCCTAAACTTCAGGGTTCAGGGTAACTTAAGATGACCTATTTTTAAATATCCAATATTTGTAATAATCGCTTTTTTCATTCTGCTGTCTTGCGTTATGAAACTTTTGAGTTGGCTCGAAAAATAGAAACTTAAAGACGAGTATAAAACACACAGTATCGTATTTTGAAACAGCGTTCTAAATTGGTAAATATTTATGTTGTTGTTCTGAAAATTATAAGACAGTACAGTACAGCCCAGTCAAATTCTTATTTAAATGGGTTAATATCACACTAAGTTTTTTTAAACTTATGTCGTTGTCGGCGAAAAACAAACTCCGTAATTTAAATGTTTGTAATTCAAATTGGTTTATTGTAAAATATATCTTTACAAATATAAATTAATTGGCTTTTTAAACAATTTCTTGTTCGTTCTTGTTCTTGCTTGCTTGCTTCCTTGCGTGCGTGTTTGCGTGAGTGCGTGCGTGCGTGTGTGTTTGTTTCAAAATTGATGCTTCTTTCCCGAGCGCGTTTCAAAAAGCCAATGACCAAAAATCTTTCTAACGGTTAAACGAATAAATACAAAAGAAAATAGAAATATGATTTTCGGCGTTGCCAATTATCGCCAATAATAATCGACATTCCACCTCCCGGTGAATCCTAGTGAGGATTCACAAAGTCAAAGCGGCAAGCTTACAGGCAGGGCGGCGAATAAGACCATGGTTGGTGCGTATCTCCGCACTTCGTACTTGCCCGTCTTTTGCAGTAAAAACTTCAGTGATTCTTCCTTTTTCCCATTGTTTCCTCGGGAGACCAGAATCGCAAACGATGACTAATTGCCCAATTTGGAGAGGAGTTATTGGGTCCCTCCATTTTGAGCGTCGTAGTAGTTGGGGTAAATATTCAACCGTCCACCTTTTCCACATTCGGTCTTTCAAATTCTGTGCTATCCTCCACTGCTTACGAAGACAAACATTCTCTTCTTCTGAGCTGGGCGTTTGAGTAGAGTTGAGGCAGCCAACCAAGAAGTGGTTTGGTGTAAGCGGTTCTTCATCTTCCGGCGTGACTGGTATATCAGTGAGTGGACGACTGTTAATTATATTTTCAGCCTCTATCAAAACACTTCGAAACGTCTCCAATCGAGGTACCTCCTCCTTCAATACCCTTTGCAGCAAGCGTTTCACACACTGCACCAGTCGCTCCCAGCTACCTCCGGCGTGTGGGTTGGCGGGGCAGTTAAAAATCCATTGAATGTTTTCTTTTGCCATACTGCGTTCTATTTGATCCAAATCAAAAAGACGATCTTCCTTCTTCAACTCCGTTTGGGCACCTATGAAGTTGGTGCCATTGTCACTCCTAATGCGAGTCGGCATGCCACGACGGTTGACAAAATTTCGTAGGCAAATTAAAAATGCGTCAGTTGACAAATTTTCAGCTATTTCCAAATGTATTGCTCGAGTTGTCAGGCAGGTAAATAACGCTACCCAGCGTTTTTCTCTGCGACGGCCTATGGCGACAAAAAAAGGTCCACAGTAGTCCACCCCAGTGTAGCTAAATGGGCGAACAAATGGTGTTAGACGATCAGGCGGAATTTGGCCCATTAAAGGCACAGCTGGTTTTGCATTGTTGTAGATGCAAACAGGACATTTCTTCTTTACTGATTTCAGTAGCGTACGTGCACGTGGCACCCAAAATTTTTGGCGCATCTCGTTAATTGTCAGGCAGTCATTCTGATGATGTTGTTTTTGATGGTAATGATCCATAATCAGCCGCGTCACATGGTGATGTTGCGGCAAAATTATTGGTTGTCTTGCTGTCACAGGTAGACAGTAAGCGGCGTCAATTCTTCCATTGACCTTAATCAAATTGTCGCAGTCCAGGAATGGCGTAAGCTGATGCAAAGTGCTCGTTCTTGGTACACACTTGGTTGCACGAAGTGTACTAATTTCTTTCGAATATGCCACATCCTGTACGCAACGGCATATAAACTTTTCGGCTTCATAAAGTTCGGTTGATTTTAGCTCCCCTACTTGCCGATTATGTGACTTCACATTGTTGACGAAACGCAGAATCCAGCCAACGATACGTAGCATCTTTAAATATGACGAAAATTTAGTGAAATTGATAAAAGACTCACCATCAGACAGCAATAAAATTCGTCTTAAAGATTCTTCTACGACACAATGTTCCGATGTCAGCTTTGATTCTTCTTGAGGCCAGAAAGTTTCTTCCTTTTGGAGAAAATCGGGTCCCCTTATCCAGCGTGATGTGGATTCAAATTTCGGCGGCAACTTGGCGCGGGTGGCTTCATCTGCCACATTTAGCCCAGTTGGAATCCAACACCACTGCGTCGGCGAAGTAGTTGCCAGGATCTCAGCGATTCTACATGCGACGAACTGCTTGTAATCGCGAGTAGTCGATCTTATCCAAAGAATTACGGTCTTCGAGTCGCTCCAAAATATAGTTTTGGATATCGAAAAATCGTGGCATTCTTCAATTGATGTTTTCATTCGGCTTCCTAAAACTGCGGCCTGCAGTTCTAGACGTGGGACGGTCATTCCTTTTATTGGTGAACATCTGGTTTTGGCGGCAACAAATGCGACATGTGTTTCACTCCCTTTGCGTATACGGAAATAGGCGACGGCCGCATACGCGCTAGAGCTGGCATCGACAAAAATGTGTAACTGAATGTCGTCGGCCATTGGCAAAATATTCGAATAACAACGTGGAATCGATAGAGTCTCCACCATCTGGAACTCTTTCCACCACGCAGACCACTGCGTATTTAACTGATAAGGCAGCTGTTCATCCCATTGTATTTGTTGTTTCCACATCGATTGCAAAATTAATTTCGCAAAGATGGTACTATTTGCTAAAAAACCAAACGGATCATATATGGCCATGACGATTCCCAACAGCTCTCTTTTGGTCGGCGGTCTTTTGCACTCTAGTACGTCACGTGCGATTTTATGAAATTTAAAATGAAATTCAAAAGTATCATCAACTGTTTTCCAAAACATTCCCAATACTTTGTCGATGCTTAGTTGAATTTCCATATTGATGATACCAGATTTAGCCAAACTATTTTTATTTAATTTAAGTTCAAGTATTTTGCAATTTGACACAAAATTTCTTAACTTAAATCCGGCGGCATTATTTATTTTGACAGCTTCAAATGTAACTTCTTCTGCCTCTTGCATACTGTCGAAGCTGATAACCAAATCATCCACATATGTATTTTCGACGACGGCCTTCGCCCCTCTGGGCATGGTGGATTCAAATTTAGAAGCGTTTAAGTTTTTTACATATTCGGCACAGCACGGCGAGCAAATCGCTCCGAATATCATAGATTGCATTGTGTAAACACGGATTGGTTCGGACGGCTTACCATCTCTCCACAAAAATCGTTGGGACTCCTGATCGGCAGCAGTGATGCGTACTTGAGAAAACATCTCTTGGATATCCCCTGCTACGGCAACGATCCCTTGACGAAACTTATGAATTATGGCAATCAGAGGCTTGGCGTGGTCCGGACCCTTCAGCAAGGCGGAGTTTAGTGAAACATTTGACGTGGCAGCGGCTGCATCAAAAACAATGCGCAGCTTGTCAGGCTTGTGTACATTTACCACATCAAAATGTGGTAAGTACCAGGTTGTTGGTCCATCAAAATCTGCTTCTTCTGACGTCAGCAATTTTGCGTAGCCCTTTTCGATATACTTGTTAATTTCAGCTTTGTACTTGGTGGCGAACGTGTTATTTTTAGACATTTTGACTTCAATGTTCAACAATCGATGCTTCGCCATGGAGTAACTTTTGGGAAGGATGACATCGTCGTTACGCCACAAAAGACCAACCTCGTATTTTTGGCCGATCTCTTTTGTTGTTTCTGACAGTATTTTTCTAGCTCGGCTATTTTCATCAGACTCCAATATGACATTTGTACTCCGTACTCCAAAGCTGTCGACTGCAAAATAGTCTTCAACCAACTTATTTAACTGCTTCAGTGTGTGAGTTTCACGTACATGCAAAACTCTCGGCTTGTCGTAAGATTTTGAGTGAATTGGTCCAAATGCCAACCAGCCCAATTTTGTTTCGGCGGCAATTGGCTGATCGGGACCTGCGTCAACTGTTTTATTTGAAACGCCTAGAATGCAGTTGTCCAACCCTAACAAAAGAACTGGCGTGGCGGCGGTGTAGTTCTGGATTGACAATCCTTGCAAGTGGTCGTATTTTTCCTTGCAAAATGTTTGTGTTGGCAGATTAAGTTGTTTAATTGTGTAAACATTTTTGAGTGAAAATTTTAAACTCTCGTTTTCGCCTCTCACATCAACAACAACTTTCCTAGAATTTTCTGTAGTTTTGCTCTGACCATACCACTGTAGCGTGAGCGGCATGGTCTGGCCTCTCAGGCCCAAACTGTCGGCAACACTTTCTTCAATAAGTGAAATTGACGATCCCTCGTCGAACATGGCGTACACTGACAAACTACCATGAGGACCGGACAACGTCACAGGCAATATTTTGAACAGGCTTGATTGTTGTTCTTGGCGACAATTTAATATGTGTTCGGCTTCTTCTCTGTCAGGTGGTGCTTGCTGAGGCTGTTGTTTAAATTCTTGATGTAGTAGCTGATGGTGCAGACGTTCACAGCCACTGATACCACACGCTTTCTTGAGACGGCAATTAGTCAAATTATGACCCTTTCGCAGACACCCGAAGCAGAGGCGGTGCTGTTTGACTTGAACCCATTTGTCGTTGGTGTTGAGCGATTTGAATTGACGACATTCGCTCAAATTGTGATTTTGATTGCATTTTATGCATATCAATTGTTGTTTTGGTTGAGGTTGTGTTTCACTGCTATGTAGGACTCTACGTGCAGGAACTCCACTTGACGTGTCATGGCGATTGACATTGTGTTGTTTTGCAACCTGGCGTTGCTGAATCGGTGGTTGATTCGTACGCAAAGACATTTCGGCCATTCCAGGCATCAGCGATACCACTTTGGCAAGTTCGCTGATCCAGTTCGAAAAGGTTTCCACTGTTGGAAATGGCAAAATATTAGCAGCATATCGACTCCACTCGTACTGCTTTGATGGCGGCAATTTGTAGACGAGTTGCTCCAACAACATAGGATTCATTAAATGATGTTCGCATTTGGCAGATTTAAAAAACGCGACGATGTTGCGAACACGATTTGAAAAGCTTAATACTTGGTTCAAACTATGATCGTTAATTGGTAGAAACTGTTGAACCTTTTCCATTTGAGAGCGTACTAGCAAATCCGTGCGACCAAAGTTGAATTCAAGCTCTTTTATGACCTGAGGCACATCATCAGGGTAGATGAGCAGTGAAGTGACGGCACGCCTTGCATCACCCTGTAAAGATTTATGTAAACGCATTAAATTTTGGCGGTTATTATATCCAAATTCATTTGTTGTGTCCCTGTAATTGGCTAAAAACAATGGCCAATCCTCAGGATTGCCATCAAATGTTGGCAACGGATACAATTTGGCAGCAGAGTTTTCCATAAACGATAAAACTCCACTATACTGCGTCGACGGTGGCAGCGATGTTTGAATTAATGTTGGCAGCGACTGCTGCGGCGATTGATATGACAGTGGCAGCGACTGCTGCGTCCATTGATATGACAGTGGCAGAGCCTGCTGCGGCAATTGTTGCGGCGGTGGCAGCGAGGTCTGCGGCGATTGATTTGACTGTGGCAGAGCCTGCTGCGGCAATTGTTGCGGCGGTGGCAGCGAGGTCTGCGGCGATTGATTTGACTGGGGCAGAGCCTGCTGCGGCAATTGTTGCGGCGGTGGCAGCGAGGTCTGCGGCGATTGATTTGACAGTGGCAGAGCCTGCTGCGGCAATTGTTGCGGCGGTGGCAGCGAGGTCTGCGGCGATTGATATGACAGTGGCAGCGACTGCTGAGTCCATTGATATGACAGTGGCAGAGCCTGCTGCGGCAATTGTTGCGGCGGTGGCAGCGAGTTCTGCGGCGATTGATTTGACAGTGGCAGAGCCTGCTGCGGCAATTGTTGCGGCGGTGGCAGCGAGGTCTGCGGCGATTGATTTGACTGTGGCAGAGCCTGCTGCGGCAATTGTTGCGGCGGTGGCAGCGAGTTCTGCGGCGATTGATTTGACAGTGGCAGAGCCTGCTGCGGCAATTGTTGCGGCGGTGGCAGCGAGGTCTGCGGCGATTGATTTGACTGTGGCAGAGCCTGCTGCGGCAATTGTTGCGGCGGTGGCAGCGAGGTCTGCGGCGATTGATTTGACACTGGCAGCGACTGCTGCGATATTACGGTAAATGGCGACGAATTTGTACCAAATTGGACATTGGCGGCATCTGTCTCAACTCTTGTGCGTAGTTGTTGGATTTCCATTTGTCCTCGACTTGTTTCATTACGCAACTCATTGACGGAATCGCGAAGTGACGCGATGCTGGCGACTAGCAATGCCAACTGATCATTTGAAGCGTTTGTTTGTGTGGCCTCAACAGCACCTTCTTCATCATCATTGCTCCTGTCGATCATAGTGACATTCAAGTCAATGTTATCTTCAGATTCCATGGCGGCGGCAAGTCTAGCTTTTCCTCTTGTAATCATAGAAAATTACCCGAAGGTCAGCGTTATTCGCGAATTTTGAAGAAGCTTCCAGCACAGCAAAATGGCGGCAAATTGCGCATCAGCAAATTAAATTCGAATTAAACGACGTCGGGAGCTCTCGTGTAAGAAGCAATTTTGAAAACTTTTATGTCGGCGAAAAACAAACTCCGTAATTTAAATGTTTGTAATTCAAATTGGTTTATTGTAAAATATATCTTTACAAATATAAATTAATTGGCTTTTTAAACAATTTCTTGTTCGTTCTTGTTCTTGCTTGCTTGCTTCCTTGCGTGCGTGTTTGCGTGAGTGCGTGCGTGCGTGTGTGTTTGTTTCAAAATTGATGCTTCTTTCCCGAGCGCGTTTCAAAAAGCCAATGACCAAAAATCTTTCTAACGGTTAAACGAATAAATACAAAAGAAAATAGAAATATGATTTTCGGCGTTGCCAATTATCGCCAATAATAATCGACAGTCGTAGAACTCTCAGATGAAGCTTCATCGACCTCATCTACTGCATATTATACCTTATCAGTGAGCAATTAACAGTTTTCACTTTTATCTTCACTCGTATAGAAAAATATTCCCATATACGAGATGTGTTTAAATAGTAAGGTGACTTTTCAAATATCGCGGGCAACATACTACATTCGATTATCGATTTTTTTTGTTTTGTTATGTTGGTACACTCGTCACGAACGTATGTTGACAGTTTCTGCTATATAGCATGTTTAGTTTGTTTGTGAGAGGCATAACGGTTAGAAGTGTTCTACGTGCTCTGCGATTTTCAGCTGGCTCACCTAGGCTCTTCTATTGCGACGATTCGATTTTGATTTCGATAGCATACCCATGTCCATGATTCATCACTAGTTATGACCCTTTTTAGCAAATCAGGATCATCATTGGTGTAATTTTTGGCCATAAACTCTCTCACAAGCACAGATGAGTTTCGGAACAAACTTCGCTGACACACATCACATGCCAAAAACGTTCGAAAAAATTTCATGAAACGAACCAACCGATATGCCAACATCCTCAGCAACTTCTTTGGCAGTGATTCGAAGGTTTTCCAAAACAATTTTCTTCACTGCTTGAAAAAATCGATAACCGGATGTAGTACGTTGCCCGGAAAATTTGAAGTCACCTTACTTTTTGAACACACCTCGTATATGAGAATATTCACAAATAATTCTGTGCGTAGGCTCAATGTTTGACAATAAAACAAATTTTCTTTAACCAATTTAAGGTCAGCTGTTTCAGAAAAATGAAGCTTTACTTTTTGTTTTTGTATGAAGAATATACAATATAAAGCTGAATATTTTCTCATTAGTACTCAACTTGCATCCTCTCCTTTTATCGTATTTTCGCACGTTATTTTAAGTTCATTTAATAGAAAACAAACTTGTATGTGATTTATTTTGGGCTAAGGCGATGTTTATATACCCTACAGCGTTTTTAGGAAAACATGTTAAGATACAAACATTTTCTTTTTGTAACATATTTTTATAAAAATGGTGTGATGTGCTTAAAGTCATATTAGGGAAGTCAAACTTTGTTCGGCAAGCTTAGGAGCAAGATTTAAACTACAGATCATTGGCACTACCAGATTGGAACTTAGAGAAGCAGAATTATAGTTTAAGGATTTGTTTTGTGGCTTTCATATGGTTTTCTGTTATAATTGTTTCTTTAAATCTAAATTCAAGCTCAATCCCATTTGTCAAATTCTTGTTATACACTACTCAGTTCTTCCGTTTGTAACGCCCATAAGGAGGTTTGGTAGGTATGGCAATATGTTTATAGTTTAAGAATTGTCATGAAATTCTGAGACGATTTAACGATATCCGTCCGTTCGCCCCAGAAATTACACACGTTTTTAAGGGATATTTTGAACAAGATCAGATCAAAACTCGACCCTCCCATACAAACTTACCTTCTTACTATTTCTTTTTTTTGTTAGTTTTTTTCCTTTTGCAATCCAAAAGTTAAGCTTGATCTCATATATCCTTTGTTTGTTTTCCTCTCATATTTAGAATTTGTATCTCATGACGACAAACAGTTTAGTTGGTATTTAAATAACGCTTGGCTACTGAGCAGACTAGCTACATTTGGACCTGGGTTCAATTCCCACCTGTAGCATAGTAAAAATTAAAATTGGCTTTTCGGCTATGCGATCGTGTTTTGCAAGATCCAGCTTAAGTAAAGCACACACTCAATCGTACTATTTGCGGTCATATAGTCATAGAGTAGAGTATATTCACCTAGTTACCCACTTCGTCACCCGCGGTGTCAAAAATTCACACCACATTCAGTCATAAATTGCAAAGCAATATACGCGCGCATTTTACGCATTTCTTTAGCGGCGGCGAACTTTGCCGGCAATTGCCGCTCATAATCGACATCATTAAATCCGCACTGCTGCACAGTGGAATCACCACTGCCATACAAAGACGGCAGCGAAGGCAGCAGTCGGCGTGGCAAAGACATAAATCAGCCAGCCCCAGCAGACAGGCAGTCAGACAGACATACAGACAGACAGACAGACATAAGGACAGACAGATAGATTCGTTACCATCGTCGTTGATGCAAAACAGTTGCTGCGAAAATTTATGCAAAATTTGAACTTCAAAAAGTCGAAACGACCGACGAACGGTCTTTGAGCGCCGATGTTGATCGTCGTCGTCGAGCGACAAAGTGCAAAGCCACAAATCATCACAAAAAACGGAATATTACAAGTGAAAAATATTTCATAAATGACTGCGAAAACGTCATTAAAAGGCGGCACAGCACAACACAATACAACACAACGAATAACGCGACGACGGCGTTGGCGGCTTCCAAACTACTTCATAATATGAAGTAATGCGCATGCGCACATGAAGCAGTTTTTTTTTTGCTGTTGTTGTTGTTGTTTAAATTTCCAAAGATGCGAGGGTGCAGCTCGCGCTTTGAATTTAACGCCCAGAAGGTGTATGCTCGCTCGCTCATGTGCTTTTATGTATACAAAAAGTGCTTAATGCCGAATGCGAATGGTAAAATACTAGATAAGGCTTGGTAAGAAGCTCCATTGAGCAGGGTGGCGGCGGGGTGTGTTCGGGGTGTGAAACATTGCCACAAGACAGCGATTGAAGAGGTGCGCTAGCTGCCAGCTATTACGCATACTTCGTTGTTTCTTTGCAAATATGGGGCGCAAGGGGAGAGAACGGAAAATTAATTTCGGATAAAATCGTTGCACTGGTAAAGCGAGCGCGCGCAGCTTTAAACGCAATGCCACTTTCATAATTTGACACAATTTCCCAAACAGACATGTGTGGCTGCTGCTACTGTGCCGCTCCGAAATATATTGTAAAAAAAAGAATAATAATAATAATGCAATAATTCAATCAATGCATCGGTGCGTCGCGACGCGTCAGTAGCGTCTACCACCGACATATCCATATCACCATCACTGACGGCAGCGTCTGGCAAGCTGACTGGCTGGCTGGCTCCCTTCCTCGATATTCGGTGCAGTCAGCTTCTGTCGGAAGCTGTGAGCAAAACCAATATTTTACGTGACCGCATCTCGAAAACGCCTTGTGATTTATTAAGCAATGACGCGACGCAGCTTTTGTACCGCGTGTTGACGCGATGCGTCGAGTAGTGGCACTTGTAATCGCAAGCGTATAAATCAAGCAATATCTTTTGTTTTTCTTTTTTTGTATTGCCGAATTATGAAACAAACAAGAAAACAAAAAACATCGATGTTATTAAGTAATTTTGCATAAAAAAAAACATTATTCATTGACAATAAAAATGTGGAAGTGTAACGAATTGAAAAAACAACAACATTACTTTCTGCTTCATTTGCAACACTAAACACTGAAACAAAATGTTACTTACACAAACCGAAATTCTTTGAAAACAATTAATAAAAACAATAAAAAAAAATACTTCGATACAAATAATTATTAACTGAAGTTTTAGGCACAAGCGTTAATTGAATCTACTGCGTCAGAAGCAAGAGCTTTTAGACTGTACACTGACGCCCATTATCCATAGTTGATATTCGAAGCTGAGAAGCTTACCAAAAATGGTCACGCCCACCTCCCATACAAACTTTTCCTTTTGCGGATAATAAATTATTAAAATAGTTACAGTGGAATTGACCACTTTGGTAGTAACATAAAACTACTAACCAAAAGGGGGCGTGATCCGATAAGATATTTGAGCTTCGGTGTAGCTGAAAATTATCTGGTTTAAAAGTCTCCAAATTACGAAATTTTAATTAATTGTATTAATTAGTACTTTCCTTGGGCATTGCTAGATTTTAAGTTAATTTAATACAATTAAAGTATTTTCTGAATCCACCATTCGAGTCTCAAAATGTTGCATTCAATTATATCTAGGACGTAACTTAATATTCCTTTAAAGAATATTTCTATTTATTATGTTTAAAATCCGGCCTTACGGAAACTTGTTCTAAATAATTTATTGAATACAATTTATTAGTTATATATGAATATATCGTTTCAAACTGTAATCCACACATCCCGCTTAATTACCCTCTTGATTGGAAAATATTTCTTTAACCATATTAACCGCAGGAAGGTACACTTTTAAGAGCATCCCCGGCTTAAGTGTCTACCCGCGTACCTATCCATGATTTTTAAACTTCAAAGCATTTTTAGATTTTGGGTTTTCTCATGAAAAATTAGATAAATGATTTGACTTTTTTGTACTAATAGAGATTTATAGATGTTGTTCTTGTTATTTAAAAATTCACCATTGTTATTATTTTTTAATATAATCACCAGATACTTTGGTGTCTCGATGCACTTAAGCACCTTAACCGCGTAAGTACCCTTAATCCGCGATATTTTAAGTCACTTAAGTGAGGATTACTGTGTACCCGACAAAAAATACCAATAAGTCAACTTTTTGTAATACCTAATCAGCAGATACGTTTTATTAAACGTACCTGAACCAGTTTCTATTAACAAAATTTCTTTTTTCGAAATAAAACCAAAAAAAAATAATTTTTATCATATTCTCGTGCGTACCATGTGTATACTTATCTTCTTCTTCTACGAGTATATACATATGTATAAATGTATGTATCTTTCTTTCTATATTTGATTATATTTATCTTTGTACCCTATGCGCGTCTAAACCATTCATCCGATTGCGATGCAATTTCGGGGAGTTGCTGTGTTTTGTACAAAAAACTTTCCACACCCACCTATTACGCCCACAATTTGTAAAACTCAATAAAAATATTCGATTATTTTGCTATTATTAGCTCCTAAAAATATGAAATTTGGTATATGTGGTTGTACACTTTCGACAACTACCCTAAAAATGGGCGTGGTTGGACCAATTTCACGCGCACTTTAAAAAAAAGGAGTACCGAAAAGATCCGCTGACTAATTACGTAATACGGACAACGCCGGGTATAATAAGCTATTATTTCAGTGAATTATTTTTTTGAAAAACTACAACGACAATCAATTGCCACAAAACCCATTTAACTGTTTTTGAATAGGACACACCGCCGAGCGACTCAAGGGCGCTGGCTGGCTGGCTGGATGGATGGCGCAGTAAGTGCAGTAACAACAATTTAGCTTTGGGAATAGTGAGCGTCAACAACGAAGACGATACATCGTGATCATGTTGAACTTTATGCAATTTTCCCAAGAACGAGGCGCGACTCGACTCGACTGCGACTGTGACTGCGGCTAGACTAGACTACAATGCGACAAGGGAAGCAGACTGGCGCACACTGGCAGACTGACAAACGATAAACAGCCAGCAGCAGTGTCAATGGAATAAAATAAATTAACAATAATGACTGAACCAAGAAGCTATTTTCTACATACATATGTACGTTTGTATGTGTGTGTTTAGACTGTTTTGGTAGTAGCTTCTGTTCTTTTGATACAAGGCTGTGATTTGTTAGATTTTTGGAATCGTATCATTGGAACTTGTTATTTACTGTGTATTTTTTTTAATTGGTGACATTTTTCTGATCATTAGAACCAAGTGCGGCTTGTGAGACATCTGGGGCTAGTCTAGTTTACAATTTTCAATCTACAATTTACAAATTGGTTTTACTGCCCACGGTATAACTTGCTTAAATTAGCTATCGTACTTTTCGAACCTACTGACCCAATATAAATTCATCAACACTTAAGGATTTCGCATGTAAAACTAAAACCGAAAACGAATGTGAGGCATGTTTGTTGCTGCCTCACATTGATTGTAAATCACGTCTTTGGTCGTCGTCGTCGTCGGTGCACTCATTTTCCATCGCTCTTGCTTTTGTTTTTGCTTTTGTTCGCTTTTGCCAATGCTGCACAGCTTTCAAATGCGCCGACGCACAGTGATTCTGATTGGAGCCGTACGCAAAAATCAGACAAATTTCGGACAAGAGTATCGATGAATTTGGTCTCATTGGAAAGGTAATTTGCTTATCTTTAAACCTATTATTATTACTTTTTTAATGCATCATAGCTGTAATTATACTTTAGGAAAAACCAATTTGAAATGATTTTTGGCACTGCAAATTTTTACGTTTTCCAATGAAATTCAAATTTTTTACGTTTTAAACGTTTTTTTTTAATTCTTAGTATGGTCGAGACTATCCTCAACTGAATTAACACAAAATAATTTTTTATTACAAAATTCGATTTAAAGGTTTTTGTAAGAAGGAAACAAGTAAATACAAAATTTGTAATTATATTATAATTGAAATTGTTTTTTTAATTCAACTCTTGTGAATTTCATAACTTTTGAAATTTTTTAGTTATAATAAAAAAAATTCAATTTATCATTACTTTTTCATTCATTATAATAATGAAATGTGCATTTCAAAAGCATAATTTTTCCAATAATAATGAAATGTCGATTTCAAAAAACAATATCAAGAAAGCATTAAAAAGTTCTAGTGCTGCCACTCTATTTATTATATGAAATCAAACCACTGTGCGACGTGTCGTCGTTGGTTGCCTACAGTCGCTGCTGTAGGTCTGCGCTGCCACCATTCACTGCACATTTCAGCGGCTGCAGCGGCGGCTAAACATTAGCTTCACATTAGCGTTGACGCAAATGAATTTGCTATCATTTGCAATTGGCAAAAGTATTTGTTAATAAAATGTTCAATTTTAAAGTCGTAATAACGCTCGACGGCGGCTGCAACAAGTGCACTTGCACCATTGCTCAATGGGGATCACTTGGAAATGGGTATAAAAAAAAGAAAAACAAACTAATATCGTAGAAGAGACCAACCACTAGAGCAATTGCAGCAATAATAATGCACGTCAAACATGCGACGGTTCTTATTGACTTGGTTGCGGTTCCGTCATCATCATCATCGAATGGAGTGAATTAGTAGATTGGAATGGAGTGGAGTGGAGTGCAGCGGTAGTGTGTTGGTAGCTGCCAAACGAACATTGGGTCGATCCGACAACGCTCGCAGTGGCTCTTGCTATAATTTATTATATTATTTGACATCCGAGATCCGTGAAACGGAGCTCATTTGAAATGTGCGCTGCGTTGCGCATGCGCCGCAACTTATGGCACTGGCTCTTCTCCCCTATCCTCACCTCCCCTCCATTGCCATAGTCATTATTGCTAATGCTGCCGATGAAAAGTATGACATACATAAAAAAGCGACCAGTCGTATTTCTATGTTTTAATGAATGTTACAAGTACAAGTGGGCAGGAATTTAAAAACATTTCTGTGAATTTCTTTAAATTATTTTCTATATTGTTTTTGTTTTGGTTTTTTGTGTGGACACCAATTAAGACTATAGTAAAACAATTTTTCGGTTCCAGTGCAACGATTTTTAAAGTTCAAGTAAAAAATTTTGTTCTCTGGCAAACGTTCAGGTATCTATCGACCAGCGCAACAATTGGTCATAGTTGGGAATGTAATTAACGTCTTCCGAATGACTTTTACCCTTACTATTTTTAGTCAAGACAAGTTTAACCTTTGGTTTTCTCTTCATCAGTCTATCAAACAGTTTGCTCCGACTGCTGGACACATGATCGATGATGGTTTATTACCAAAGTAACAACATTTTTAGTAAAATAAAATGTTGCAGAGATGCCTGCAAGTACTTATTATCAATTTGTTTCCTTGTTGACGGTTCTTTGGTCCAAAATATTAAAAAACACCTTTTTTTTGTAAAATGACAGGTTATGAAGCTTCAATCTACGGATTCGCATACAAAACCAGGAAAAGTTTTATTGTTTACAAGAAGACTTAATACCTAGACTATATACATAAAAAGTATTAAATTTTTAAATTCTTTCTCGCTAATACTTTCAATTAGAAACATGTTAAGCATATTGTAAGACCATCTCGAAGTATTTTCGGAGATTCCAGATTGGATGCATGTTCCGTGAAGTTTACCTAAAATATTCTCCTGATGACGTAAGTGTGTCTGTTATGAAGTCTAAAATAAACAAAAATTCAGAGTTGACTCATAAAATGAATGCTATCGCGAATATTTAGGGATCATCTTGGATACACTAAGAAATCAGCGCTATGTACTTATCGAATATTAACTGATTATAACAACTTTGTTCTTTAAGTACTAACCAGAAATCAAGCAAAAGTTAAAGCAACCCATTAAAGCAAAACGACAACGCCCCAACTAACACTGTCAATTATTATCGCTCTTAAGAATTGGAGATATTCGTCCAGCATCATATATCCCGGAACTTGCCCTGGGTGATAGATAGAAAAGGAAAAGGAAAAGGAAAAGGAAAAGGAAAAGGAAAAGGAAAAGGAAAAGGAAAAGGAAAAGGAAAAGGAAAAGGAAAAGGAAAAGGAAAAGGAAAAGGAAAAGGAAAAGGAAAAGGAAAAGGAAAAGGAAAAGGAAATGTTTTCGGTAATATTGATGATATAATTAACGCAGACTTAATAAAACCAATTTAAAAAAAGTATGCAAAATAATGTCAATTGTTCAAAGTAAACAATTTATAAGGAACGATGATTACAGTTATGACATTAAAATAGTTTTTGCCTTTTTGTTACCCCCTCCGTACACATTCAAATGAATGAATCAACTTCACTCTGTACCGATCACTGCTTCCGTAACGCATCTTCATTTTATCGCCGGTTTATATTTATGCATATGATTCTAAACTCAGTATTTGGACTATTTGTTGTTTATTACCTAAACGATTTCTTTATACAAATGAAATTAATTTAAAAATTACAAGTCATATGAAGTTTCTATTTTATAGATAGCATGCAAAAGAGTTTCATTTTAGCACATCTCTTGCCGAAATGCTATAAAATTGTTACGCTAACTGAAGTAGGCTGCAGTTTTCATACAACAAAAATATTGCTACAACAGAAAAGTATTGGCTAAGACCAACATAAGTACTTAAATATTCAATTTAGTTTTAGTTTTTCAAAAGTTAATTAAAATCCAACGAGTTGAAAGGCAAGTCAAAATATTTAGACTGTAGCCAAAATCTTCAGAGGAGCATCGTTAAAATGTATCTACTCAGGGCAAACCAATAAAAAAATGTAAAAGCGCTTACGAATTGAAATTGCGGTTTTTTCTAGAGCAGAAAACTGATTTAAAATAATCAAGTTAAATTATTAGTTACTAGCTTAAAACACATTTAATTTGTGTTTTATGTTAGCTCTAGGATAAATAGTCATTTAGTGAAGAATTCATTGAGACTTTCTGGAAATGTTTTTTATTTAATTCTATTTCTTTACATCAAACCGAAAAAGCCCTTTCAGTCATTCCAATAAGTTTTCGAGATTTTAACGACGCGGTTACAGCCTGATTCAATACCGGTAGCAATGGCGTTTGCAGTCTGCTGCACTTTACCACTTTACATTAATTACAACTGATTACTGGCGAATGCCAACGCGCGCGCACACTCCTTTAGACGTTGGCTTCAACTTTTTATACTTTTTATACTACTGTCCCTCTGACGGAGCGCATGCCGATGAACGGACGGACGACCGAGCATACATACAAACAGATCTATCGATGAATCGACAGACCGACCGACCGACCGCATTGCATTGTACTCTGTAGCACTGGATCGATCGCAGCGAGATCAATTTCACGAAAACAACACGGCACAGACTATTGCGAGGCGTTCGAACAAAGAATCAACTTAAACAGACATTAATGAAGATAAACTACCGAACGAATTATCTCTGGCTAAACTGCAGCTCAAATTCCCTGCTTTATTGTACATAGCACATAGTAGTATCAAAAAAATCAATTTGTTGTGTTGTTTTGGCAAGTTTTCACATTTAGTAATAAACCAGTGTAAGAAAAAAGTTTGTATTTTTTAACATTATTTAATAGTTGATTACAAAGAACGTTAACAATATTATTTAAAACAAACATATTATTATATAAAAACGTCACATTTGTGTATGACTATAACAATTTGTTATTAATTTGATTTGAAAATTAATTCATTGTATAGAAATATATGTAGAGGGATGAGAAGGATGATATATGGTCTACTCTGTATCACTGTTGCGAATGTTGTTCCATCAATGAGCTTATAAGGCTTTAAAGAAATTCTTGAACACTGATATTCTGCTTATTGCTGGAAGTCGCACAAGAGGACAACAACATCTCAGATGGTAGGATCATGGCTACCCTAGCAAGTAGGGTAAAAAAGTTTTGAAAGATAGTACACAGCGCTGTCAAAATGCACAACAAATGCTTAACATTATTTGACAGTTGAGGCAAAAAACTTGATAAAATATGAACAAACGTAGTATATATGTTTTTTTTTTTGTATTATCTGTATATATGTCATTTTGGGATTTAAGACTCTAATTTTTTAAACAGTAAAAAATCGTGTTTCGAAAAAAATGTTGACTTGGGCTTCTGTGAATTTTGGAACCGATATTCATATCACTAAATAGGAAAGTTAAAAAGCTTTTAACAGATTCATAAATTTATTTGTTTGGCACGACATTAACCATCATAATTATTAGCTCATACTGATTCTAAATTCATGCATATAGACGGATGCCTACATATGGAGGTGCTCACTTCAGAACACTTTTGTCTGGAGAAGGAAGAGCTTATACGAGTACTAATACTTTAAATGTTGTGTTAAGTTGATGGTATTCTCAAGCGCTGGCGAAGAGTCGCGTAGCTGCAGTAGCGCTCGTTGGAATTGTTAATGTGAATTATGCCTCGATCATACTGCACAAATTAGCTTTTGACCAAGACGGCGGCCGACTTGGACGCCATCTACAATGCCACTGAAGTCGCATTAAATGCTTGGTTGCCGCTTTGCAATCTAATCCATTTATTATGCGCGTTTATCGCTCATAGGCGCCATGGCCATCGCCAAAGACCCAATGCGACGCGAAGTGAAGCGATGCGGCGCAACGCAACTATTAACAGCACATAAAATAAATTTCTAACAGGCCAGGTAACAGGCCATTGGCCAAATTCTGTTTATCGCAATCGTTTTGCCACTTAACAACAATCTGAAAAATCCGCGTTTTCACATGGACTCGCTCACACTCGCTTTCGACTATCTGAAACAATTTATTCCATTCCGCTGCCACTGCCACTGCTGGCTATTTGGCTGCTGTCAGAATAGAAGCGGAGCGGTGCGGTGCGGCGTGTAGTACTACAAAGATCAACGGATTTGTAGATCCGCGTCAGGTGTTTCATATGCTGCGGCGACTGCTCGTTAGCAGCAAACGAACAGCCGGTAAAACAGCAGACCCATTGAGCCACCGAGCGACGGCAGACAGCGGCGCAACATGACGAAATCACAGCATCATCGTGTAAAATTGTTAAACAATCGGAAAAACACTTGTGTCGCTTTAGCGGCACACATAATCGTAACTCAATTTCCCCATACATATTTGCATCAGATAAACCAACCGAAACCAAGCCAAGCCAAGTCAGGCCAGGCAAGAACACCAAAGTGATTGAGAGCATGGACAGATCCACTGTCGAACGAACAAACGAACAACCGACCGACCGACCGACTTGATGCCTACAGACAGACCCATGACCGCAGTCCAAAGTGAAGCACATTTTCAAATAAACTTCCCATTCGTTGGTGCCTACCTACATATATAATGAATATGTATGTTATTATGTTTGTTTGTATGCTCGTTCATTTGCCGTTTGTCGCAAATTGATAGAGGCGACTTTTTCGCAGCTAAAAACAATCAAACCAAAATTTCTTATTTGAATTTCTGGAGTTGGTGTAAAAGAATTCTGTATATATCGTAACTGATAACCGATAATCAATATTATAAAATATTACGCCCAAATATAAGTACATTTAAATATTATTAACCGGAATATGTTCCGCCGACAAAGATTTCTGAGGACTTCGACCAATTAAATGAAATTATTTTTAAGTTTTTTACATTATATATTAAATTTACATTGATTCGTTTAGATTAAATTAAAAGTTTTGTGATATGTTTCTGTTTCTAACCAGCTGGGGCTTGGCAAGATACTTTCTATGTTCGGACTTTTATAGGTTAGCAAAAGTTTGACGAAAGAAACATATTAATAAATTTTAAAGAGAGCAAAAATAAGTTACCGCGATAAATAAATGATCACAATATTTAGAGAATTTTTTGAAAAGTATCTCAAAGATTCATAACAGTTTTCTTTTATTAAATACTCAAATATCCATCAGATACCGCCTCTAGTAGCCACATTGTATATAACCCTGTCCTTTACTCAATAAAACAAAATTGTTATTACTTGTCAAATCTACTTAAGTTGGTACAATTAAATCGCACTGAAAGTTTAATTAGAAAATCTTTGAACATTTTCATTTGTTCTTGTGTATCCGTAAAGATCTGTGGCAGTATTAGAAATTATCTGTATTAAGAACGTCCTAGTCGGCAAAATTCAGGAGTCAAAAGCGCTTCTAAAAGCCCTTCCTGACAGAGAAGAGGCCTTCCATTCTTTTGTTATTTTCTTTTCACACATTTTACTAACTTTTTTTTAGTTAAATAAATAAACAATATTTTTATGTCGACGCTACCAATAGTCGGCAGGAGTTGGCTTACAAATTGATATTTTGAATTTTTGAGTATATAATGCACGAAAAAGTATAATTTTTACAATTCGCTAAACACAAAGTCGTCGGCTCTTCACTGCCGACGATTGTCGCTTTCCGGAGCCGTCACCGAGTTAAATTGCTTTGCAGTAGAAGCTATTTTAAGTTACACCTTCCACTACGCCATCTCTTGCAGGGAATTCAAAAGGGCTTCGTCTAAGACTCGCTAACGAAAATGCCGACTGGGATACAATCATCCTAAAATCCACAAATCAAGTGTGTCAAAACAATTAGAAAAACAAGCAGAGACATAAACCAAGCATCATGAAACCTTTCGCCCTAAAGTATGCATCAATATGCGTGCAACGAACGACGGCGTCCAATTCAAATTTATTAAATAATTACCGAATATGTATGAAGAAGAAGAATTTATACAAAAAATTACCGAATATGTATGAAGAAGACGAATTTATACAAAAGCGCAATTCAAAAATAAATTTAATTTAATAACCACCTTGCGACTCAAAGATAAATTTAAATTATGACCCACCTTGCTCAATCGGGCGGCAGGCCTTTCTTAAGTTTTAAAAATTATTTCGGTAACGGGATTTTTCCGCTATTTTTTTACTTGTCGACTTTTTCTTACTGCGGCGGCGGTAAGTTTTTTCTTTATTAAAATAATATGACTCGCTCTGGAGGACGTGTTGTTAGTGTTATATACCAATAATGAATATTTAAATATACTTCTTATATTATAAAGTGCATTTCTTTATTTATCTTTACATACTTATATATGTATATCTATCTATCTATCTATCTATCTATCTATCTATCTATCTATCTATCTATCTATCTATCTATCTATCTATCTATCTATCTATCTATCTACTTTACTTTACAAACATAAGAGACTGAAATATATGTATGAAATATGCTATACAACTGGTGAAGTTAATTAAACAAATTCGAATAAATAGCTAATTTTATTCTAAAATTTGATTTTTAAGACATATCCACTGTAGACAACGCCCACCGCAAAGAATGTGATGATCCACTATTATATAATGTGGAGCATAGCAACTACATCTGATCGGAAAGTGCTACTACAATTTCGTTTGGCGATACAAAGCAGGGTTGTAAATAGCTCACATTCAACTCGATCGCTCAACTCAACAAGAAATGTGAGCTAGCTCAACCAGTGAACTAGCTAACATATGAGCTAGCTCAAATCAACAAGTAAAATTGAGCTAGCTTAAATGTGAGCTATCTCAATATACTTGTTGAGCTGAGCGTTTGAGCGAGTCGTTTGTGAGCTAGTTTACAACCCTGATACAAAGTAACCATATCTAACAACTTATAACGGGAAGTTACGGTAAGAATTGCAGTTACATTTTGTTATAAAATTATTTGTTATAAATCCCACACAAAATGGGTGAGACTTGAAAGTTTACAAATCTTAATCAACGAATAGACTTGTATATGATTATATAAAAGAGACCCTATCATCGCCGGGTGCTTTATGCTTTACGGTAGTATGTAAATAAAAAAAATGTTTTTCTTGATAAAGAAATATTTTGGTAAGTTTTAATTCCAATTATCAATTTTTAACGAATCGTAGCGTCCGACGGCAGCCATCTTTTGCGCTGATTGGTCAACTGCAAAATACAGGCAACGTAAGCGAAACGTTTTCATAAGACTGTTGCGTTGTTGTTGTTTTATTTTTTAAGAAACGCCCCATTGTTTTAATATGTTTAAGTCTTTAATTGTTGCTTTAAATACTTTGTATCGCTTTATGCATGGAATTAAATTTAATGAATAAAGAGAAAGTTTTATAATTGATCAGCTTTAAGTACCCGTCGTTACACGGGTTTCGTTTTCCATAGACAAATTTTGAAGTTTCGATAATTATATGTAATTAAAATTGTCGCCGCTCTTCTCCAAATATATTTAAAGTGTGCGTGTCAGACCTGCTTCCGATACAACAAATTGTATTAAAGCTGTGCATCACTTTCCTGAGATATTGCGGTGGACAATTTATTCGGATATTTTAATGTCGCTGTGGTGGTGGGCGTTAATTGAGCGTTTACGCAAAATTTATCCAACCACGCCTATTTTTGAAAAAGGTGACAAATTTCATTTGAAGAACAAAAGAAAAATTCATTAAAACGATTTGAAATAATTTCTTTCAAAGGGTTTTTTAAACGGGACGCTACAAAAGTAGACCGATAGGGACAGCAAACGATGCCATATTTTTTCCCTCTCTCTTGACATTTCTCTTCAGTAAGGTTTGCCATTTCATCATGGAAAGATATACGAGCCAACAACGAGTCGAGATTATTAAAATTTACTACCGAAATTCGGAAACATTGACCTCAACTTTATGGTCGTCATAATTGTCCTACCAGATCAACAATTAAGCGTCTAATGGAAAAATTTGAATCCACAGGCACAGTACAAAATGTTCCCGTGCCAGTGAGGCAAATAAGTGCCCGTAGTGTCGAGAATATTGCTGCCGCTGAGGCTTCAGTTCAAGAAAGCCCAAATGTGTCTCTCACACGTCGTTCTCAAGCGTTGGGCATCTCTGTAACGTCGTTGTGGCGAATTTTGTGAAAAGGTCTTGGCCTACATCCTTACAAGATCAAATTGACGCAAGATCTGAAGCCGCTTGACCACCAGAAGTGTCGTATGTTTGTGATTTGGGCTGAGCAACAACTTGAAAATGATTCGGATTTTCATCGAAAAATCATCTTCAGCATGTCTGGCTGAATGGCTTCGTCAATAAGCAAAATATGCGTTATTGGTCAGGCAGCAATCCACACGTACTTCATGAATCATCATTGCATCCTGAAAAAATTACGGTTTGGTGCGTTTTAAGGGCCGGTCGTTGGGACGTACTTCTTCCGTGATGATGAAGACCGGCACATTACTGTTAATGGGAATCGCTACTGGTCAATAATAACCGAATATTTTTGGCCTCAATTGGATGATATGGACTTGAAGGACCTGTGGCTCCAACAGGACGGCGCCACAAGCCACACAGCGAATGTCACAATCAATTTATTGGAAACCATGTTTGGTAGACGTGTTATCTCACGTAATGGCCCAGTCGATTGGCCGCCTCGGTCGTGCGATTTGACGCCGTTAGACTATTTCCTGTGGGGCTACGTCAAGTTTATGGTCTAGGCCAACAAGCCAGCGACGATTGATGAACTTCGTACGAATATCGAACGTGAAATTGCAGCAGTATCGGCCGATTTATGCTTGAAAACCGTCGAAAATTGGGTTCAGTGTCTAGACTTCTGCAAGCGTGCCCATGGTGGCCATGCAAAAGAAATCGAGTTCCATACATAATGGCATCGAATGTACTTTGACAGGAATAAAGAATTTCATTGATATCCAAAACAGTTTTTGTTTTATTTAAAAAAAACTTTTGTAGCGCTCTTATTGAGAAACCCTTTAGCTTTGAAAGCTTAATTGTAAGATACATCTGAGAATTTCGGAATGTGGTTTCTTATCTCATAAGGTGAATACAAATGTATTTCCTAAAACTGAACAAAATGCAGGTAGAAATTACTTAGAAACCAATGAGAAACCCGCAAATGACTCTCCGGTTTCATACATAAAAAAACGAACCAATTTTACGGACTGGTGATTATATAGAGTACTCTCATTGGTTAGAGTTTCGTTTTAGATGTTTTTGTGTACTTTAGAAGAGTTATTTTTTTATATCGAAGCCATAATTAAAGCTTTTAGCTTATTTGCATAAAGGAAAAAATTACATAAAAAATAACTTAACATTTTAAAAACTAATAAAGTAAAAAAAATATAATTAAGTCATTTATAAATAGTTAAGTCTGTATTAATCGGCATCAATGGCGGAATTTTTATAAGGAATTTCATAAAACAAACTTAGTCCATGATTCACAATAAAGTGAGATCCGATAGAGATATTAACCTGAATTTGAACACAGTGTTGATTAATATTCTTAGAGCCAATCCGCCCATGGCCAAGCCAACTAAAAAAAAGCAAATAAATCTAATTTCTTGTCAACGCAATGTCTTGAAAACCATTGTAGATATTGAAATGAAAAATTTTTTTGTTTGATAAATTTTAGTTGTAGATTTGATCAGTATAATTTTAAAGATTTATTACTAAACCATTAAAACAAAATAAAACAAAAAACATTTTAGATGAAAAATTTTCATTTAGAGTTAAACAAATTGCACAAAAATCGTGATCTTAGAGCCAATCAATTTTTAGTTATTAATCAGTATCAAAGTTATATACTAAATTCATATTTTTGTTTAATAATTTTACATTGTAACGGAACAACTTAAGAGCACCGATCATGATCCGCTCGCGAATGCAACCATCCAACTGCCAACGATTGTTTTAACTAAGCATCTATAAGTCACTTCAGATTCTTCAATAAATATCAACCGAGATTTTTCTTTCCATATGGATTCTGTACACTCTCGCAACTGAGCAGACATGGCGCATGACGTCATTTTTGTTTCCTATACATTCGACTCTTTCGTACTCGTCTGCCTGTAGTAGAACAAAAGAAAAGAACGATACATGAAAAAGAAATGAATTACTTGAAAGATACATACCTACTTATATTCTCGCAAATAGCATGGCCGACGAATCGTAATGCGTTAAGTTGTGCATTTGAGGATTGTCCCAAGGATCGCAGCAACAGTTGAGTTCGATACGTGCTTGAGACAAGATATTAACCGTGCAGTGCTTTATTACCAATTTAAACTTTTATTATTAACTATGAAACCATTAACATGGAAAAATTAAATACACACAAAAGTGTATGAATAAAATTTGTTTAAATCTATATTAAAAAATTAAAATTATTTACTTTCGACCACTTGTGTACAATTATGTCAACGCGGTCAGTTTCGCCGAAAGTGCTGCTGGATATTAGCAAGCCACTACCCCATATTATGGATCTACCGAATAACGTTATCAAATTGTTACCAATGGAGCAGCAACACAGCTACACGCATTCCATACATTTGGATCAGCAGCCGCATCCGAACAACTACCTTACCTTGCCACATCATCAGCCCCAGCAGTTATCACATCTGCAGATCACACATCAGCCTACTGTATCCAGCTCCACCAATAACTACATCTCCTATGGTGTGATAGAACCGGACGACACAGATTATAACATACCGAGCAGTGAGATTCTAAGCACCAGTAGCAATAGCGCCAGCTCAACACCCAATAGCCAAAACGCCGGTTCTCCGTCTTCCATTATTGCCAGCGGCATATCTAAAGAACTCAATAACAACAACAATAACAGTTACACGAGTCGCGACACTTCATCACATCATCATTACATCAACGAAAATGGCAAACGGTCGCGTGAATTTGACTACAATCCGAGTGATTTATTGCAGGACAATAAAAAATCACTCATGCATTTGCATAATCAACATTTGCAACAACATCAGCAGCAACATCAGCAGCAACATCTTTTTCTGCAACGTCAGGATCAAAAGTTCTTCGTAGAATACCTGCCGACCACAGTCAATGATGTTACTTCAAACTTATCGAGCAATAATAACAACAACAACAGCAACAGCAACAATGCCCGTATTGCCAACGGTGTTAATAGCAACAGTACACAAAGCAACTCAGTATCACCGCAATTCGACTTTGCCGATGAGGAAATGTGCGAAAACAGCAAAGATAACTTCAAATATAGCTTCCATCAACTACAGCAGCAGCAGCAGCAACAGCAACAGGAACACCATCAAGAGCAGCAACAACAGCAACAGCAGCATCAACAGCACCAGCAAACTCAGTCCTCTTCCGACGCTTGCCATTCTTCCGTCGGCAGTGCCGCCCCATCCTTGACAATACAACAGATCGCTGGCCATCTTCACAGCGCGCTCAATACCAATCAAATTTCCCAGCAACAGCAACATTCGAGTTCCTACGAGCATCAGTTTGAGCAAGGCAGCTCGTTAAACGGCAGCACATACTCAAGTTCGGAGCGCGACGAAATGGAATATGCGCCTCTACACTCACACTCGGGTTCATCGGCCAACTACTTATTTGCCAATGAAGACGATCTCAGCGGCGGCGTTGATCCGTCAGATCCGACGAAAGCATTTCGTAAACCACGCCGTAGAACAAAACGTAAAACTAGCAAGTCCGAAGAAGTTGAAGACTTTCAAAATCAACGCGTTATGGCGAACGTACGCGAACGACAGCGCACACAAAGCTTAAACGACGCCTTTAAGTCATTGCAACAGATCATTCCAACGCTTCCCAGCGACAAACTTAGCAAAATACAAACGCTTAAGTTAGCAACAAGGTGAGTATTTGGACGTCATTCCACTGAAAGTAGTAAAGCACTGATCGTAGGATATATTAAGTTGTTTCTTCCCAAACTGACATATGCTCAAACGTATCGACTTCATTCAGTAGACTCTGATGATGACAATTAAATATGAATTATTATTAATAGAAATTTCGTTTATCAATACCGGGTGTTCTTGTGTTGAGTAGTTGAGTATGAATAACAATCATAGTCCCTATCCCTAATCTTTTGAAATTCATTCGTGAAACAAAAAAATTTTGGAAATAACGTATGAACCTATTTTCTAATCTTCCCATCTTCCCATCTAAATACTTCCTTACTATATTTCTACTTTCTGATTCCGACACTATCCTGGGAACAGAACAATGATCCATGAAAACTGAGTGATATGGTCTATGCATAATCCTTATATACAAAAAAATGCATTTTGTTGTTGTAAAAAATAATGATATACTCGTATAACACTTTTTTTCAAGGTAATATGTTTATAAAAAAAAATCACGCACTTATTCCGAAAATTAAGAAAAATATTTATAGTATGAAGAATAGTTTCTGAGATATTGCAAAATATCATATTTTGAGTAAATCTTCAGTAGCAACACCAAAAAAATATATATCAAATAAAGGTACTCTCTAGTTAGTTCAAGCTTTAAATGACATTTTTTTTATTTCTATTTTCCCCAAGAATTGTACCGTTATTTACTGTACTATAAATGTATTACCAATCGACCAGAACAAGTAGTAGACGGAACAATGCCTGGAAAGAACGGCAGGTGTGGGGTAGGACTTCCCATTTCTGCGTTTCCAAGTAGATCTTGACCGGTTTTGCAACACGTGGCCGAGCGTTGTCATGCTTCAAAATCACTTTGTTGTGCCTTCCTTCGTATTCCGGCCGTTTTTGCTTCAGTTCTCTGCTCAAACGCACGAGATGAGTCTAATAACATTCATTCGGTTTGAGCAGATGGTAGTAGATCTCGCCGCTCTAGTTCCAACAAATACTGAGCATTAGCTTCATTTGATGAATATTTCCTTCCATAAAAAACCGAAATTAAAAAAGCAAAACCATTTTACAACCGTTGAGTTGTAAGGATCATAATTGCACACTTAAGTCTATATAATCTTTTTTGTTGTTAAAAAATAACTATTATTTGCGGTCCATGATTAGAATTTAAAAACAATATATTTTTTTTATTATACTGTTATATGAGTATAATTACTGTTTTTTTGGGATATTTTTTGTTTTACGAATATGATACCAACAATAATCTCTCAATAATATGTACCGTTTGTCAGTGAGTTAAAACGTGCTCTCAAATTTCATTATCAAACTTTAAGGATATTGCATAAATTTTGTGTATAGAATAATTGGACCATTATAAAAACAACGACATTCGACAAATACGATGTCATCGCATTTTTAAATATCCAACAACTTAAATCCTACAAAGTTTTAATGCCCTTCGCCAAGTGCAAGTGCACTTTCCGATTGGGTAAGTTGGGTTTGTTCTTCCAGAAGGGACGTGGTAGGTATGACAAAGTATATTTACAAATGTTCAGCGTCGGATTCCCAGCCGATTTATCGATGTCCGTCTTTTCAAGCGATTGCAGTAGTAGTTTAAAAGCTATCGAACTGAAATTTGTTATGTGAGCTCGCATTTCCGGAAGCTAAGTTTTAAGATGACAAGACAAACCACCTCTTTCCATGCGAAAAAAAAATTAATTAAAATAGTTCCAGTGCAGATATTTACTTTAAATTCAATATTTATGAGACTATAAGTGCCACGTCGAAAATAATTTCATGTTCGAGGAGCAACCACATCGGATCATAAACAAACTAAAGTGCGTTTGTTAAAAATTGTTTAAGAAACCATGAATAGTAAATCGAGATTATCGAATATTCCAAAAATGTTTTATCGATGATAAAAACATTCGCATTTTTACTTGAAAATTACTTCACAAAAGAACCATCCCATACTACAAGGTGGCGCAAAATAAGTCATCCGGCCTTCAGAATGTCGGTTGTGGCTCGTGCAGTGTGTGCTGTTGCTCCGTCCTGTTGGAACCACATGTCCACCAGTCCTAATTCGTCCAGCGCGTTTGACCCGCGGCGTTCGGCCCGATGACTCCTCCAGCGTGAACAGCGCACCACGCAGTCACTTTGAGCGGGTGTAATGGTTTCTCGTGCATCACTCGCGGATTTTCGGTTCCCCAGAAGCGATAATTTTGCTTGTTCACGTACCCGCTGAGGTGAAAATGAGCCTCATCGCTCATTATGATTTTTGCCAACACCACAGACGAATTGTTACGCAAAAAAATAGACACAATTATTCCGCGTTCTTGGGGAGTGTATCGCTCCATGGCTTATTCACATGTATTCTGTATCTGTCTAGTCCACAAATGTCAAAACAGATTTGACATTGGCGGTACAAGCTAGTATGGATATACAGGGTGTCCCAATAGGAACGTAATTTTTAATTTGTTAAAAAATTATTAGGTGTACAAATAAGTTTCCGCCGTTTTGAGAAAGATGGCGTGGCACGAGGTTTACGTTGTAATTCGCAGATGGTAACCTACTTGAAAATTAGTTTGTTTATTCCAGAACAACATAACCTTATCATGTTATTAAGTTCGCATTAGCATCATATATTTTTCTTCATCTAAAAATGTCTCAATTTGAGCCAACTAAGTGTCATTTGCGGGAACTTTTAATTTATTTTTTTAATTTAAAAAAATCTGCTGCTGAGTCGCATCGATTGCTCGTAGAAGCATATAATGAGGATGCTTTGAGTGAGAGAACATGTCGTGAGTGGTTTCAAAAATTTAAAAAAGGTGATTTTGACATAAAAGACACATAAAAGACAAAGATCCAGTGGAAGGCCGAAAATTTACGAGGATGCAGATTTGGAGAAATTATTGGGTGAAGATTCGTCTCAAACACAAAAGGAACTTGCACTTAGTTTAGAAGTCACTCAGCAAGCAGTCTCACATCGTTTAAAATCGTTTAAATATTATTTTATTAACAAAAAACGGCGGAAACTTATGTGTACACCTAATATACACCCTTTTTATCAAATTTTCTATAACATTTTTGGGTATCGATAGTTTCGGCTCCACGTAAAGCGGAATTGGAATAAGTAATAATATTTATTCTATCTACATTCTCTACTCAATTTTGAATAGTCAATAGAGACTATATAAAAAAAAGAGAAGTTTTTGCTACCCTGCAAAATGTCGGTTTGTACAAATTTCATCTGTATGTACTTACATTTATGTTGAATTCTGTTACGATTTTATTTTGGAATTTTTAATAAGTTGCGAGGGATTTTCTGTTCTAGCGCGGGAATATTTTTTGTTATTTCCACAAGGTAAATCCTCAAAACCGGTAATTTCCTAATGAGGGGCATTCCCAGTCTGGCTTATCCCATTAGATTAGAATAACAACAATAGCTCACAAGAGTTTAGCACGCTTTGTGTGTTTTCCCTACCTAAGCGCCATGCCGCTCGTACTCGCATGAATGTCCAGACATAAGCGGAATTTACGTAATTTTAAATGAACATCTTACACGTACGAGCTGAACCAAGTTTACCTGTTATATTTTGTGTGATGATAGCGACCAAATAACAAATAACAAATTTCTTATTTCTGTTTCATTCTCATTCTCATTGCAGATACATTGACTTTTTATGTCGAGTATTATCAACGAGCGAAATTAGTCTTCTGAAAGCAATCGATACAAATGGTGGAATAACAGGGAATAGTTTTGCAATGGGAGCGGCTTCCATACTAAATGCTGCTAACGATGCCGAAGCGGACATGAAAGGCTTGCGACGAGCGACCGGGCTTCCGATAATTCCACCAGAGAAATTGAGCTATTTATTTGGAGTTTGGAGAATGGAAGGCGATGCGCATAACAAATCGTAAAAGAGCTTCCCGATCATAGTGATCACTTGTTTAAGTTAACTGAAGCCAAATGAGCGATGCACCATCTGTTGAAACTTTCCATTTAGTTTTGTAAGCCTAGTCTATAGTTTTTGCAATTTACGATTACATATATATAATTTATTTTACTTACCTAATATGTAAGTGATCAACTTGATAAATATTTTGATAGGAATTTTATATTTATACAAAATGCATCCGTATTGTTATTATTTAAAATATATGAATGAGAGAGACTGGTAACAAAAATTGTCGATATCGATTTTTTTGGATTCACTTACACACGTAAGTATTTATTAAAGTTTACATGTCAGGAACAGAATATTAAAAACATATATTGCCAAATATTTTTTTTTTTGATGGAAACCTTTAGCAAAAAAAACTTTTATTTCGGAAAGATCGAATTTGGTCGCACTATAAACAAAATAAAACTGTGTCATATACATACATATGTATGTATATAACTACATATAATACGTATATAATAAAAATGCCATTTAACCAAATGTTTAAATATGCTTCTTAGGCGCAACTGTTGTTTTGCCGCCATTTCGAACTTGCCTTTGGGATCTTTGAGTTAGGCAATTTCACATGAAAACGATCGTTTCTTTTGAACGGGACAATTTTTTCCCCATCAAATCGGGCGCGAAAAAGTCTGCTTCAGAGGGGCAACTCAAACCATCTCGCATGGGGGAACGTGAAATATGCACAGAAATCTTTAAGTTATTTGTTGTAGTTTTTGTTATTTTCCGCGCGACATATTTAAAGCGTAACGTCATTTACCCGATATACACTTGCCGATTTATGCGGACCATACACATATGTACATACATATGTACGTACGTACATATAGATGTATTTATTTACTCGAATACAAATACAAATGCACATTAAATATTGAGCATGGAATATAAAAATGGTGTGAGTGTATCTTGTTGTTTGTGACAAGTACAGACATTGCAATGTGAAACGGCACATCCGGTGATTTATGGCGATCTGTATAAAAGTTTTTTTCGCTTTTTTTTAAATATAAGTATATGCATGCGTATGTATCATATTTAACAAATGCAAATATACAGTGCGGAACTAAAATGTTTCATTAGAGTGCCGCTTTTAACCACTTACAAGTGTTGCACTGGAAGCTTCTTAACGGAATAGTACGTACTATATTCAATCGCAACCTTAGTTGCAACAATAGTTGCACAAACGCACAAATAAGAAACTCAAAAATGGCAGAGTTCGACATTCGAGCTAAATGAGTTTTATAGAATTCCCCGAATATTCAAATTGCCATCAAATTTTCATTTTTAATTAGCATGTAACAATGTGAAGACAACCACTTGCCTAATTGAGTTATTACGATTTAATTCAGTACGTTGTCGGGTATCAACCAACTGGAACGATCAAATACAATATAAGCTGCGGTCAACTGCAATTAAATTCAGTTTGAACAATATTCGTCAGCAATACTGCAAACATAAAATCATATTTAGTATTTGGATTTTTCAGATAGATCTGAAACAACAACTATAATATCCACAGGATAGTGTATCCTATAGTAAAAACTTAAGTCGTACCAGTAAAGTGTGTTTCATTTAATTCACACGAAATATTTCATTTTATTTGTTATTGTTATTTTCACTTTTTCTAATAAAAACGTACACGGAAAAAAATATTATTCACAAAAAAAAAGAAGTATATAATATTGTATACATCAAACAAAGTTTTAATTTAGAAAAAAAAGTCCTACCGACTATTAAAAATGCCACACATTGTTAAATATCAGAATCAAATTATTGTGGATCATGGTTTTAAAAAACTGTACTAAAATTTATTTTTTAATCATATTTTATTAAAAAAATAAATATTAAAAATGTGTATATCTTGAACCACCCTAATTTGATTGCTATATTTATTTAAGATAGTTTATGTACCAAAATAACCAGTTAAAGTTATACTGGCTTAATTTTAACATTTAATCAAAAATAACAATAATGAACCACCCTTGCCGTTTTTAAAATTTAATCAGTTGTTTCCTTATCATAACAAAATTTCAACCGAATATCTCCAAAAGTTCTTAAGATATCGTGTTAGCAAAAAATCAGAATTTTTTTAATTTTCAAATATTTATTTCAAAGGATTCTTTAACTATCGTGTTAACAAGAAATTATGACCGACGGACAGATGGACATGGTTAGATCGACTCAGTTTTTGATTCTAAAATATATAAATATATCGAAAGTGCTAGTTGGATTCTTAACGAATCACAACTTCAACTAACAAACCAATCTATATTTATCTATATAAAAATGTATGACTCTTTCTTTCTTTCTTTCTTTCTTTATTTCTTTATTTTTTTCTATCTTTGTACCAATTGGGCGTCTAAACCATTCATCCGATTGTGATGAAATTTTGGGGAGGTACTGTGCTCATGCCAGCTTAGGTTTTGGGCAAAGAAAAAATTTCCCACCCCACCTATTAAGCCCACAATTTATAAAACTAAGTAAATATATTCGATTATTTCGCTAATATTGCTCCTAAAAATCTGAAATTTGGTATCTGTGTTTGTATTGGCACTATCGACAACTTCCCTAAAATTGGACGAGGTTGGATCAATTTAACGCCCACTTTGAAAAAAAAACAAAATATGCGCTTACATGTCTAATAATGCTCCTCAAAATTTGAGATTTCGTTTCTTAGTCTGTATGGTAACTGACGATACATTACAACGCATGCCGGCCATTCGCTATTATATCTATGTATATCCATACGAATACCATACCCAAATATTGTTAGAGTGAAATATAATTATATTATTTGTACTAAACAAACATTTACTTATGACAAAAATATTTAATTGTCACAAATACTCGTACACTTCTTATTTAATCTCAGTAAAATTTTTTAATACAAATCAAAATTTGTACAAGACCAAAAAAC
Organism: Suillia variegata; assembly: GCA_949127995.1. NCBI lineage: Eukaryota > Metazoa > Arthropoda > Insecta > Diptera > Heleomyzidae > Suillia > Suillia variegata. The sequence goes on from OX421842.1 coordinate 18,534,861, forward strand.
AATGGAATATTGTATTATGAAGTTTTATTTGGAATAAATGCATTTTTTCTCCGTGATAGAAACATTAGAGCTTCTAACAAAAGAAAGAACGACTTAAGGCGCTCTACTATATGTACATACATGTATATATAAACATCCCCAAGTTCCTACACAAATTACTTTATGCATATGTATGCATGTATGTATGCATGTATGTATGTATGTATGTATGTATGTATGTATGTATGTATGTATGTATGTATGTGTGTATGTATGTATGTATGTATGTATGTATGTATGTATGTATGTATGTATGTATGTATGTATGTATGTATGTATGTATGTATGTATGTATGTATGTATGTATGTATGTATGTATGTATGCAAATGTACAATTCCATTGAATTCAGAAAAAAAAATGTGAATTATTTTTTCTGTGGTAATGCATTTTCGAAATATTCGGATCCAGTTTCTTTGTTTCGCTTCAGATACTTTTTGTTATTTTAATGAACCCAAACTAAATAACCAATCTTTGACTTTACATGCATAGATTTGAATTTTGATGAATTTATGGAGTCGTACGAGATATTGAATTTTAAACACGCCTTTTCGGCTTAGTTCTTTAGCTGGGTTAAGTTTCATATTACACAAATGTGGGAATACCTGACAATAACCTACTGTGCACAACATTCCGCACTTGAAGATGCTTTAAACTCAAGTGGTTCGTTCGCATTTTCTGTTCAAATTTACTCAATTTAAAACTGTTATTTTTTTTATTTTTCTCTATAAAACTATAAAACGATGAGTTTGGTTTATTATACGATTTCATTTAGTCAATTTGCTATGTGAACTTAACAGAATAGTAAATAATTGGATAGCTGCTTTGAAGAGCCCGAATATGGTAAGGACATTTAATAGCAAGGACCTTGGCACATGCTAAAAACAAAACAGCTCTTTGTTTCAATTTTTGAGCCGTAAAAATCTTTTGCGTTTATTTTGGAATTTTTGGTAACGGAGACGTCACGCTGAACTCTGCATTCTAGCTGCACGCCGCAGGCGAATGAGTGTTTTCCCTTTAATGTCCACATATGTTGGCCAATTGGCTTCGAATTAAGGATACTTTTGTCCGCACACATATGCTTGTGAAAAACAAAAACAGTGTAATTCCAAAAGGCGTTTGTTTCTTTTTGCATTTGAGTCCTTAATACCGTGCGGCTTTTAAGGGGACTAGTGAGCAGGCGCCTACCAATGTGCGAGTACGTATTGTGAGGCCCATTCTCGATTATTCAGCATGTGGCTTGAAAACCTTCAAACATTTCAAATCATAGTTTCTCAAGGTTGCACATGTGTCGAGTGCTTGGTGTAAAGGAAATAAAAGACAACAAGCGCCGTTTGTCTAGCGAAATAGCAGCCAATTACACACTTTCCAATTTTAGCCTATTCAAGACTTTTTGCACTCATCATTTTATTTTATTTTTCCTTCTTTTTTTTATTCAATATTTATTTCTGTCTTTCTTCTTTTCATAATTTGTTTCATCCTTTTTTCATATATTCTTGATTTTTTGTATTACTTTCTTCTGTCTTGATTTACTGTCAGTCTTTCTTTATTTTTTTATTTTATTTTATTTATTTTTACTTAATTTTTTTAATTTTAATTTATTGACATTATTTGTTGTTTATAAAATTTTTTTAGTTCCTTATAAACCCTGTAAACCCTTTACTAGGTGCAAGTGCACTTATATGGAGTTTGCTCTTCTATTTGCAACGCCCAGAAGGGGACGTGGTAAAGTACATATATATGTTAAATGATCTGCGCCGGATTCTGAGTTGATTAAGCGATATCTGTCCGTCCGTCTATCTGTCAATAGTTTAAGAGCTATGAAGCTGAAATTTGGTATGTAAGCTCTTATTCTCCAAGCGAAGGCACGGGATGCACCGAGAAAAATGAGAGTATATACAAAATCTGCCACTCCCACTTGTTACGCCCAAAATTAATTAAGTTAAACTATACGATAACTTTGCTAATATTGCTCCTAGAAATTTGTAATTTTGTTTCTAGATTTGTATGGTTGCAGTGAATATCGTTAAGTTCCGCTAAACAAACGGAAGTACCGGAAAGTTTCGCTAACATTTTCTTTTTTTAAGTGGCATTGCAACTAATGCCGGGCATTCGTAGTCCTTTATATGAGAATATATAGAATTCATTTATTATTCTCTTCATTTGTTTAAATTGTTCCCTTCATTTTTCCATACGATCGTCATTTTTCTTTAAATTGATATTGTATTATCCATATTTTATTCCGATTATTTTTCATAATTATTTCCAAGTTGTAATGTTCATCGATGCGTTGATACTTAAACTGGTACATACATGTTTTTTTCCTTTTCAATCCTTTGATTTGCTGTTTTAATACTTTTTTCGTAACGCTTTTCGCTATTACATCGCGTTACATTCGTAATCAGCAGCGTTGTGTATTTGTAAAAATCTGCTGGTGCTTTGTGTTTCAAGTGTTTTGCACCTTTTGCTTTTGTTGCTTTACGAGCACATCTGTTAAATGCTTCACTTGCTGCGACATCACTCGTACACTCGTGATCGCGGGAGCTAAATAGTTCTATGTAGGCAATGTTGTAAAGCTTCCACACGTATTTACCAGATAAATAAATGCAATTCTGTGGATATTATTTTAACCTAACAAACGTACATAAATAGTGCAATTTGTAAGCATATTTCCATGCATTTGCACACATCTTCTTAAAGCTTGTGCATAAATTAAAACAATAAACTACGAAAATGCAATTGAATTTCAATCATACTCGTAAGTAATTCAACGTGCTTTATCTGTGCTCGTATGTACGGGTATGTGTAGCTGTTGGCGCAAAGATCAATCAACGATCAAAGTTCATTATTGCCGCTATGGCACATTCGCATTAGTACACATCAACACTGTAAAAACAAGAACAACAACATCCATCTGCCTATTATAGTGAATCCATTAAAATGTCCATGAACGTGGCTGGGGGAATTTATGTCTAAGGGAATGTAGAAATGTAGAAAGATTGTGCACGCATAAATATTATCTTTTAATTTTCTAAATAATAAAACGAACAAAAAATTAACGCTCGCTACTACATAAATTGTTGCTAACTACGAGCAGTATAAACAAATCTGGCCAACAAAGTCGAGGAAAACAAAATAAAAACCACCCAAAACGACCAGCTTAAAAAATGTTTGTTTATTTATTTAGTCTTAAAAAAAACGAATACAAAAACACAAGAATTACACAGAAGCGGCAGCCAGTGAATTTAAAAATCTAATTTTAGAAACGTTTTAAGTCGTTTTATTTCGAAAATGCGATGATGGATGCTTCTTATTGTTCGCACACATTTAAAAAAGTCTCTTATCCTTTTCTTAGGCTCTACAATACATTCTTGAGATCCTTCTTGAGAGACTTGAAATAATGACGCAATCCTTATCGCGTGTAGCGAAATTGATTAATCTGCTGAGTGTCAATGAGAATGGGTAAGTGACATTGACTAAGTTTTGTTGACAGCTTCGCAGAAATATTAAAAAAAATGCATATGTTTTTTAGAAAAATCTTTGAGAAACTACATGTACCTGTGAGTGAAAAGGACTCCATCACTCCACCGCCCAAAACTAGAGATGCAAGTATCTATCTCTTTCGTGGCCTGTCCATTGTGGGTATTCAATTTCCGCAGAATTACAAAATTCTATATTTTCTATGGTCGCTCTTCATCAATGCGAGCGTTACCATTTATTTGCCCACCGGCTTTGTGCTGAGCTTTGTCATTCGCATTAATGAGTTTAATCCAAGTCAATTTCTTACCTCACTGCAAGTGGCCATTAACTGTTGGGGCTGTTCCATGAAGCTGATCGTCATGGCTTTTATGAAAAATCGCCTCAGGCAAGCTGAACAATATATGGACAAGCTCGATGCTCGCTGTACGGATGAAAATGAACTGAATAAAATACGCAAAGTGGTGGCATTCGGAAATCGAACGTTTATCGTATTTGCCGCCTCGTATTGGAGTTACTCGAGTAGTACCTTTATTACGTCCGTTTTCAGCGGACGACCACCTTATCAGGTCTACAATCCTTTGATGGAGTGGCGTGATGGGCAACGACAGTTTGTAATGCAAGCCTTTATTGAGTATTTTCTGATGGATTTCACATGTTTCCAAGAAGTTGTGGTCGATTCTTACCCTGTCATTTACATCAATATCATTCGAACTCATCTGCAAATATTAGCAACGCGTATTACTAAATTGGGCGAGGACAAGAAATTGAGTAACGATCAACGTTTTGAAGAACTGGTTCAATGCGTGCTCGACCACAAAAATATAATAAAGTAAGCGAATATTTGTAAAAGCAAATATTAAAGCAGAAGTTTTAAATTTTGTAAGACTTTTTCAGACTTTTCAATACCATCAGTCCCGTCATTTCCGTGACCATATTCGTGCAGTTTCTTATCATGGGATGCATTCTAGGATTCACTTTGATTAACATTTTGATGTTTGCGGACATTTCAGCAATGGTTGCTTCATTTTTCTACATTATCGCTGTGGTTGTAGAGACGTTTCCTTGTTGTTACTATGCTAATTGTCTAATGGATGACAGCGATGAAATCGCACTAGCCATCTTCCACTCCAAGTGGGTGAAAGAAGACCAACGCTACAAAAAGGTTGTTGCATTCTTTTTGCAACATACACAACAGACTTTAGTGCTAACAGCGATGAAACTCTTTCCTATCACTATGAACTCAAATCTAAATGTCAGTATGGTTGCTATGGTTACTTGTACATACAAACAATATTTACATATATTAATGAAAACATTTTAATTCGCAGGTGGCAAAGTTCGCGTTTTCGGTTTACACACTCATGAAACAAATGGAATTCGGGAAGAACTTTAAGGAAGCAGTTGAAAACCAAATCGAAGAGCAGCAAGTAGAATAAATACTGGATCGGATATAGACTATCTGTTACATTCATGAATATTTTCCTAAGCGTATCTTAAAAGTGTCAGTATAATTTGTAAAATAAAAGAAATACGTTAAGACCTTCTTAATAATCTTACCATGAATTGGAACTATTATATTTTAATTTTTTTCTATTGTAAGTAGTAATTAAAATTTTGAAGTCCTTGTAATATGTTAGTAATCAAATCAATGAAATAAGAGGACCGCATCAAGTTTTGGTGGTGGTCGCATCCAACCTATTTCTAAAAGTGGGCGTTAAATTGATTCACCGTTGAAGTTACCGACAATGCTTCTACAAACTCAGATCCCAAATACAATTTTTTGGAGCAAGATTTTCGTAATAACCAAGTATTTTGAATTAATTTCACAAATTGTGGGCGTATTAGGTGTGCGTGGCAGATTTATATAACCCAAAACTATCCCGGGATTGAGCATAGCAACTTCCAACAATTTTTTCCCAAAAGGATGAACGGTTGGGATGCGCATTGGGTACAAAGAAAGATGGAATCAAATGTAAATTTTTTTATATTGCACGTCGAATCTGGCCAATGCGACCTTATGCATCTTGGAGCTTATTAATGTTACAGTGATGACGTCCTCGTCGGCGCCGAAATAACATTGCTTAACTCGATATCAAAGCTATGAACTGGTCATTTACACTCGAAGTAAATCCATATTATCCATATTATATTTGCAAAAGCTTCCTCATTCATTCATCCATTGTGGTTCAAACATTCGCCAGCTGTTACAATGACAATTCTTAACTCTCATGAAAGAAATGGGATTTCAGAAAAACTAAAATTTTCTTAAATCACATTTCAACTTGTAATTTTCACAACTGTGTCATCATCGAGTCTTCTCTGATTTATGTAGTTCTTCGTACTTCAATTCAACGAATTCACACTCTTTCACACTCGAATAGTAAGTAAGTAACATCTGGAGCAACAGGCGCACAATTCCGTGGAGATTCGTATAAGACAGCGACAAACGTCGGTTTTTCATTTAGTTGAAAAAAAAGAGAAGAAAATACATTTTCCGTTCCGTTGATTGATCTCTGGGATCTTCGCGTATGCGGTTTTATTTCACAAGCAGTAGGGCGCGATCGCGGGCGCGTATGTAGCCTGTCGTTGTGTGTAAGACTCGTACGCATATTGTACGAGTATGTGTGTATGTATGTAGCATTTTTCTAAATTTTCCCACAAGTAGTTTTATGTGGTGGTGCAGATTACATTTGTGTATGCTGTGTTATGTATGTATAATTTTAGTTCTTCTTGGACGTAAATATAAACTTTTGATAAATTTTGTGCTAAATCAAAGTAAACCACCAAACAAAATGTGTATTAACTTAATTCCTTTTCGAAATATAAATTTCTATTTACATCTTGTTAAGTTTAACACTTTCTTGGTGACTAAACTGGAATATAATTTTGATGTTTCCAAATAAACAATAATAAGTATTCTTAATCACCATATTTCGGTGTCTAAGAGCTCTTTTTAATGGTCGTTTAGGGACACCATTTGGTATTATGTTCCAGTCTCGTTTGCTGACTCTCAGCTCAAGTGGCGGCTGGAATCGTTTCCACTTTAGTGCCATAATCGAGTTGTTATTTTTAATGTGATCATAATTTATTTCGAAATTGCTTCGAATGTTCTTATGTCGTGTTAAAAAACCGATAGCGCTACTGTCTTCCGAACGATAAGAGCCCTTTAATTTTTTTATTATATTTATGAATTAATGCAACGAATAACCTTAAAACAACAACAAAAACACCAGACTTTTTAAAAAGTTTTTATAAAATACAAACTAAAGAAAAAAAATAATAAAAATAATTTTAACAATTTTGTATTTTTAAATACTTTTTTATAAATCAAAATATTTTGTTTAACACTATAAAACTCTTTTTTTAACACTCTAACTGTTTAAAATTTTGTCGGGTTAAATTTTTTCTAAAGCAACGTCAATTCATTAATAAAGCGATCGACCAATTATCGGCATCGGTCATCAGTAAAACATCTGAAGATGCCGATGGCCCGTGTAAAAGTTGTGGCAGAAATCTACAAATTTTATAAACTTAATAAATACTAACACTTTGCAATAAATTTAGAATCATTGTATCGGAGGCAAACCAATCTCAAACGATAGTCTTAGACAATTAATAAAAGAAATCTCCCTTTTGAAAATTTTTTCAGAGGTTTTAATTTTGAAATTGTTGGTCAAAAATCTAATTAAACAATATGAAAAGTGATGTGTATAACTTAATTCAAGGTGGTTGTCTCCGGAATACAGTCGTGTCTGGATTTAGGTAACTAATTATTGCAAGGAATCGAAGGAAAGGCATTTCGATTGTTCACTATTTAGAGTACTTAATGAAAAAATTTGGGTGTTCACTATATCGAGGTGTTCACTATACCCAGACACGACTGTATTGTCTCTGAGGAATATATTTTTAGAATATTTTAACCGTTTAGCTGCAGGGTCATTTTATGCCTTTTTACTTTTGTCGTACATGTCTAAATTAATAAGTTTTCTATCTATTAACGCCCCAGCCATACTGCTTTGATTACTGTTTACACCAAACGTTGTAAATTTAATTTTTATTTTACACAAATTTATAATTTATAATATTGTTTTTGTATGCACATTTTATAGTTAGAGATTCTTTTTGAAATCACAAAGGTAAACAAGCAAATAGAGCTGCTCATTTTTACAAAGTTAAAAACTTTTGTTTTTTACTATTTGTTTCAGAATTGGAACGAGGGTGCTCTCGTCGAGCGGTAGCTACTCGATTAGTTTTGATGTAGCAGGTATGGAGTGTAACAAAGTGAAATATGCTGCGGATTGAATTTGCCTTGTAATATAGGAAACTACCATATCCAAATGTGGCTTTAGGCGAGATCGGCTAAACAATTTTACACAATCGGTATCGTTCACTCGACAATTTCATTTCAAAGCAAATGTTAATATCATAACACAAAAAAGAAGAATTAAAAACGCAAAGTAAAATAGAAATCAACATAATTATCTAATAAGTTGTCGTTGCTAGCAGAGTATTATAAGGACTGATCCATACGATTTTACCATTGAAATTTTTAGTTTGTTTATACACTTTTACTTACTAAAGTGGCTATCACAAATGTTCTATGGTCTTAGCAGCATCCAAAAAGCTGCACCAGTTGCCTCTGCTTTGCACACACTGACGCTTTATATTTTGATGGATTTACTCAATGAGCAACCCTAAATTGATCGATATATTCCTTTTAGTTCGCTTGTATACCGAAAGGTCAATTGACAATTATAAAGGCATTATTTTAAAAAAAAATATTAATAATGTCAGTCATGCTTGAGCATAACAGAAAATTGTATAAAAAATGTTTACTTAACACTTTCAATGGTTCTCATGTTTATAAGAAATTAGTATATTGTGCAATAGTAGGCGTGGTCATGAGCCATTAAACTCGAAAGCCAAAAGTAAATACCCAATAAATCTTCCCAAACATAATTTGACCACTGAATAGTGCATTACATTGATATGTATTTTCCAAATTTAAAAACAACAACAAAACATATGAAACATTAGCCGTATATAGACGAATTACACTAACAAATATGCCGCGTTATTCGATAATATGTTCTTGTTCTTCTTTAAAAGTATCATTTATATTAATGTGTGAACTTGTAAAAAAATTAATTATTTATTTCTTTAAAATGTTAGGCCAACAGAAACTTTTAAATTTATTCTAATTTATGCAATAAAAGTTTCTTACATGCACGCGATTCCGTTTAAACTAAGCTAGTAATAGTATAAAACGTTTGGTTTTCGAAGCGGATATGCTCAGTCAGTCCAAATATTTCGGCAGCATGTTGTTCGAACGAATTCGTCCTTCGAAATCAAAGGATCCACCTAATACAAGCGATGCTCGTATCTATCTGTTTCGCGGCCTTTATATAACGGGAATCCGATTTCCCGAAAAGTATCGCATTCCGTTTTTCCTGTGGTCGTTATTCATTAATGCGAGTGTCACCATATATCTGCCAACAGGATTTTTGCTCAGTTACATTATACAATACAAGGAGTTTACGCCGGGTCAATTCCTAACATCGCTTCAAGTTGCTATCAATTGTTGGGGCTGTTCCATGAAGCTCATAATAATGGCCTTTATGTGGACACGTTTGCAGGACGCTGAAGTTTTTATGAAGAAACTTGATGCGCGCTGCAAAGAACCTGAGGAACATGATAAGATTCGTGAGGTGGTTGCCCATTGTAATCGTATGTTTATAATTTTTGCAGCGTCTTACTGGAGCTATTCGAGTAGTACATTTCTAACGTCGATTGTAAGTGGTCGCCCACCATACTCGGTGTATAATCCAACGATGAATTGGCGCGACGGGACGAGAGAATTCGTCATACAAGCATTCATAGAGTACCTCCTCATGGATTTTACTTGTTTTCAAGAGGTCGTCGTCGATTCGTATCCTGTCATCTATATTAACATTATACGTACACATTTGAAAATACTGGCGAGACGTGTTGAGAGGCTGAGTGAAAATGCTAAAGGACTGAATAAAGATGAACGCGTCGAGGAACTAATACAATGCATATTGGACCACAAAAATATTTTGGAGTAATGAGTACCGGTTTAAATCCATATAATCCAAGCGCCTAATGTTGTTCTGTTCTTCAACCAATTATTTTAGTCTGTTCAACACCATCAGTCCCATTATATCCGGTACGATATTTGTGCAGTTTCTCATCATGGGTTGTATTCTTGGATTCACGCTGATTAATATTCTGATGTTTGCTAATGTCTCTGCAATGGTTGCGTCATTCTTTTACATAATCGCCGTTGTGGTTGAAACGTTTCCCTGCTGCTACTACGCTAATTGTCTAATGGATGATAGCGATGCACTGGCTCTAGCAATATTTCATTCTTCTTGGCTGGAACAAGACTATCGATACAAGAAAACTCTGCTTTTCTTTATGCAACACACACAGAAAACTTTGGTTCTGACAGCGATGAAGTTGTTTCCCATTACGATGGGTTCAAATTTGAATGTAAGTTGCAATGGATATTAAATTGATACCGATTACAATTAGTTTGTGGCGAATGTTTGTCTGCTTTTCAGGTGGCCAAATTTGCGTTTTCAGTTTATACGCTTATGAAGCAAATGGACTTTGGCAAAAACTTTAAAACGTAAAAAGGTTCTAGCCAAACAGCAGCTGCATTAGTTTTTAGCTTTAAAAATAAAAGTCAATGACAACTATTTATACATAACGATTACATTATTTATTTATGAAATATATTTTTACGGTGTACGTCATCGAAGTGACTTGAGAATCGCAACGCATCATAGGCAACCAATAAACACCGCAAAAGAACACATGTTTTGAATTAATGCAGTTTACTCGACAAACTCGCGGAAACATATACATATACATACATACATACATACATACATACATACATACATACATACATACATACATACATACATACATACATACATACATATTGTACATGTACGATGTGAAATCAAGGAATACAGAATGTTAAACGAGTACTTTCAACTTAATATTCAGTAATGTCAACTGCAAAAATGGTTACCATACGACTTCTGATAGTTTTGAATATTTGGAACAGATTCTGCTATAAAAAAAAAATACATAAGTACAATTAGCATACAAACTAATTTTTTATATATCATTCACTAAATCAGTTTGTATCCATAACAATCATTTTTTCTGTGAATTAAAGAGTAACATGGCGAGTATCAGAACTTTACGTCAAAATTTAATTTTGTTTGTTATAATCCTGTTTATACATATTTATATTTATATATAATACATATATATATATATATATTTAATACAATTTTCTGTGTGTACATACATACATACATACATACATACATACATACATACATACATACATACATACATACATACATACGAGTGTGCATGTCAAATGCACTCATTGATTTTGCCTCACAACCGAAATACTAAATTTGAAAATGTGTGCGAAATTTACTTTTTATTAGCAAATGAAATTTAAATTGCTCCTCATTACATTGTTCCAAATTGCACGAGCGAACTTAATATGAGCAAATATAAATTTGTCTTCGCAGCGAGACATTTCCATTTCAAAAGCGAGTAGAAATGGTCGTCTGACAAAGGCGACTTTTTACATACGAGTATGTTTGTATGTATGTATAAAGCAATGTATGGTCGCGACATATCGACGCCTGTTACATACTTAAATTAATGCTGAATTTTTTCAATGACTTTTTCGCTTTGGAATATATTTTTCACACCTAAAAATTAAATATTGATTACTATTTAAAACTGTTCCAATGTTAAAATAATTCTTTAATAAAAATTGGTTTTTGTGTTCATTGCACAACTAAAATTGATTAAAAAATATTTCTGAAAATTATGGTCAAAAACGTATTACAATAAGGGATCGAAGGATATATATCTATATACTCTAATCGATGTATCATAATTTTCACCAATTTTTTTATAATAACATCGATGATGCAAAAGAAAATGTTATAATACTATCGATATTCATTTTGTATTTAATGACTTAATACAATTTTCCTAAAACGAATTTTCCGGTTACTTTGAGCAATTAAAAATTGCGTCTTTAACGCTAATTTGTTGGCGATAACTTTTTACAAGTTACAAAAATTAAATAAAATTTGAAAAACGAAACAATGTCATACTGCTGTGAATGATAGATTTTTGTTTGATATATCAAACAATCCATGTTTTTTTCATCAATATCGATACTAGCGATATCGATATATTTTTTAGATACATTCGAAAATTTCAGCTTGGGGTAAATGTTGTTTACGATTTGGGAAAAAACTAGTGAAGTATTGCACGCGACAACGAAATTTTTGTCTTCATACAAAAGGGAACCACGCTAATGAAGTTATTAGCGGTTTTTACTTACAACGGCTCTCTCTCGCTAGCTGCTTTGGCAGAAAGCTGTAAAACAATGATAAGATTAGATAAGAGCCAAATCGTTGAAAAATGATAAGACAAAAAACGGGTGAACCACAACCAAAGAGGGTTCAGAAAGCTACGCAATCAGTTTAAATCGAAATGTTAATAGAGAAGTAGTTCAAAATTGAGGCGCGGTGTTTGATAAAGCACAAAGAAAAAATAACCATATACAAAAATAAAACATATTTCAATACACTCGTACATATATAACATAATAATTGTATATGCATTTTGTTTTTAATTTCTATAAATTAAAACAAAAGCAAACACTTAACCACAATACATCAGCTTTTGCTGTTTTTTTTCGCTTTTAAATAAGTTGGCTATAATATAGAATTGATAAGAAGTGTCGATAATAAAGATATTGATTAGAACGAGTGACAAAAAGTTGAGTCATTTTTTTGTTAATTCGATATGTGTCACAAGTGGATTGTAGCGACGATTTTGTGCTTTGCGTTTCTATGGATTGCGCCGCCGCATGCGTTTGCCGCCGATGCAACGCAAAAGCCCGAACCAAAGCAGAATGTAACAGCGGCACCAGCAACTACAACGCCCACTGTAAGTATACGAGTACGATGTACATGAGTAAATCATCCCCATAATCTTAACTAAATAACAGAAATACTCAATTCAATAATGAATTGTTCCGCTACCGCTATGGCATGCATTTATTTTCTCGTGCAGCCTAAAAGTGTGTGATCAATTTTAAAGTTCGGTTTATTTTTGCAGCCTAAAATCGACATCAAAGCCAGCGCATTATGCAAGAAATGTATTTGCGACGCCGACAATCATCAACTCGACTGCAGTAACAAAGCGCTCACCACTTGGTTCTCGGACGAGGAATGGCGGTCGCTCCAAAACGGTGATATCACGTTCGAAACGATTAAACTGGATCACAACAATCTGAGCACTGTGCCAGTTCTGCCAACGTATCCCTTGAAAAAATTGTATCTTGGCTTCAATCTTATCGAAACAATTGCCATTGGTGCCTTCCAGAACCTTAGCGAATTGTCGGTACTCGATTTATCGCACAACAATCTCAATTCGAAGGTGATGGTGCCTGATGTCTTTAAGGGCATGTACTCTCCTCAGGACTATTTGCCGTTGAATAATATGATCGAACTCGACTTGGGCTACAATGACCTGCACAATTTGGATGCCGATCTTTTCGAGCATTTGCCCAAGTTGCAAGTATTAATTTTGTGTGGAAATACTTTCACCACTATTGATTCTACGACGGAAATCGCTATTGCAGGATTAACATCTTTGAAAGTACTTAACCCAAACATTCGATATAAAGTCATATTTTTTGATTTTTGTTTTTTAATTTTTAATTTTTCATTTAGACTCTCGACATTTCGTATATGGAACTTAGTCTTCTGCCTGATAATCTTTTGCATGGTCCACGTGACTTGGAAACTTTAATCTTATCCGGAAATCTGTTCAAGAAGCTGCCCGATAAAATAAGTTTGGGAATTAATTTGAAGCAGCTTGTGCTGGATGAGAATCCAATGGCCGATTTTGATGGAAATAAGTATAGAAAATCCTGCTCGTGTTTCAAATAGGACACATTTTAATGAACGCATTATTTATTGCAGTGTGTTTCCCGAGCTACGTCAGTTGACCTATTTGAGCATTTCGAATATGCCGGAACTGAGCAAAATTGGAAAAGATGCACTGAGCAATTTGCAAAGTGAGTGTTTAAATAACTGCGTAAGTGTCTGAGAATCTATTCACATTCATAATTCTCTTTTTTAGATCTTACCGTTTTGAGTGCATCGGATAATCCAAAATTGTCATACATTGATTCGAAAGCTTTCAAGAAGAACACAACTAATCCTGAAATATTTGACTACCCCTCCTTGGAGAAGGTAATCTTGTAACCACAATTAATCTAAACTCACACTCACTTATTAAATAAACTGTTCTAACAATTTACAGTTGTTCTTACACAACAACAATTTGAGCTATCTTGCGCGTGATTTGGTAGAACGCTGGGACAAAATCGAAACTATTGACTTGCGTTTCAATCCGTGGGCATGTGATTGTGACAATCATTGGTTAATCCATACTCTAATGACGCAGATAAATGCGACCACACCAATTCTGACTAAAGAGGTTGAGTGCGCATCGCCAGTGGCTTGGAAGCAAGTTCAGTTGTTGGAGCTCGACGCACAAAAGAAAACTTTGGTGTGTGAGAACTCTAACCATCCGGAAAAGGACAGTTTAATTCTGGTGGGATTATTGGTTGGAATTTTAGTGGGCATTCCACTGACTATTGGTACCTTGGTTTTGTATAAACGCGGCTGTTTCGGACTTCGGAACCGTGCTAACGCTGGTGATCGTGCGCTGTATAATCGTGCCAGTTTCACCGACGACTTTCATATATAAACTGTGACTGTAACTGATGTTTTGCTAAAAAGATATCTGTCATTTGAATTTGATGAAATAAATTCGTAAACGAAAAGATAAGCAACATTGTGAAAAGATTAAAATAATAATTTACAATTATGAAATTTTAAATTTGTATGTACAAAAATGTAGACACAAAAATAAAAAATACAATTAAATGAATACCAATGAAGTAACTTAAGTTACTTTTTCAAATATAATTGATAGTTTTTTTTTAGGACCGATAATATTAGCAGCTAGTGTCAATAACAACGATTATTATATATCTAAATATAAAGCTCTTATTTGTATACCCTGTACCACATGAGATGTAGCTATATTAACAGATTAGACTATTCCTAAATAAAAGGAAAAATAAAACTATCTTAATGTTGTGCACTCTAGTTGCGGATTCGGCAATAAAGAACCGAATCCTCAAACGAATCTTAACGACTAGATTCTAAATTCCCAAAATGGGTATTGTCTGTGCGTCATCTTTGGCTCCACAAAGGGGCATAGATACGAGGGAACCAACAAAACTTATAAAATTACAATTCTACAAGACTCATCCTTGTCCCTTCCGTATTTGGGCACGACTCTCTGTCTAGTTCGTAAATCGCTGGATATTACAATACGCGAAGTAAAATATGGAAGTTTCAGAAATGTGGTTGCTCCACTAAATCGCTTGAGCTGAAAATTGGTTAAATTTTCTTGAACAATTTAAACGAAGAAAATATGCTAATTTCGTTAGGAGCCTAAAAAGACATCTAAAGGAAGATTTTGAAATACTTTTTGCATTTCATTAATAAATAATTTAGGTGCTTCTTCTTAACTAAAAATAACTTTTACTCTCACCACCCTATGGTGATATGGTTTTGATTGATGATGGTTGTTTTCATTCCTAATGTATGGTAACCGGTTGCTTTCATTCATGGTCTTATAATTATTTTATTACCATCTTTTTATATATATATTTTTTCAACCTCTGTTCTAGCTCTATCAGAGTTTACTCCCATTTTGCATTTTGGATCAGAATATGCTCCTCGACTTGGCATTGTTGTCCAGTTTAATTGGACCGTCACTTCTCTTAAATGTGAGAAAATTGGCAGACCAATATAATCGAATAATAAATGCTCTTAGAGCTGGCTTCAGAGTTGAGAGGTTAAAAAAAAAGCAAAACAAAAAATAAATTTACATACCACCATGTCATAATAAAAACATGTTCGTATCTTTAAATTTTTAAAAAAGTTTGAACATCCAATCCAAAGTCCGAGAACAGAAGTCTGCCATATACAATTTAATCAATGTTTTGACAATTTTCTATATTAGTTATTTAATATTGTTATCAATGATTAGGTTTAAATAAAACTCATTTCCATAGCATTTGTACCTAAAATATGCCGACTATAGCTAATGTACTATTTTGTGGTGAACAAATTGTACCGATAATAATGGCACTGGTGTGTTTTAGAGTATTAGCGCCATCTATGTTAAGTTCATGTTTAAGAAGTTTTTACCTAGATGGCGCAAGAAATATGCTTTATATGGAGTATTTGAAAGATGTCGTTGTCTGAACGTGTTTAATATCGTAAATCATAAATATCGTAAGAATTATATAAAAACAAATTGTATAACATTTATGATCTCTTTCAATTTATCGTTTTCTTAAATTAAGTTTTCACTCTCCAAATTAAAGAAAAATTGTCCAGCAGTTCTTAAACTGTTATTATACACATTTACATATTGATAACATTTGATGAAGAATCTTAGCCAGAAAATGAAGTTCTGATATAAACGGTATTTAATATATCAATTTAACTCTTATCATCACAACTCAGGAACTTAATATGGTACGGTGATGAATGTTATGTCTTGTTATATGGCGACTAAATCTACTATCTCATTAATTACCGTAGTTCAGTAACTTGATGTGCAACGATGATGAAATTTGATGTGAAGGTACATGATTAAATAATCCCATAAGAGGATTCCAGAACTCAACAAGTGTCACCATCCTAGTTGCTGCAATGTTAAAATGTTGTTTAAAAGTACATAGTAGACATATCTGAAATTCGACAAAAATTATTAGATTAGACAGTTAAGTACATAAGTTTAAAATGTTTCTTAAAAGAAAAAACTTTAAAGATCAAATATTTATAATCGTATTTAATCGTAATCGTTTTATCTTTTTAACACTCGTAGTCGGACTTTAGTGTAATCATTTGACCACACTGTATCGTTTGTGTTTACTTTCGTTGCTTCGTTTGCGGTTGGCTTCGGTCGCTTTGGAAACTAAACAGTTAGACGCGATCGTCGTGCATCAATTGCTCACCGAAGACGGCTGCAATCGGACGTGCTTACGGCGGACTGGCAGTAAACAGTGCCGCTAGCGACTTTAGAATTTTAAAACAATTGAATTGCTAAGACGCGCGTGTTGCAACCGCTTAAAGTATCTCAAGTACTTAATAAATACTTTAATTACACTGCAATTTAAAAAATTTAAATAATCTCTAACGATGAGGTTGAGGACGTAATTGGCAAATGAAAGTGAAATGTGTGAATTGTATTGAATATATATTTTAACCTTATGTCAGGTCGATTTGTTGGGCAACAACAAAAAGTGATCAATCAAAATTCGAACCGCAGCAGATCCATTAATGAATCAACCTTTATATTAACCACATACAAAAAATAAATAACCCATAACGCTATTAAATACTCCTATTTAAACATCTTCGGCATTTTGTGGTATTTTTTAACCAAAACAACGCAACAACTACAACAACAGAAACAGCAACAAAAAGAGAAAGAGTCATTACCGACTATTTTTTTATAAAAAAAAAAACCTGAACATTAACGTCGTTAATTCATCTTCTTAAACGCATAATTTCACCGCAAGAAAGCTTCAAATGACTGCTGCAAATGAAATAGTTGCTGTGGAAGCGACAAGCGCGGTAAGTACGATCTGCGTTTTTGAGAGGAAATTTTTCACCCGACATCGACATCAAAAGAGTTGCACCAGCGAAACTTTTGCTTTTGCCTAATCCAGCCACACTTGGCCATTTGGTATCTATGCCGAATCTTCAAAGATTTTAATTTTAAACAGAAATAATAATAATAATAAAAAATAAAAGATAATAAAATTTAAAAACGGTCCCACATGTACACACCATACATACATATGTATAGACATACACTTAATAACTACAAAAGAAACTGAATCTGAAACGAGTTTAAATGATTTCGAGTCTGAGTTTTGTTAAAAACAAACAAAACCAGTTTATCATATCGAACAACCTTTGTATAAAAACATCTCCAGATGTCAAGTTCAGTGTGTGCGGTAATGGGTTAACATTAATTTTGCGTATTGTTTTTTTTAAATCATAAAAGAGCACACTTTAAAAAAAAACATTTTTTTTTGTTTTGAAACTATTTTGAAGTCAGTATTTGCAAAAGTTCTTTTGTTGGAAATGTTTCGCGGTCGATCTTGAAATGAACAACAAATAAGGCTGTCAACTATTCTAACTAATCTTGGGTAATTGTCAGTTTATGCCTTACAATTTTGTAGAACATCAATCTGAGGCTTACACAACAATAAAAGCAAGAGTACATGTTAAAAATCGAAACAATAAACAAAAGAAACCAAATTTAAATCTTTTGTTTGTGGTGAATTCAGTTTCGGAATACACTGTCAGAAAATGTATTTTGGAACCCATTGATTGTTTAATTTTAGTATTCAATTCAATAGTTTAAGAAATATCTATTTGTATTTTTATTTGTATTTGTATCTGTATTTAAAAGAAAATACTTCAAACTATATCAATAAAAAAATTGTTAGCTTAATTTTTAACAACCCAGTCGGCAATTTGAAAAATCCTTCCTTCAGAAGATCTATCCTTTGCGGCACTTCTTGAAACCTTTCTTAAACCCCTCAAATAAGAAAGTCTTGTTTTTAGAGAATTGCTACAAAAAGATAAAGAAGAAATAATTATAGACATTTCGCTTTTGAAGCGAATTTTCCAACTTCCTTCTTTTGCCGATTGTAAGTTCAGTACGATTAATTTTAATAAAATTATGTTCAGTGTCACAATTGCGCCATGATCCGCGAGCGCGTGCTCAATGCAACAACGTTATAGAAAATTGTTAGAATAATAACTGCAATTGACTTATAACCGCAATGCACACAATGTATCCGTACGAACGTACTAATAGTTTTATAATCATGGAATATTTAACCATTCGGTCAATTTAGACAAAACAAATTTAATTACATACCATGTAATAAATAATTATGGACATCAGACATCTATAAATTTTAAATATGATTTTTATATATAAATTTTTGCTTAGATGTGTATTAAAAGTTGTAAACAGTTTTATTTTTCACGATTTTAATCTAACTGTTGTTATTATATACCTCAACTAAAATTTTATATTTTTCATGTTAATAGATTTTTCTTCGGTTATGACGAAGCTTAAGTACCCTACACCCCTTTTTAGAAACACCAAAATATGTGCTTCTTGTAGCACATACGAGCTAAATGTTATTATTATACTATAAGTGGATGATCACGCCTTTTCCTACTGAATTTTAACTGGTTAGTAACGCTGTACCTATTTTAATTAGTTTTATATTCCGCAAAAAAGGTGAGAGTTGTAAAGGTGATGGAGTAGTTTGTATCCGATCTTGGATATTTAAGAAATTTATCTCCGCCTGTCGAGCAATTGCTGGGGAAAACAAACAGAATGACGGAAATTATTAAATCGGCTCAGAATTTGAAGCCGATAATCGATATATGTATGTACAGTAGTGTCTGGGTATAGTGAACACCGATATTTTTACATGTAGTACTCTAAATCAGGGTTCGGACCATAGCATTCCGATGGCGTAGTGAATGATGAAAAAAAATCGTAGTAAATCTTAAATTTCCGTAGTAAAAAAGTGCAAAAGTGTTTTAGAGCTGAATAAATATTTATGGTAAAACTGAAAACTTTTTTTTTAGCTTCTCCGTATACTTTTTTACTTTTTCCAATAAAGTAACGCATAACATTAACAAATGAAAAAGCTTTTGTATATAATTTCAGAACTTAAAATCGTAGTAGATTTCAGATAAAGCGGAGTGGCGGAGTAGATTTTAAAATTTATCGAAAAGCGTACCAATTCTACTACGATCGTAGCAAGGTCCGTACACTGCTCTAGATAGTGAATTATTGAAAACAGTTTCAATTTTGAAAGCAGTTTCAAGCAAAAAGCAACAAAAAACACAAGAAGGAATCAAAAATGAAAGAGGTTATTTCCCTAAATTGTATTTTTGCTGTTGAGTGCAAACCGATTGTGGTTCAAAAGTCACTTTGTGAAAGCAAGAAGCAAACGTCTTTTTGACAATTCTTTCAATAAGCATACATTTATGTGTTCCTACTAATTTATTTTAATTTTCTCTATGTTTATATTTATATCATTATTATAAAATGTTAAGATAAGTTTTATATGCTAATAACCCGTCATAATCTAAGGGGGTAATCTGATTTGCAATTAAGCCAAGGCAACACAAAAATTCTGCTAGATTGTTAGGAGCAGACGCAATGACCTGCGGTTTAAGGGTCACTTAAACTTAAAAATGCAATTTTATGGTCATTTCATAAAATTTTCAAAACATGGATAAATCAATTTTGAAATATTTGCATATATATAATCAATTCATGCACATTTTACACCTTGAAACACAAAATTGTATGCCGATAACTTATGCGATAAATTATCAACATATGGAAAATATTATAATAATATTAAGTATATGCAAATCTATACAAGAGAGCCATAAATTTTGGCTTATCAGTATTAAGTAGGTATTTACACACTAACTCTCATTTATAATCAAGTGCAAACTTTTCTAAAAATAAATTAATCTATCGCAAGGAGTCTAAGGTTCGATACCCCACTTAAAGAAACCGCGACGTGTTTAGAAACCAAATTTGATAACCAAACATAAATAAAAGCTAACGAACTTTTTATTCAAAGTACAAAAGTTACCTAATAAAGGTATTCAAATAAAAATCAGAAAGATTCTAATGCAATATTGTAAAGCAGGAATAAATTACCAATTAATTAATATTTGAGAAATCAAAGTCAGTTTTATCGACAATTTAAAATATTTACTGTTATTACTGACTTACTATCTTAAGAAGTTTTAATGAACCTGTTATTATGAACAATTAAATTACAACATTTTTAATTTGTTGTATTCAATTTTAATCGGAGCCGCTAGTATTGCTTTAAAAAAAAAATTGCAGCTTTTCATCTTTACTTGGTTCTTATCTCTATCTTTGTAAAAATGTATCATATTTTGTTGATAATTTTAATTTTAAATAAATAAATAATTAAATATGAACCCGCAACAAAAGAACTTTGAACAAAATTCTAAAATTTACAGAACGGATTACAATAATTTAAAATGAAAGACAGATACACAGACAACCGACCAGATATACAGTTCGACAGACAGACAGTGTGAAAAAAATTGTGTACTTTTGTAATTTAAATGAAGTGTTTTACCAATTACTACCTAAACTTTAGAAAAACATTTTAATTAACAGCAAAATTAATTGTTCAATATAGCATTTAAGTCTTTAAACACTTAAAGAAAAGTTTAACAACCAAACGAAAACTGTTTGCCAACAATTGCTTAAAGTTGCCTACAGATGTCGCACAAACAGCTGAGGAGAGCTTTTAAAAAGTACCAACAACAATACCGATTTTGTATCTGTCAGATACTCGTCGGACAACTAAGCTTGAATACACATACCAAATAGCAAAAACATAAACAAAACAAAAACAGGAAATAAATAAAATTTGTGAAAACTCGCAGGAAAATAAATAGAAGAAACCTTTAAGCCTAAAAGGAATTATTGCTGCAATAACATTGAAAAAAAAAATATAAAATCAATTTTGATTTTACCAGTAATCAGTTGAATGAGGTTATCGATTTGTTCGCCGTTAGCCTAATACATAAAAATACGATTGTTAACAATTGCAAACTGAAATCTACCAATTTCATATAGGCCTATTTGCAATTATTGTTGTCAAAGTATTTGTTCATAACAATAGTTAACAGCTTGTGAAAGTATGCTTATGCGAAATTTTATATTTCGTCAATGTTACTTATTGCCGCATCTAACATTATGACGTCACTTAGCCGCACGCCAAATTCAAAAGTTTCGCAACCGCCTTCTTAAGACGAAATCCAAAAAAGCTACAAACAATTATTTTGATTATTATCACCAACAGCCACAATCAACAGCGCACGCAACTTCAAACGATGTCACCATTGACATAAATCCAGCCAACGGCTTCTCCGACAGAACGACCACCAATGGAAACAGTTCACACGAAAAGCCAAATAGGCCAGATTCAAACGGCTGTCGAGTCGCATTCGCCTGCGTTGGTGTATGTCTCGGAATTGCCGCGGTTACACTCCTGTGGTATTACTTTGGCTGGGTATATGGAGTGCCAGCGATTTTTGTCAGTCTGGTAGCAGTACTACTTATTTTACCCGGCTTTCGATGGTTCTATATAGCGGGAGCAACCGCAAATCGGGACTTGACGTAAGTTATACTTTTACTTCTACTTATCGTACACAAACACAGTTTAACCAGTACCCGATACATATACAGCACACCCACTTCAAAGATGACACAACTCAGAAATCCAAAATTAGTTTTTAGCTTAATGCCTGGTTTACGCTTACCATTTTTATATGTCAGGGTGTCTTTTGTAATGTAATGCCAGTCAATTTATGACTTCACAATGGGAAAACAAGTTATGACCTAGTGTAAACAACTCCGTCCAATCGTGTTGCCATAAAATGGCTAACAGGCAGTAATTAGAAAAAAATATACAAAATATAAAAACCATCTTCTAGTTCATTGGTTCGTAAAACAAGTTTATTGGCAACTGGATAGGACTTAACAATGACACTTAAAAAAGTTTTACGTAGATATGGTTTTTTTGTTTGAGGAATAATATTTTTACAATTTTTAAGGTTCTGGTCAAAGTGGTCCTAAGTGGTGGACGTTGTCATATGAAGACATTTCGAAATGGCATTTAAAATGGCAAAGTGTAAACCAGGCTTAAGAAATTTTTTTTTAATTACACATCAGGCACAACTTTCTTTAAAACTAACTCAATCAATACTTTTTATTGGCAGAGGTATCACAACTCCAGTGAAGTGATCCTTGTGTCCATGTGAACTTAAAAATAAAAATAAAAATTAAGTTGTATCGCTTTTGAAGTGGTTCCGTGACATATTTATTTGTTGCTTTATTTCTCAACTAACTCAAACTCTCGTCAATATTTTCTTTTAAATCTAGTGCACTTTCGGCGTATATCAAATTGCTAAATCTAATAAAGAAATACGAAAAAAAGAATCTAACAATTTCCGACATTTTTCAAATAAATGTAGCGAAGTACCCGAACAAGGTTGCGATTGTTAGCGACACGCAATCATGGACATTCCGCCAGCTAAACGAGTACTCGAATCGTGTTGCGAACACATTTCACAACCACGGCTATAAGAAAGGCGATGTTGTAGGTCTGATTTTAGAGAATAGTGCTGAATACGTTGGAACATGGCTAGGACTTTCCAAAATTGGCGTCATAACGCCGCTTATAAATACCAACTTACCAGGACCATCACTACTGCACAGTATTACCGTTGCAGAGTGCGTTGCTGTGATTTATGGCGAATCATTTGTTAAGACTATTGAAACCATATCCAAGGATTTGCCATCGAATGTGGCACTTTATCAAGTAAACAATACGGCTAACATGCCACTTAATGGGCTCGCTAAAGATCTGACAACCTTACTGGAAACCGCTGCTAGCGACAAAGTGACACCGTCAGCTGAGCGTGCTGGCTATCACGATAAGTTGGTTTATATATACACATCGGGAACAACAGGATTGCCAAAGGCTGCCGTCATTTCAAACTCCCGGTAAAATAACAATAACAAAAAGCAATAATAAGATGCATTAAAGCAAATACAATATATAAACTTATATATAACAATAAATATTTTTAGATATCTTTTTATTGCGGCTGGAATTCATTTCACTCTCGGCTTTCAACACAAGGACGTTTTTTATACTCCACTGCCACTGTATCATACAGCTGGTGGTATGATGAGCATGGGCCAGGCGTTGCTTTTCGGATCCACAGTCGCCATACGAAAGAAGTTTTCGGCTTCCGGCTACTTTGCCGATTGTGCAAAATTTAACTGTACAGTAAGTTGAAACCATCTTTGTAAATTAAGTGGCAAGATAATCCATGTAATGACTTCCTTTTTTAGGTTTCACAATATATTGGCGAAATGGCAAGATATATTTTAGCCACACCTCCATCGGAAACTGATCGTAAGCACAAAATACGTATGGTCTTTGGTAATGGCTTGCGGCCGCAAATCTGGCCGCAGTTTGTGGAGCGTTTCAACATTGCAAAGGTTGGTGAATTTTACGGTGCCACTGAGGGTAACGCTAATATAATGAACAACGACAGCACAGTTGGTGCCATCGGTTTTGTGTCCCGCATTTTGCCGCAAGTTTATCCGATTTCCATAATTCGAGCTGACCCTGATACGGGTGAACCTATTCGTGGCGCAAATGGTCTCTGCCAGTTATGTCGCCCAAATGAGCCCGGCGTATTTGTTGGCAAAATAACCGAGGATAATCCCTCACGTGCCTTCTTGGGATATGTGGATAAAAAAGCCTCTGAAAAGAAGGTTGTACGTGATGTATTTAAAAAAGGTGACATGGCTTTTATTTCGGGCGATTTACTAGAAGCCGATGAGAAGGGATACCTCTACTTCAAAGATCGAACTGGCGACACTTTCCGCTGGAAGGGCGAAAACGTTTCGACCAGCGAAGTAGAGGCGCACGTCAGCAATGTAGCCGGATACAAAGACACAATTGTATATGGCGTTTCGATTCCAAATACCGATGGACGCGCAGGCATGGCTGCTATTTTCGATCCAGAACGTGAAGTTAATTTGGAAAGTTTCGCAAGTAATTTAAATACGGTACTGCCGCCCTACGCCAAGCCACAATTCATACGTTTCCTAACGAAAATTGATCTAACCGGCACGTTCAAGCTACGCAAGGTTGATTTGCAGAAAGAAGGATTCGATCCGAATATCATCAAGGACGACCTATATTATCAGACTGCTAAAGGAAAGTATGAACTGCTGACTGGGGAGGTTTACCAAAAAATATGCCGCAATGAGGTTCGATTTTAAAAGTTCCGTAACTCTTTCTCTTTTTTATAAGGTTTTTGATAATGTAAGTAAAAAAAACTTCCTTGAAACAATTTCATATACAACAAATACAATATTTGTACGAATGGAAGTTGATGTCTGTGGGTTATTTTTTTCTTTGTGTGATTTCAATTCACTTTTTACCATAAAAAATACAATTCGATTGGTCACTGCTTGTTATGTTTTCCTTACTATTTATTATATTAATAGTTTTTGTTTGTTTGTAGGCGTTTTATTCTTGATTACCATGAAATAAATGAACGATATTTAAATTTTTAGCAATAAATTAAATTTTTAAATAATTTTAAATTTATATTGTGTTTCATTTATATAATTTCTAGTGTTGAAGATTTTATAAAAACAGTCTAGAAACTCTTCTGTTCCACAGACTCTGTTAACACTTAACCAGTTTAAAACTTACTGGATCCGAAAGTGTATGATTTATACAAAGCTGTTAAAATGGGTTATATTTCCATTGAATACTCGATCAGTTTATAACTGGATAATGAAAAATCTTCATTTAAATATAAGGATCAAGTCGTTTAGTTCCATATCCATTAATGAAACCTTGTTTCTTTCTTTATTTAGAGGTGCATAAGATTTCTAAACTGCTCATCCGATAAAAATAAAATTACGGTAAGTTGCTATGCTCAAGTCCGGGAAGGTATTGGGCTAAAAAATCTGTCACGCCTACCTATTACGCCCACTATTTGTAAAATGTAGTAAAAATATTCGATTATATCGCTAATATTGCTCCAAAAAATATGAAATTTAGTATCTAAATTTGTAGGGTCATTAACGATAACTTCACTATGTTAGATTAAGTTAACGTCCACCGCCGTTACTTAGAAACGATAGAACAGGAAGTAACAGGAAGTTCCGCTAACTAATACATACATATGTGTGAACTTCTTCTGTTAAGAAACTCTATGCTGTATTAATAATATGACATAGAAATCAATTTGTTTATATACACTTCAGTCTTTATACCAATCGCTAAATTCTGTAGAAAATTTTTATAAAATTTCTGAAGGAAATAAAATGTTTTTTTTTTAACACTAAATATAAGTCCTAAGATTGCTCCTCGAAATAAAATTTTGGAAGTATTTTTCAATAGTTTGCGCTTCTCTAGTCTACACCTTCCACAGTTGTCATTGCGTTGCCACTCTTCCACACACTTTCAAGGGTACATGCACATATACATATGTACATACACCTCAACATCTCGTCCACACATTTGTGGACGTATGTCAACGCATTTTGTGGTGTAAATTACTTCAGTGCAGTATTGCCAAAGTTGTGGCAGCTTTTGTGGCAATCGACACAACACATACACTCACACAATCGCAATCAGTGACTGCAGTGCGGCTTGTCTTATCTTTGGTGTGTGACATCTTGAATGCACACAAATGCATACTTCAGTTAACATCGACGATGAGGACCGACAACCTATTGTTGCTGTTGTTGTTCTTGATAACCACAGACACATGTTTGACTCACACACACACACACACATACATACAAATTCAAGTAAACGCACACGCATCCACACAAGCGTCTACTTTGCATACGAGTATTTATTAAGTGTGTGTGCGTTCTTTTGTCAATGAGCGCCTTCTTCATTGAGAGCCTACTTCCGGTCTCGGGGAAATTAAACAAACTTAAATAAAGTAGTCAGCGTGTGTGTTTAGTTATTGGTATTGGTTTGGTTGGTTAGTTCAATGTTGCAGAATGTGCATATGTGGTGCTGTGGAAAATGTCATTATTCAAGATTTAATTGAATTAAGTTTGAGTAAAAGCCAAAGAAATACAAAATTGAGGTGCCAAGTCTTTAGAGAAAATTACGCTAAATATTTTTAATGGACTTTAGTAATTGAAATTAATTGCATTTTCCTGAATGCACCACGGCACCAAAGAGTGACAAAACGAAATGAACGTCTTCATACGACTGAAAATAAATTTCAAAATGAATACGTTAAGTATACACTTTTTAATTTGAAAATTGAAACACTGGCTACAAAAGTCAATTAGTTTTTATTATTAACTGGCTTATAGTCCCCTGGGTTTAGTTGTGAGTAGAAATATGTGTACGATAATTGGTAAGCGGAACTCCCCGTTACTCCTCGTCGTAGCCTTTCTGAGTTACAATGGTGAACGTTAAATTGATCCAACCACGCCTTTTTGGTAAAGAAATCGACAGTGACCATACAGACTCAGATACTAAATTATAATATTAGTAAAATAATTGAGTATTTAATTTAAATAGACAAGATGTGGGTGAGGCAGATTTTATATTGCCTATCATTCTTCCTGATACATCTCTATAAACGTTTCCTATATAGCTCAACAAGTTCCTGAGCTATAGTGGTGGACGTAAAATTTATCTGACCCTTTTTTTAAAAGTGGACGTTAAATTTATCAAACCACGCCCATTTTCGGTGAAGTTGTCGACAGTTCCCATACAAACTAAGATACCAAATTTGATTTTTAGGAGCAATATTAGCGAAATAATCGAATATTTTTACTTAATATATTATCAATATCATCAAAAATAATATTGAATTAAAATAGGAAGATCCAATAAATTATAATTATTACTTTATATGTTAATATAATTGAAATCAAAAATTGTTTGTTAGTATAAGTTTGCATATAACTGAGTTATAAAGATAACCGTAGACTTTGTTTAGCAAAACTCACAGTTTATTTTAGAATGACCTAATTTTTAGTACACTTATACAAATCGATTAAATACAAATAAAAGTAATAAGGTGTAATGCGTTTGTTAATCGTTACATTCTATCTGTACCAAATATTCTTTTGAATAACGCAATTTTACACTAAATCACCTTGATGCACCAGGAACTGTGTTTATCATATTTTTAATCGAGGTAAATACCAAATTTAAGTGAAGGCCTTATGGAAAATATTCCAATGTTACTTAAGAAATATGTTCACTGAGACGATTTTTTTTTTTAATAGTTCGGTCTACAATACTGCCCACCCTCGCCGGAAAAAAATTTGCCAACCACTGTGGCAGCCATTTGCAGCGCAACAAACGTACATTTAAGCCGCCACTTAGGCTACGCTGCGGCTAATTCGAATGCGGAAAATGACAAATTTACTTTGCGAGTCGGCATGTGTGCATATGTGCACATGTGCACATACATACATGCATAGACTCGTAGTATGTATGTGTGTCACTTCACACATTCCAGTCTGTATAATTTGATACTGGCCCGCGCGAGTAGTGCCTGCCTCGACTCTTGGTTTTCGGTGTTCGACTTCCGTTTCCACTGTCAGCAGCCACTGCTATCACTGCCACTGCTGCCGACTCGATGCGACCGACCTCTTAGTCGCTGCAACATCTGCAACCGTTTTGCATAATTTATTTCTCTACAGCAGCAGCGACGACAATAATAAAAACAACAACTACGAGTATAGCATGAATAGAGCAGAGGCACGAAGCATGAAGACTTAATTGGCTGATGACTGCCTCGGACGGATTTCGCAATTACGCCGAGTGCAAAATTACAAAAAGCGGTTGGTTGCGACAACTTCGGAAGCAGCTGCTGCTTCTGCTTTTGTCTGCCGCATACGACACAGGCAGTGAAAACTGGGCTAAAGTGGCATAGGCAAGCAACAACCAGGCCGGCAGTAAGTGTCACACTTGCCTAGAGAAGCACTACTCGTATGGTACCACACTCTGGTCAGTGTTGAGTGTATGCTTTAAAGTTATGTATTTAAAAATCGCACAAAACTTGTTCACATTTACATATAAGTGTGTCTATCAGTTTGTGCATGTGTGTATTTCCAGAACGTTTTAATTACAGTGTCCTTCAGGTAAAAATTGTCCAACCCATTCAATTTGCATTTCGATTTATTCTCATAAGCTAAAACACGCGCTTGTGCTTCTTAGCAATCATCCTTGTGCATTATTACAAAATAATTATAGCAGCCCAAGTCTCGCGTCGCCACATATCCAATTCCTTAAAAAAGAAAGTTGCGAATTACTTAAAAATGTCAAAGCTTGTTTCTAACGCTTCATATGCATCCGGCACGTGGCTAACTGCATCATTAACGACTATGAACTATCACTTTTTCGTCTAACTATTAGGACTTTACTCTTCACCTTAAAACAAAATCTCACAGGTAACCAGAATGACATGAGAAGATTGCAATGCAGGACAAAGTACGAGTACTCATGAAATTTTACAACACGCTTCACGCATTCTAACCATCTACACTAAGAGAAAAATCGAAATCAAAATTTGAGACCGATCGGTCTTAATTGTTCCGTTACTACTCAAATTACGATTGCGCGGTTTCGATTGAAAATTTTAAATTTTGCACAAAAATCTAAAAGCAGGCGAAAAATCATCAATTAAAACTTAAGTTCTTGATTTAGGAATTTTCATTTTAAGAACAAAACATCTTAAAATAGGAATGTTCAATTTTAAATTAAAACCGTTTCGATCTAAAAATGAGAATGTTAAATCTTAAAATAAGATTTCTTTTTTCTAGATTTGTATTTAGAAGAAGTTTAAAAATAAGAATTTCATTATTGAATTATAGTAAGAATTTTAGCTATAAAACGTCATTCATCAACGGATCGGCTTGATTCAAGACCGTTTTCCTATTTTTTTCCTGTACATTCACTGTTACAAATATATTCTTAATGAGCATATTTTGAAAATGTCACTAGCACGAAATATAGTTTAGAAAATCACTAAAATATGCAAGAAAAATAAAAATATGCAAGAAAACATTTCTGGTTTTTAATTTAATTAATAAAGTTTTTTTATGTTTTCATGAAAATAAACTAGTTATAGTACCCGGCGTTGCCCGGGAATAGAAGTGTATGTAAGACAATGAGCGAAACTTTCCGTTTTTCCCCGTTACAGTGTTTCTATATTTTGGTGAATTTCACATTTTTATGAGCAATATTAGCAAAATAATCGAATATTTTTACTTTATTTCACAAATTGTGGGTGTGGTAAGCATAACAACTCCCCAAATTTCATCCAAACCGGATGAATAAGTAAGAATATACTTAATGTATGTATCGATTTCGTGACCTACTGTAAAATAATTTAAAGTACTGTTTCAATTTTTTCGGGAGGAACATCTTTAACGCCTTTCTGCGATGTTGTCGGGCCATATGCGAACCATTCGTTTTATGCTGGTGAAACTATTTACCAAAGGCTCTGTATATATACAATAACTCGTATTTATCCAGTATTGCACTTTAATCTTTGTTTCGCAACAAAACTAGACTTCATAAAATGTTTGTGGTTTCTTTTATTTATCGAATGACAAGGATTTCACGACTTCAACGAATTTCAAGGATTCCAAAAATACTTTTTGGGACATCGTTAATATAAGAATCACACACAAAAGTGTTACTGTATTTTTTTTTATAACGAAAACGATGGCAATAGCAGAAACAAAAATTTTAGTAACAAACATAAAACGTTATCAAAAATAATTATAACAAGCCACAATAGAAACAATGTGATACTAAAAAGATTATATACACACATACTTGTATATATGCAAACATATTCGAAAGCGAGGCAAGTTGAAAAAAGTAGTTGGTCCTCTTCATGTAGTGGTATGTGTTATCTTATCTGAAATTAAATCCTTGCGTGTTTTTTTACATGATTTTTATTCTGAATATGTGCATTTGATTTTTCTTATACTAACTACATATGTGTGTAGTGCACATGTACATTAACAACTTTCTTTCAAATTAATTTTTTTAATTTCGAAAATATTCATTTTAATTAATTGAAGAAAATTTTATTTTTATAACTTTACAAACTTGCAGCAGCCGAAGTTTTGTTTTTTATAGAAAATTTTCCGGTACTCACTGGTGTAGCGATTCTGAGTTACGGCGGTGCGCTTCTAATCCCTTCATCCGATAACGAATTTTGAAGAGTTGCTGTACTAACGCCAAGGTTTGTTTTGGGAAACAAAATTGTCAAACCCACATGTTACGCCCAACAATTTATAAACTAAAATAAAATATTCGACAATTTCACGCCCACCGTCGTAACTCAAAATCGGTACAACGGGGAGTACCGAGAAGTTCGAATCACTAACGGTGAGTACCGGGAAGTTACGCTTACTAATTATCTTTATATATAAAAATTAGTGTATTGAATAAATACATTTCAAAAGCAAACATTTTCTTTTTTTAGGTGGCATTGCAACGCATGCCGGGCATTCGCTAGTTTTTTATATTCGGAGCTGTTGCACATGCGAGTAATTCGCAAAACGCATTTACCAAGAAAACATAAAAAATCATGACTGATTTTTTTATTTTTTAACTCACACAAAATTAAGTTGACAACACGCTGCAGCCGCAACAGCGTAGCTTCTTTTGCCGTCTAAGAAGTTGGATGGAAGATTTTGTCTCGCAAAAAAACGCAAAAGTAAACAGCGAATGTGAAATTGAAAATATAAAAAATGAGATTGAAAATGTTCACTGTGTAAATTTGCTTGAAAATTTGCTTTAATATGCGGCATCACGCGCGCTGTTGCGGAACTAAATAATTACTGTAACGGTTGTCTTAATAAATTCAAAATATTCGATTTTTATTTTAGAGGAAGCCCGAATAATAATTATAGTGTTTTATTCATTGAAAATGTTCCAAATTTGATTTTGCCATAGCAACTTTTAAATGGATCTTATAGTTAAATGCTGGTGTTAAATTAAAAAGGAGTTGATGTCCAATACATTTGCTTAAATGTATATTTCAACCAAATTTTCGGTTGTTTACCTTAAATTCATTTGGCCCGACAAGATTTGTTAAGTGACTTTAACAAGATTTCCATAAAACCTTGAGGACATAAAATAAAATGAAACGGAAGGAAAGGAAAGAAAAAGAAAAAAATATTAAAATTGTTTGTTTTTGGTTCGTTCGCTTAATAAATTTGCTTTGCTGATTCTCTACAAGCTGTGACGTGCATGTTTGTAAGTATGTATGTATGTATGTATGTATGTATGTATGTATGTATGTATGTATGTATGTATGTATATATGTATGTATGTATGTATGTATGTATGTATGTATGTATGTATGTATGTATGTATGTATGTATGTATGTATGTATGTATGTATGTATGTATGTATGTATGTATTTACATATACAATATATATAGATTTACAATTATTTGTAACTAGTTCATATTACCCGGCGGTGCCCGGGTTCCTTTTTAATAGAATCAAGTCTTAGTTTATTTGTTAATTAAGATTAATAAACTTTCCAGCCTCGCCCACCATTTTTGGAATTATATTTGTATGAATATCTGGTTAATTTGGTAATTATATACCAAATTCGTATGCAGAACTTCTCGTTACTCCCCGTTGTGCGTTTGTAAATATTGTCACCATGTACCTCTAAACTGAGTTTCGCAACTGTTGCAGTTAACCTCCCCGGTATTCGTCTTTGTATGTAACTAAAATTGTAGTAGAACTTTCCGTTCAGATTTAGTTACTATACACCAAATTTATTCATTGTAGTACATCACGTTCCTGAGCTATGGCGGTGGGTGTTAAATTGACCCCAGTTTTGGTGAGATGGTAAATATAGCTCCTAAACACCTTCACATTAAAGTTAATCATCGTACAGTATCTCGTTTCTGAGCTACAACGGTGAGCGTTCAATTAACCCGACCACGCCCACTTTTGTAAGTGTACACCTTTATACAAACGTTTATCTTCGTAGAGCATCGCGTTCCTGAGATATAGCGGTGGGCGGTAAATTGATCCAACCACGCCCACTTTTGGTGGAGTTGTCGACAGTGACCATACCAACTCAAATTCCAAATTTGAACAGTATTAAGGAAATAATCGATTTTGTTGACTTAATTTTACTAATTGTGGGCGTAATATGTGGGCGTGGCAGATTTAATATAGCTTATCATTCCTTCCAGACCCATATCGATATATGTTTAAAGTTTGAAGTAAATCGGTTCAGCCGTTACTTTCAATGATAATTGAAACTTCAAAAAATTCAGTGGCGGTAATGAAAACATTGTGACAACATTTTGCAAACAATTAATAATGACCATGTACAAATTCAAGATTTTTTTTAAGATGAACTAATAAATGATCACAGCGTTCAACTGTGCAAATCAGTTATTGATTTTTATTAAGACACGAGCTTATATTACCTTTTCATATTTTTTTTTTGATCGCCACTGGATTAATTTAAAATTTGCAGATAGGTTAGTCTCAATATAAAAGTATTACATATGGATTTATTACATAAAAAACTACTTTTTGTTTTTGGACTTTTTAACTATAAGTATATTTATGTTTCTTAATTAGCATATGATTTATTTAAAGCAACGTCCAGAGAAAACAACAAGCAAGATACGTATCCAACTTGCTTCGAAGGTTGGAAAGCTCATTATATCAATTTTTACATATTTAATCGACAGTATATTCAATTACAAATATTTTAAATGTTATGATATAAAGAAGAAATTTGAAGTGTGAATTTTTTCCGAGGTACAAAAGTAAACAAAAGTAATGTTGACAATTGGTTTACTTAAATAAAATTTTTTTTTATTTATTTCAGGTCTAACTCCACAAATTAGCAAAAGTTGGAGGTTCAGTTGAATTTGATGCAATCATGATGAGCCTTCCAGATTTTGGCGCAGAGTCGAGGATGACCTCAACTCGAAAAAAAAAAATAATTGCCGGCAATATTCAGATTCAGGCTGGTGATGTTTCAGTCCAAACATTTTCTATTTAAATGTTTTATAATATTTTTAATTAATATTACCCATTTGCGGAACTTCTTGGTACTTTCCGCTGTAGCGATCCTGAGTTTTGGTGAAGTTATCGACAGAGACCATCAAAGCTCAGATACAAATTTGAAAATTTTAATGAATGAAATCGAATATTTTCACTTTATTAAACAAATTGTGGACGTAATAAGTGGGCGTGGCAGATTTTCTATACACTATTATTCTTACCGGTGCATCCCTATGCATGTTTTCTACATATGGTTTTTGAGCACCGGTAGTGGGAGTAAAATTGATCAAACTTTTTAATGAAAAGAGGCCGTTAAATTAATCCAAGCACGCCCATTTTTGGTGATGTGGTCGTCAGTGTTCATTCAAACTCAAATACAAAATTGAAGATTTTAGGAGCGTTATTAGCGAAAAAATCGAATCTTATTTTGTGGCTTATTGAATTTTCGAATTTAAGAACATTTAAAAATTAATAATGGAAAATACAAATTTGTAACGTCTGTGACTTACTAACAAATCGTGCTTAATTTTAAATACAGGCATAGAAAATCATTTTAAACAGAAGAATACAAATTTGTGGAATGAGTACAATGCAGCATTGTAACTTATTTTACAGAAACTGCCGGACCTTTACTTTACTTCACTTTGCTTTTCTTATTTGTGATTTCTTTTTTGCTTTGCATAAAGTTTTCTCATTTTAATTGAATTTTCATCCCAAAGGTTTTCTTAGCAATTAATTTGCATTTTCACACTTTTACAACTGTTTCAGCTCTCTCAAATGCAAAAATTTTGGTCGCCGACGCCGTCGCAGCTGTTGAAAGTTGCTTTGATTGTATAATTGCATTATGCCTGCAAATGAAGGGGCTACCGCTTCCAGAGGACCTTCCTTCACTGTTTTTTGAGTTAATAAAAGACTTAACAAATTAAAAATCTGTTGTAGTCAATGATTTGGATTTGTGAGTTCACTTAAGGTAAGATCTCAGTATCATGTCAATATCTCAAAATATGGAATATTTAAACTTAATACGTTACAAAAATAATAGAAAAAAGTGGCAACTTAAGTTACGACTTTCTTTGATTTGTCCTGCCATTTGCATATGTAGGTAGCAAACATTAAGATTTGAATAAACCTTTCTACGACGAACATATAAAAATCTCTCAATCACAGAATGTTCGCATGTAAAAGCAGATAATATTTAATGCAATTGTTTAAAAGTATACGGAAAGCATTACCCAAACAAATATTTTTTAAAATTCTAATTAAGTGAAACAACAAAAAAATCAGAAAAATAAATTTTTAGAAAATAGTCGATATCAAAACCAACAAAAGTAATGAAAATGCATTTTATTTTGTTTTTGTGAAATCTGAAGATGCAGTTACAGTGGTAACCGCAACTAGAGTTTGTCATCGATTCACCTACAAAGTATCCGTAGTCGAGGTCAAGTTCTGCTTTGAATGTTGTGCCACATGCACGTTCACATGGAAAATTGCTGAGTTGAGTTGTTGCAACTGCAAAATGGCAACGACATCAATTCATTACCAGCATCAACAGCAACAACAAAAAACAACTCAACATTTTCAGTAGGCCAAAGGCGAGAAAAGATTGTGTGCCACAGTCCATACTACGGATATATAAAATAGCTCGATTTCGCGACTCATGTGACTTTAAGGGTCTATCATTATTCTCGATTAGAGGAGCACGCCACTGAAAGCAGTTCAGTAAATTAATTTATTTTGATTAATTTAGGTGTTCCTATGGTTATTAGGGATTTCCTATAAATCGTTAAAACTTCAATTACCTAAACTGACTCTAAAGTAAGGAACGACCAAATAAAAATCACTCCAATCGTAGCAACTGATTGACGGAATAAACAATTCATACAAATATCAAAATATTTTTTACGGTTACTGTTCGATACATCCACATTATCAGGCTGCAGAATCAAAAGCTGCAGAGCAGGAAACAAAATATTTGCTATGTGATTGTCAGTGTGTAGCTTCTATACAAAACGTTCAACTTTAACTGGCTTTACATATCAGCTACATATATATATATATAGAGAACAATAAGATGATGTTAAATACGGGATTTTGTAATTTGATTCGATATAGAAAAAATTAAAGATTTTCTTTAACGCTCCCAAATCAATATACAAAATTCCAGCTTTTAGAGGAAAAAAGTTGTGAAAAAATAAAAAAAATATTGTGCTGCAGTTTTTTACAAAACAATATTGTTTCAAAAATAAACATAGCTTCAAAATCTATCTCTTATATCAGTACTCATTCTTTAAAGACAACGGATATTTCAATAAACGCAAGACTCAGAATTTTATTTACAAAGAAAGATTATCAAAGCGACATGTAGAAAACATGCTGTGACTCAGCAACCCAATCGATATAGGCCGAAACTCGGGTATAAATCGAGGGTAGGTTAGCCGTTCCGCAGGGAATGTAGCCCCACGAAACAATGCCGACCAACTCAGAAGGTGCACCTTCACGTTCGATGACCAACGGGCCGCCAGAATCGCCATTGCATGCTGATATACCCTTGCCAAGCGAATCCGAGCAAATATTGCTCTCAGCAATTGGGGCATCATCGGGCAGTTTCTTAACGCAATCATTGTGTTCGACGATTTGTGTCTCGACGGTCTGCAAAGTCTCGGCGCCCGAGAACTGGAAAGCCTTTGGTTGGCCCCAGCCATACAGGTGCGTGGCGCCCGAGTGCAACTGTTCGTGTGCGGGCATAGCAGCGGGTTGAACCCAAGCATCAAATTCAAACGGTTCCGAAACATGGAGCAGCGCAATATCGAAGGGACCAACTTTGTTCGGGTATAAATCATGCACATTGCCGAAATCAACGACACGCGATTGCGTGCGATCGGTTACTTTCGAGCGTTGATGGAGGCCAGCACGAACGCCCATACCTTTTGCATAGGAAATGCAATGGGCTGCGGTAAGAATCCATTCCTTGCTGATGATAGTTCCGCCGCAAATATGCGAATGCTTATCGCCCGACTTGTTACTCAACGAGACTATATAGGGAGCCACATGGGGCTCAGCATCGACACCCTTGATTACGAATCCTGTGGCGAAACTGGGAATCAACTTTTTAGCTGCGCTAGTGAGCCGGGAAGCGTTCGTCGCTTCACAAGCCAACAGTGCAAGTACGGCGATTACAATTGAAATCTTCATGTTGACGGCAAAAATTCAAACTGTGAAGAATTGTAGCAACAATTGAGGCTTATATAGGGGTGACTGGTTTATTGATAGTGTGTAGATGCGATAATACTGATGCGATAATGATTAGGATTATATATTACAATTTTAAAATTATTGTTTGGATTACTGAAATGGCTGTTATTGATTTACAATAGAAACAAGTGCACTTGACCAGTTGGGAATTTTCACCCAATTGGGATTTGATTACTGGGTTCGTTCTAAGTACATACATAATACGATTTCGCATTGCATTTAATAACAGAAAATCGTTTGCTAAATAAAATTCCATTATTGAATTTTATAACATTAACATTACATTAGCTATTAGAAATATAATAAATTTTCCAAATCCGCTCTTCTAATGTTCCTAGTGCAAGTGCTGATGTAAACCAATCATTACATATATTTATTTAATTCTTTAACTTCTGTGTGAAAATATATTAAATTTTCAGATTGTGGCCCAACCTAAGATTATGTACCATTTACTAGCACGAATTAGATCAGCTTCTTTTAGATTGTCTTGTTCTCACTTCACATTTTGTTACTGAGCTGAGACTAATCATTCATCTCTTTCCTGATTCACATCATTTTTGTTGTCATTGAATATATTTTAAAATAGATTAAATAAAATTAATAATACATATAGTATATACTTAAAGTAAGGTTTCACTCTAATGCATACGTTCATAAATAAAGATAGTAAAGGGGGGAAAGGAGAATTTTTTTTTTTTTTGGAGTATTCTGAGTGCGGCAAAACGAATGCATCCGGGTGTGCACCTGTAAAATTGCGGTTCTTATTTTATCCTGAAGCCAAGAGAACGAAGGTTATTCGAATGTATACACACACATGAGCATGAATGTTTATATATGTGTGAGTGTGTGTGTGTATATGTAGCAGGATGCCTGCGTTTGCTGTGTGCGACTGTGAACAGAAATTATGATGTTAACAAACTTTGTAACCTTCGAACGTAGCCCAGGAAGCAGACGAAGTTACGTCTAGCTACAGTTTGGTGGGGTTGCAAAATTCGGAGAATTCGGTTTGTGTTCGTAGGCACTTTGTGATTGTTATTTTGTTATTGTTGATTCCAATGCCGATGCTTTCACTTTGAGTCGAGTGGAGTTGGTCTGTTTGGAAATAATTATATCAGTTTATAATTGGTGCAAGCCTTAGGGAACTAGATGATGAGAACTGGGCCTCCTCAGACTTTACTAAAATGGAAGAATGTACATACTATAAAAATACAATAACAATTTTTTGTTTAGGGTCAAATTTGTAGACAACAAAATGTTAAGAAACAAAGGAAGCTTATTTTAAGTAATCGCATATTTAAAATAGGAAAATTATTCCAAACACAACTTTTCAGCAAACCTTTAGACGAACCCAGCTTCCACATGTAGAAATCCTAGTTCCTCCGCTGCCATATACAAGTATGTTTGTATGCCACAATCTCTCGTCTGGGATAAGCAAATGTAATGTGGCCTAAAAGAAAATATTTGCTTTCGTTTTTCTTAACCCAAGGAAATTTTATAATTTAATTCGATTTGATTTGCGAAATTCAATAAACGTCAATCGAACTGAAATGGCGAAATTTAACAATATTGTTTGCTGCTTCATTAAGCCACATTTGTGTCATTTTATGCAAAATAAAATATTAAGCGAAATTGTCAAGTGAAACAGAAAAGGGGCCTGTATTAAATTGTAGTAATATTTTTTTTAAGAGCATTTCAAATTACATACTTATGCATATGTTTGTATTATTAAAAGAGGTTGACGCTTCATGCCGCTTAATTATTATTAGTATTATTTATTTGTAATATTATTTATAAGTTATAGTTCTGTTTCTCTTTTCAACAATTTTCTTTAAACTTATATTAAAGAGTTTGATAATGAAATTAAAACAATTTGTTGGTCATCATCCAAAGATGTTCTAAAATACAAGGCAACAATGAAGACATTAGCTTCATCAAGGAAGTTGTGCATTTATTGGGTGCCTAGTCATAAGGGCATTGAGGGAAACGAGACCTTAGACGGCATTTCCAAAAACAGAACTAAGCTGCCATTGGTTCAAATCAGCAACATTGAACATTGAATATACAGAAAAATCGATACTAAAATGTGGATGAAGGCGAATGAAAGATGCTCAAACTATTATTAACTGCCCAGCATTATCTAAAACTCGTTTAAGATATCTTGGAGCATTTATGTTTGAGCGATTGACAATCGTTCCGCATACTGAGTGATGTCTGCTTAAAAATAGTCAAAAATGATCTCAACTTGGTATCGCTCAGGACCTAATAGGTCTATGTGTGACTTCGGTCAGTCAGTACAACCTAATCTACTCTAGAGACTTATTTTATAACAAACAAAAAATATATTTTTTTATAATAAAAATTTCAGACATTTTTATTTATTTGTTGAAAGATGGGTTTAAGTTCATTAATTTTTCATCAGTTTCAGCCGTTTCTGTTAGACGTTTTCTTTTAAATGTCAATTTTCTTTACCATCGCAAAACTTAAACTAATATTTTGTTATATCTGTCTGGAACTATTCTTATATTAATTTATTCTGGAACTATTTTCATTGATTTTTTCCGCATAAAAACAGGAAATTTGTATAGGCGGGAGAGAGTTGATGTCCAATCTTTCCCTTCTTAGAACTTAACTCTGATTTGATATTTGAAAATATAATTTAAATATCTCGATATCTCTATAACTACGACTGTAATCGATGAGACAGACGGACGTAAGAACGAACATCATTTAATCGATATACACATTATTATTGTCATATCTAACACGCCTCCTTATGGGCTTTACAAAGTGGATATAATCTTTGGTCGGTGCTGTATGCATAAATATTATTGAATTTAATTCAACAAATATTAACAAACTGAATGACAGACTAAGTTTAAGTACTTGTTGATTTATTTAAGAACATTTTAAACTGAACTATGCGTTTAAACAGTTTTTTTATTTTGTGCTAAGAACGTACGTATTTATATTAAGGAATTCCTCATACCCTTAACAATTCAAATTTTACATTTTATATACAATATACAATTATTTAAACCCTATAACAATAAATTATATACAATATATCTAAAATGAACAAAGTCAGAAGTTACTTTAAAAAAAAAACTTTTTCTCTTCATACAACAACCAACCATACATCTCGATTTCTTTTGAATGCCTTAACAGAATGCCTTAAACAAATTTTAAACATTTTGATGCTTTAAAGGTCCACTTCGAAACCATTTCAAATACCAAAAAAGTGCGTGTCAATTAAAATCAAAATGAACGAATCTTTAATTTAGGAAAAGGTTTCAGTGGCCATTTGCACAAGAATTTTAGCCAGCAATTTAATTAACATGCTTATCCTACCACATCAAAGCGCCAAATCAAAATCCGCACACTTCCAGTTCGCTGCCACAAACACGAAACGGATCAGCCACACACGCCGCCGCGTAGAGGTCAAATACGAAATGATTGATTAACTTTTGCACTTGACGACTTCTGGACATGGACTCTGATTTGAGCATCGACACCACACCGTATCGCATCGCATCGCACGTCCGAGCAAAGTTCCTTACTGGCGACATGGGGTAAGTAAGGAAAGCACGCAAAGTGGCGCGCTTAAGGCTGGCTTCGATGCAAACTTGAATCAACAACCACAAAAATAACAAGAGCTAAAGAACAAATAAAATAGCTGAGCCAGTGTACCAAAACAAACAATAAATGTTATAAACATTTGACCAAAAACAATGCGAGTATACACCACTGTGTGGTGTACAATAAACGAACAAACTCACTCGTGCGTATCCTATTTTGGATTCTGGTAACGGAGTGGACAGTTGAAGTTGCCATGATATACACATCAAGACCCTGAATAATAATTCAAAGTAGCGCATCTGTTGCGGATCGCTGTACTGTGCCAAACTGTGCATGGGGCGCTCTTTATTGGCAAGAAACTAAAACTGCCAACAACTAAATAGCTGCGTATCGAGTACAGTCAATGACCTCGCGAATATTTCTCCGAATATCCAAAACGCCAGCTCATTGAATGCACATCTTGTGTCTAAACAAGTCAACTTCGTTCAGACTACAGCTCAGCTTCTAATTTTGCACTTGATGCTAAAGGCAGTGTTCTCGTATATGTTGCTTATTTTTTGTTTTGGCAGTTCTGCGTCCACTTGGCATCAGATTTATTTTTTGTATCAACAAACAATAACGTTCATCTACAACTGAATAAAATAAAAAACATGGATTTCAGATTTTTAGCACAGAATTTGGTACATTTGCTTTGCCGCTTAAATTTATGGATTTTCTGTCAGGAGTAAAATTGGTTTTTTCGAACACCTTTTGATTGCGTACGGAATGACATTAGGAAATGGTAAAAATTGTTACAACCAATTAAGGCCAGCTAAGTCTTAGCACTGGCAACCATATCTACTATCTAACAAAAAAAGTTCTGTATTTTACGATATTAGCCAATTAGCTACGTCTACATATAACTCTAGTAAAAGGAAGAGGAACTTTATTTAATTAATCTGTCAGGTTCAGAGCGCAAACTTCGTAAAGAAAGAGTGAATTTATATGAGTTAAGCTAGTTAAAAATATAAATTTGATGCAAACTTATCAAACAGTATAACCCAAATAAACAGTCGAAAAGTCTTTTCCCCCAACAATGTTTGGTTCATTATTGATCAATTAATTCAAACTAATTTATTAATTGTAAAATCAATAAACAAGTTTTGTTTATTACAAACAAATCGTTTTCTCAGTGTGTGTAGTAACGAAAAAGAAAACTGTGCAGATAAATGTGAGGATTCCATTTATCTACACAAATCTTTTTGCAACGTTTTCATATGTAAAGGTTGAACTCTCCAACTTCCTTTCAGCACTTTACTGTCTGTATTTGACAAGGATAATGGATGGGTACTCCAAGCAGTTCGCATTTGACATGCAAGATTGAATTCAACTGCCTCGGAGACAACGCATTGACAAAGCAATAACAACAAGATGCAGGGTTGAATAACATTTTTGAGTTTTTATTCAATTCCGTCCCCCCTTCATTTCGGTGTATAGAACTGTTGCGAAAAATGTTCATTTTGAAGGAATCATGAATGGCATTTTTGTTTATCATGCTTTTGTTTTGTTTTGTTGTGTTGTGTTCAGTTTGCGCTGAGTATGTCCTTTTTATAAAAATAATTTTTCAAAATCCTTTGGGTTAATAAAATGCATTCCGCAACTACGCAACGATGGAATGCAATTGCGATTATGCGCATTCATGGAGTGGCGCCGGGTATGTGCTTACTTACTCACTTACTTACTTACTTACCTACCTACCAGCTACACGAAACAACAGGAGCAGCTGTAATGCCACCAGCTGTAGACAGTCAAAAGCCCCTTATTGCGGCACGTTTTAAGCTTAGTGGTTGGCTGAATGGACGGGCGGAGTGTGGGTGGTTGATTTCGAATAATAAAGGAATTTCGTTTGAAACTGCGGATATGCCAGGAAATTACACAGCGCAACAATCCACAAGCGGATGCTGTGAAACGACCATTCCCGGTGGTTCCGAAAAATTATAATTATTTCGCTTTTATAAGCTCTTAGCAAAAAACCGTTTAAGGTACACTTTTTTTCGGATGTTTGCACATTTTCGATGTGTGTTAATTGAGGCCACACCTTTTATAGGCCATTATTTGTGGTTAATTAAATTTAAGTTTCCAGCATTTTCATCATCAGGTTGCAAAAAAAAAAGGTTTGAAGGTGTGTCCATCGCCATATATTCGTATGTTTGCATACGAGTATTAATAACAAGTACGGGTTAAGTGAAATGTCCTCAACCACGTCGCCGTACTTAAATGCACAGTGTCAAAATATTATTAATTATTCTGAATATATGCATAACACGGGCCGACATAAAATTACTTCTTCAAACTCTTAAACGCTTTGTATATAAATGGACCATTCTAAACCCAAGAGCGTTTTTAATTTTTCGTCATCACGTCTGCTTCATTAGGATGATAACATCGTACTTTACATTTTTATACTAATACTCTTAGAATGAAGAAGCTGCAAAGTACTTTTTTGGCATTTCCGAAAGACAATTAAATAACAAACAACTTACATCATACAATTGTTTTTAATTAAAGCTACAATAAAAAAGTTGTTCAACCTTAAAGTCTAAAAGTTGATATTTTCACCTGGGTGGCATGGATTCTTTAGTCAAGCAGAAGTAAAAATATTTAATAATAAAAATTTATTTAAAGCACCAAATGTTTTGATTACAAAATTTAAACAAACAGTAAAGTAAATGAAACGAAACAAATTACAAAAAATTAACAAAAAATGTTTCAAAAATCCCCAACGAGCAATTAAAAATTTACATTAGGGCATTGTATAAAAGTAATTAATTTTTTAAACAAATTACACCCAAATCGACATTTTCACGACTTGGCATTTTGTTGATGTTGTTGTTGTTATTATTGCTCTAGGGACAAAATGAAGTCCGTATGGAGCCAACCCACAATGGCACAAAACCGATAAGAGTCAAACCAAAGTAGGCTGCTGTGTAAAGGGTTAAATGTCCGCGAGTTGTAATGCGACTCTTTGGCCTTAAGGTTGCCTGTCGCCGCGTAGCACTTCACTTTTGCACTCATGATCTGTTGTCCATTAGGATGGTTTACTAAACATTTTAGAAGATAACGCTCCGTCTCCTCTCCAAATGTTGCCGGAAGTGCTGACACAAAATTTTAACATTCTAGACATGGAATTAGAAAGTGCTCCAAGAAGTTTTATCGTTCTGTATGAAATACTTTCTATACTTTTTGAAGTACGAGTATTTAATGAATTTAAAAAAAATTACACCGTGTATAAATTTAAAATAAATGGGCTTAACAACAACAATGTAATTTGTACTATAACAAAGTTTAAATATTATTTGGAAAATTGGAACTTGTTTTAAATGTTACATCAATTAGAGGAATAAGTATTAAGATCTTGATTATCGAGGTCATTGAGAACCTTGTGTTAGATGGAGTCTGGGTATAAATATCGCAAATGGTAACTTAGAGGACACAAAAGTTGGGTATGATTTATCTTCCACACTAAGAGACAAATCGCAATCTAAATTTAGGAACGATCGGGTTTAATTCAAGATTGTTTGAATAATTTCCTAATTACGATCGCGCATTTTCAATTTAAAATTTAATGTTTTTGAATTAAGAAAAATCTTTAATTAAAACTGAAATTTTTGAATAAATTATTCAGTTGCATATTTTTAAAATCGTGTGAATTTAGGAGTTTCGAATAATTTTAGGACTGATTTTAGTAAGTTTTTCTTGTGCTTGAATTTAAGTGTTTTTTCTATGATTTTAATTTTCTTCACACAATAGCGGACCACCCTAATGTCCATGTATGCCAACGGTAGCATTTTTTTATAACCATGTCATTTTCAAATACGTATTTGTGTGCAAATGTTTTTCATTATGTACGAGTTTACTCGTATGTGCACATAATTATGTTATATACACATAGGAACATAATCGTATAAAGCAGAGGCGTATCGATGATTTCGACATGGGGGATGTTGATCAAAATAACATTAACTGTTACATCATTTAAAAATTGTTAATTTTTTTAAAATTTGTTTTAAAACTCGAAATATTTTAAGTTCAG
Source organism: Suillia variegata (assembly GCA_949127995.1). Classification (NCBI taxonomy): domain Eukaryota; kingdom Metazoa; phylum Arthropoda; class Insecta; order Diptera; family Heleomyzidae; genus Suillia; species Suillia variegata. Next base: position 18,579,214 of record OX421842.1, read on the forward strand.
AAAAAGATCCTTAAACTGTGAAACAAAAACATTTCCCTTCGTATAAATGTCAGAACCTTTATATGTATGTACGTTTATATGTCTGTGTAAACGCACATTGCTTAATTATATTCTCATTAGATTTTGAACGCATGCGAAACAAGCGTCAACCACTTTGGGCTGTCACCTAAAAATCACATACACACAAACACACAAAACTCCCGCACCCCTAGACAAGGGGTTGTAGCTTTATGGTGAAGAGCCCAAACAAATGAAGACAACAAAAACAATCGGCATGTCGAGTAAATCCTCCCGAAGGATTGCAAGGAGTTGAGTTATATTCTGTTTCGTTTCGTTTCATTCCGTTGTGTTTCTAAGTTCATTTGACTTAAATGAACTGTCCAATTGTCTGAACGTACGCAGGCAAGGTCCTTTGCTATGCTCTCCTCTTAAAGCCAACACATTTACGGTAATTACAACATGTCGACAAGGCAGCGACAACAATGATGTCTGTAGGGTGAACCTTTTCTATGGTTGAATTAATTAAAAATACCCACAGCAGCAATTGCAATTTCATAACAAGTCTAGAAGGACCAACTTACATTTGGCACTAGAACGGGGTATATTAGTCATAGGTAGACGACATGTTATACCTACAAAATGGGAATTTGTGCAGTTTAATATTCAAGCCCATGATGCTAAGATGCAATTTCTTAATTTTTAGTTTCGTTCATTTTGGCAATGTACACATGTGTAAGTACATATAGTATTAAGTAAAGTATATATATAAGAGGGTGGTCCGATAAGTACTTAGCCTCATCGTCCAATGGAGGCCTACTTTGCAGACCTCGAGAAAACGCATTTTTCAGACGGGTTAAAGAAGCTGGAGCATCGCATCGTCAAGTGTATCGAGCTAAAAGGAGACTTTGTAGGCTTAGTACCTATCGGACCACCCTCGAATATACATTATATATTAGATTTCATTGATATTATATTTTATTTTATTTAAAAATCACGTTCTTTTTACAAGTGCGCTTTTTATGCTGAATACTCAATTGAGACGCAACATTTACAAAGTATCTCGATAGTATTTATGGTAATTATGGTTGCTCTTATTTATTTTACACATTTAAGCCTTGTTTAAACAATTTTATTTTATTTTATTTTATTTTAGTTATATTATATTATATTATTTAGGTACTCAACTGGTTTTATATAAATAGGCTTAACTTTAAGCATACTAAATAACGTCTTGCGTGTTAATGTGTGTATGTCTTTATGTATGTATATTAATGTACGTATGTGTTTATGTGGTGTTTCATGCTGTTTAAGTTTTATATCATACATTTTTCATTGCATTAGTATATGTTGAAAAAATCACGTATAAAAATTATATTTACAATTTTGTGACAATTTTAAACAATTTGTAAAAATGTCTACAAGAAGTAGTTATATAAACAGGTTTTTGTATTTTGTTGTTGTTCATTTTGTAAAGGATGTTTGTGAGTGCGCTGCAAAGTATTTTACAAATGATATTAATATATGCGGACTTTCTAGCATTGCTTTAATTTTAAACCCATCGCCATCTAATTTTATTCGAAGATACGAGAAAAGAAAAACATTTGTTATTTGCAAGATACATACTCGTATGCTCAATTATGAGTTATAAGCTTTTTCTTAAATGTACGAAGATTGCCTTTTATATTTCGAGATTGGGCAACCAATTGTGCTGCCATCTGACAACTGACGTTTCTATAGAAAAGTTTGACGATTTTGACAGTATACGTACTCATTTGTGTTGTTTACAGCAACTTTTAAAATACATGCCGCCCAAAAAATAGATGCATTTAATTTCTACAACTTTCGATGTTGATTAACTCAACAACAGAGCATCGACGAACTTAATTCGACCTTTGGCGATGAAGCACCATCAAGAACCTGTGTTTATTGATGCTTCACTGAATTCAATCGGTTATCCAAAATCGGTTGTTGTGCGTGAACTGTTACTGCAAGATCGTCATGTTATTTATCGTGAGACTGTGGCAACCTTACACATTGGGACCAGCATATTGCATGTAAATTTCGTCGTAAAAGATTTTTTGCGTGTTGGATCTTACATAATTTGGCAATCGAAAGGAAATTGAAAGGAAAAAAGTGCAACGAAAATTAGTTCACACGTATGCAAAAGTGTTTTGGTCTTCATGGAAAATATTTAAAAAAACCGGAGAGCCACTTTCGATGATAAATATTTATTTGTTTTCTCTAATACCGAAATATAAAAGGCAGCCCTCGTATAATTCTCGTATGATTTAAACGAAAAATTACAGTGAAGAGAAATTAAAATTTTATTCAAAAAGTCTTTACAGTGATCTGTGTTTGGTACAAATCTGTGTTTGGTACAACAAAGTACAATACTATTGGAACACTAAGCTCATAAATTATGCAAGGTCAATAAACACTCAAAATGAAAGTTCAAATTTTGTTTTATATATTGTTGTGTGTGGCTTCCGTTAAGTTATATTAATTAATTAAGCTATTATTTAAATAAACGAAATTGAAAGAAATTATTCTTACTTCACAGCACCGTATCGTATCTTTGTGATCTGTATAGAAAACCGTAAAAAAAAGAAAAAATTTATTTAAGTTATACTTACTTCGTTTAGAGACGGATTCTGCATCTTCGTGTTTGTTTGTTTGTTTGTTTGATAATTTTGAACTAGAATTTTAACAAATCTTGAAAGGAAGTTCTTAAGCACAGTATAAAACGATAAAAGTATAAATGTATGATAAATATTTATATTTATATTGGTTATGCTTCGTTTCTCCTTTTTTTTTCTTCTTCATTTGTTATACTTTTGTTTAAACTTACATTAACGTTAATGGCTATTTTGATTTGTTTGGTTTTTGATTTTTATGTAGGATGTACAAAAACAATAAATTAAACAATTTTCGACTATGGCAATATCGATAAATAAGATAAACGTGAGATTCGGTGTTGCAGTCAGTACAATAGTGAAAAATGTTGGCATAGAGGCCTGCATGAAGTATCATTTTTCCATACATTAGAGTAGGTAGGTATATGTATATGTTTTTGTATGATATGTTGTTTTTGTATTTTTATAGTTTATCAGTTATTTATTGCTTTATGTGATCATATTTAAGTATTTTTTGGGCGCGGAATTTAAATCAAAGGCGAAAAAAAGCACAAGCAAATAATACAAAAGTTTAACTACGACAACAGTTTAAAATCTATATACATACATAAAAAACATATTGTCCATTTATCTTCTTCAATCAAAATCAAAGCCCATGTTCTCAGCTTAAAATGTAGTAAAAATATGACTTAAATATATATTTTAACAGGGAAAATTACCAACTTTTTGAAAACACAAAACTTTTTCAAATATGCATTACTATCGAATTTATACACGCTTTTACTGATTGCTTCAAAAAATTGCATTACTTATAAACTTAACTGATTTACCCGTGACTTTATTGTGGTATACTACAGAGACACATGAACTTTTAAAATGACTAAAAATGTGCAGTCATTCTGTTATAGCATTTCATTCCAAATTGGTTTATAACTTAGAAATCAGTTGAAATACAATGACAAAATCCGAAATATTGTGATGACCCTGTCGCCCATCATCAACTTTCACTTTGAAATACAAGTTTATGACTTGAGGAAATTTAGCAAACAATCAACTGACATAGACATAATGAAAATTGTATAACTTGCATTTTAGAAACGAAACGGCAACTAGGAAGAGAATTATCGAAAGGAAGAGAATTATTGATCATTTATATATTAATATATATATTGTCATACCTACCACGCCTGCTTATGAGCATAACAAATGGAAGAACAAACAAATGGTATGAAAATTTAACAATCAAAAACGAACTAATTTGTTTCATTTTCTTTTTACTGTACCTTTAGACATAATTTAAGGCTGTAAATAAAGTTCACAATAAATAAAAAAAAACAATTGTTATAGTTTTATATCTCACACATTTTTGAATATATTTAAACATTTGTAAAAATATTATTATTTTATATTAATACAAATAAGGTTGTCCAAAACAAAACAAAAATTATTGATCATTTTTGTGCAAAGTTCTTTTTTATACATACACACATATGTATATATGCAAAAATACTAGCCGACTGAAATAATCCAATAAAAAAGCATTATTTATTAAATAAATTTGTTTCATGTAATAGCTTATTTATGCAACTATGAAGCTTCAGATTTGGATTTAATCTGTCTTCTTCTTGTTGATTCAATGCAAAATGTTTGTGCAGGTTGTATATAATACTTCGCACAACAACCTGAAAAGTGGCACAACTCCGAAAATTGCATTTTCGAGTTAACATTGTCACGTTGTTCTCGAAAATCAGTTCTACCGGCTAACAAAATTTCTATATTTGAATGATCATTTAGGACCAATGCATTTAATCAAAATTGGCATAAGTAAAAAACTGTTCAATTATGTTAACTCAAAACATGCTCCTAAAAAATTTCATCAACATTATATCAAAATAGGCACAACGTAAAATAGTTAAAATTTCTACTGAATTATTCTTTCAGCACATTCTTCTGCATGAAATATTTGTTTTAGTTTTTTAAAAATTTCATTTTTTGAGTTGTGCCACTTTCGTAGTATTCCGCATACAGTAACTTCGCGAAAATAGTTTCAAGTTAAAGCCTGACAAAAAGTACTTCCACATTTCCCTATCGTTGACAAAATTGATATCGCATTGTAAGTTTTAAGACTAAATTTCCGACCAAAGCTCTCTAAATAATTTTGGCCATTTCTGAATATTCGAAGTTTTTTTAATAAAAAAAAGTTTGCATTTAATTTCGAGGTTTTTTGTTAAGTCGTGAATAAGAGGAGATATCTTAAAACTTGAGAATTAAATTTATTACATTTGTTCTGATATTCATTGAAACATAAAATCGCCTATCAAGTATATATTAAAAATTATACATATACATTTCGGACTCAACGATAAAATTTTAAGTGTTTAATTATTTGTTGACTAACAAATACCACACACCATGCTTGAGTAATAAAGTTAGGAAAGTAGAAATGAAAACGCAAATTGAACGAACTCACCTCGATTTCTTCCTTATACGTTTTTGCCTTATTTTGAAGTTTGTTTTTTCGACTTTTGACTTCAAACTACTCTGTTGTTTTTATTCACTTAATAATTTTATAGCAACCATGGCAACAATACAAAAAAGCTATTTTTAAAGAGAGAAAAAATTTCGAGGTGAAGAGGCACTTTGCTACTTTCCTAACTTAAAATTTATTACACCATGCTACACACAAACAAACTTATTTTATCTCACCAAAAATTAATGGGAAACATTACAATCTAATAAGTGAAAAATAATAAAAATGAAAGTGTAAAATATCAACAAAAAAAAACAAGAATCGATGTACATAAATATGTTTTCTATCAAGTTATTTGGAAATGACTGCTGACTTTCACAACTTGTTGTTATTTTACTTTAAAAGTTGTTTTGAATTTAGAAAAATTTTGTTTAAACATTTTTAAGAACTGTTAAATATTTATAGAATTAATTTTTAAAATTCATGTAAGAAACTTTTAACGAAACTTTAAATGTTTTACTTAGTGAATCATCTTTGGCTTGGTCGAATTGTGAACATCCCTTCGCGTTATTTCCATTAAATCATGTTTGGGTAATTGCTGCCAAAACAAAAAAAATATCTACACTTGAAAATTTTAACAATCATTTTTGAATATTTTATGAAATCAAAAGTGGTATAAGTAAAAAATGTCCAATACGACTTCTACTTTATTAACTTTTCAATGATCAGTTTAGGCTATTTATTTCATCAAAAGTGGCTCAATTCCAGTTGAAGATTAATGGAAACTGTTTGTCAATACAGCAAAAGAACTTTTGTTGTAACAACTTTTTGATTTAGACAACCTTAAATGTTTGGTTTTTTACATTTCGCTTTGAAAGCACAATATGGCAACTAAGACTGCAGTTGGTCAATTATTTTGATAAACCTACATCATCACCTGAAAACAATTTAAACAAATAATAATTTTTTTACACGTACATACATACATACAAACATAATAATAAGCTGCTTTATTAACAACATTCTCTTATTTTAAAAATTTAATAGCAAAAAGCAAATATGTAAAATCAAAAAATAAAAACAAAAAACAAAATAAATGTTATACCTACGAGCATATTTACATGAGTGTCGAAAATCAAATTATAAAATAAAAACAATTTGCAACCTTAGAACTGCACAAGATTAGCACTGATAACTGAACTGCGACACATACCGACCCATGGAGGTATGTCGAACAGCAAATGTAGCATGTCAATCTGTGTATGAGTCTATGTTTTGTGTGTGTTTGTGTTAAGTATAAGTATAAGTGTTTCTTGTTTATACAAAATTTAACTTAATGTAAAATTGTAAAAATATACTACTTAAGAATATTATAATTGCTAACTTAGTAATGGAATAATTCTAAACTAGATTAATGGCATTTACATAACACTTAATTGTTTTTCTTTACTTCACTTCACTTCACCTTACTTCACTTCACTTCATTAAATTACGCTTAAGTTTAAGTAATTAATTGCATTAATTAACTTATCCTTAGACCGCTGGGCGGGCGGGGATACGGTGGCGGATAGGGCCGCTTGGACTTATTTGTAGCTGGTGTTGATGTAACGCTAGCTGCCAACCAATTCGATTTGGCGATATTTTTTCCGCAAATTCGAGACGGGATCTCGATACAACATCGGGTCTAAACGCAGATTCGACCGAATTAGTGGCATGTACCTGTACATAAAAATATTAAATTAAAATAAAACAAAAATAAAAATGTTTAATAATATCCATTTTAACCGAATATGATAGAATTGATAGAATTGAACATTAATATAAATAATGTGAAAGAAATTGTAAAACAAAAATTCAGGTCTTGGTCACCGAGAGTTATCAAACAAAGATCGCCTATATTGACAAAATCTTAATTCGGTTACGATGCTACTCAGGAAAATCACGTCATATTTATAACAAAGTCGCTCCTTATTAAACAAAAATGTTACCAATAATTTTATTAAAAAAAAGGTGGTAAGTGACCTACCGCTCAATAGCATGGTTAAGCATGTCTAGTTGTAGGTGCGAACTTCTGCGCATAAGTCTATCATAGGACCTTTAATATTGTTACAACCCAACCGTAATATAATAAAAATGTAACACAAATTTTGTAGAAAACAAAATTCTGGAAGATTGATTTTTCGTTTACTTACCCAAAAACGGCCGCAAACGTATTTAGACAACTTTGACGCTGTATAAAGTGGTCGGGATCATTCCACGGCGAGCGTCCCGTCTCTCGATCTTTGTAACCTTTGCGTTGCGTCACTTTTATCGGCGGTTTTCTGGTAACATGTGATACCAGCAGATTCATTAGAATATCTTCGCAGTTCGAAGATTGCTGTACAGTCTTAAGAAGCAGCAACGACAGCCAATTGGAGTACAAATAGTTGTAGTAGCGATGATAGAAAGCGGCGCCTGTTAGCACGATTGAATAATAATTTGTCCACTTGGAAGTGTAACCCCAGGCGTTCTAATGGACGAACATTTTTATAATTAAAAAAAACAAAATGCGTTAGTTGCACCCACCTTTGAATCATCCCAAAAGTGTGCACGCGCAGGATAGCCAACAATGCGGTCGGGAAAGTCACGCCACACTGTGTATGCAAAATCCAATTCGTCCGTATTTAGTATGGCATCTTCATCCAATGAGAGCACCGCATCGGTCTGTATCTCGGGATATGGATAGAAGCGTTGCGATATGCTTGGCCGTTCATCCGTCGATTCGACGAAGGCAGAGTTGCGTTCAATTTTTGAGGAACCCGGATAATTATTTGCAGCTGCAGACGCAACGTTACCAGCTACACTGACGTTGCTTCTGGAAGCGTGTGCTCCTCCTCCTCCAGCAGCAGAAGAAGAGCCGACGAGCGATATCACATGGAATGGTATGTGGTACGTTGGAGGCCAACGTTTTTTCGATGGAATGGAGCGGTCCGCCGCCCACAAAACAAGAATCTAAACAAATTTTATCTGTCGTATTAAAAGCAGCGAAGGTTAAATCACGGATGACCTTCTTACCCTATCTACAAATTGACTTTTTGTAATCGTCTTGACTAGTTTGTATAGAGCCGTATTCGGCCCCAAGGCCGCACCTATTTGCACATAAATGACGGCCGTGTAATTGTGGCGTGGCTCCACGCCCATGGAATCCAATAGAAATGGCATATATCTGCAAAATTAAAAGTGTAAAGCAAACAATAAACAAAAAATCGATTGTAAACGAGCTGGATTATTCAATTTATAAAAACATTAAGGTGAAAATTTAAACAATTTAAAAAACATTAAAATGTGTTCAATTAAACAACGAGAAACCAAATTAATCTTTTAAAAAAAATAGTGGGATTCTTACCTAGAGCTATCAGCAAATGTAGGAAGTGTAAGAAGAGCACCGGGAGAAGTGTTCCACACAAAACTGTTGCGTACAGGATAATCCGGCAAGCGTTCGCGAATAATCTGGAAAAACAAATAATTTAGCGGTTAGAATTATACAGAAGTGTAACTGACAGGCGTATTAAATAAATTAATGACGACAGAAGAACGAGGTAAATTTAAATATTCTATTATCTTACTAATTAATATAAATAATTTATATTTATAATATATTTATTTTTTTTACATTTATTTAGTTGTGGGACGCTTTAACCAGATTGACTCCCGGCAGTATTACATGTTAAATGTTTTTATTATTTATTTGTTATAAAAATACATTGTTATATCCATGGTTGAATAATAAGGTTAGGAGAGTAGAAATGAGAAATGAGCAAATTCACCTCGAGTTTTTTGACAACTATTAAGGTTGGAAAAATAGAACTCGCCTCAGTTTTTGACTTATTTTTAAATTTGATTTTTTATTTTTAAAAACAACCTATGTTGTTGTTTTTATTTAATGTTTTTTCAGCAACCATGGCAACTGCACAAAAATTAAATTTTCAAAAATAGAAAATATCGAGGTTAAAAGGGACAATTTTCTACTTTCCTCACCTTATATTTATTGCACCATGGTTCTATCTAACATTTTTCCTTATGAGTGTTACAAATGGAAGACCAAGGCGCTAAGGCTAAAATATTTGTTTTCTTAATTTAGAAACACCAAAGATAATACGTTTATTTTTCATTATTCATTCATAAGTGAGCATTGTTCTTATTTGTTCACTGTACTGAAATATTTAATACAGAAATTTAACTTTTCATCCTCACTATTATTATTAATTTTTTACCGCTTGAAGCAAATAACAAACTGCGACTATAACATCTAAGACAGACGGGTAGGATATTTAAATAAATAATTCTATTACTAGTATATATACAATATATTATTATACTATATAGTATATATTTTTACCAACAAACATTTAAAATAACAACAAAATCGGAATTTCACTTATTTTGCTTGCATTGCACAAAAAATGGAAATTAGCCAAGCAAAATATGTATCCGCCACTTCCACCACGCCTTCAAAAAGAGAGATTAAAAATAATTCACGCTTTTACAACGGCAGTAGACAGTCAGACAGACAGACAAGACAGGCGGATCCTTTCAAGCGCGTCGTCATTCGCACAGCTGCTTCTGCCAACGCCGCCTGCCGCGAACTTTGCGGTTGTTGCTTAATTTTCCGTTCTCACACACAAAATTACCAAAAGCAGCAGGCAAGGCAAGTCAAACTGGAGTAGCGTAAAACATTCCACCAGGATGTAACGCTTATCCTGGCAGTAAAAGCACCGTCAGCTCCGGACTTGAATTTTACGCCACCCCATACCCCTATAATCTACACACACACACCCCCATACTACACTCCGGAAAAGCATGGCGCGCAAAAACCCAAACGATAAACAGCAGCAATTTCTGTTTAACACGACAACGACGACGGCGATGGGAGGACGGCAAAAATTTTGTCGTTGACTGGCAACGCCAACGACAACGACAAAACATCTTCTTATCTAGCGCAGCGTACAAGGTTCAATTTCGCGCAGAGTTAGCGAGAATTTCATTTGAAAAGTAACGCGGCGGAGGCGGTTGCAAAAACACCGGCAGCAGCCGCAGCAGTAGTTGCTACTCATTTCCGGTTAGCAAACGCTATGCAGAAGTAACCCACTGTTTAGGTTTTTAACATTTTAATTTTTTTGTTTGATAAAACTGGAATGGTTGTAGGAAGTGTTAAAGGGAAGCAAGGTTAAAGTTCATCCAAAGTCTTAGGAATATGGTTCGTAACTTTTTGAACATAACACAAAACCAAAAAATTTCTAACAGTCATATAAGAAGCTTAAATACAGGGTTGTAAACAGCTCACGTTCTACTCGATCGATCAGCTCAACAACTTACCAAGCGTTTGATACCCCAATAAAATCACAGTTTAGTGATGGTCAAACAAAGTGACCATATCCACGTAAAAAGTGTTTCAATGTCATTGTTAGATTCAATTCATTCTAATTCAATTGCTAATGAACTTATTTTATAAACAAACAAAAAACAATTAGAAGAGATTTTTTTTTGTTTTGGTCAAGAACCCCTTCGCCAGATCCGCAAAATAATGTTTGAATATTCTTACTTGAGGTCATACAAAGCGATTAATATCCATAATAGAAGCACACTATTTCAAACAAAATGACCAAATCTCCGCAAAACATATTTCAGAATTGTTGTTAGGTCCTATCATATTACCAATCAAGTTATCAATAGAAAAAATATCTGAAACATGTAGCAAGTCAACAAGTCAGCTAGTTCGATGGTTGAGCTAGCTTACATTTGAGCTAGCTAAATCTACTTGTTGAGCGATGGAGCGAGTCGTTTGTGACCATTTTTACGAACCTGATTATATACACAAACTGATTTATGCCTCTTTTACAAATTTAATAAAAGATTAAGGAAGATGAGGAAAGTAGAAAATATTGTTTCTCTCTTTGAAAATAAAATTTTTTGTAGTTGCCATGGTTGCAACAAAATTATTGAGTTAATAAAAACAACAACAAAAATAAGTCGGAAATATAGGAAACATTATTAATTAACCATGAATAATTATAAACAAAAATAAAAAAGACTCTTTTTATATGAAAATTTCATTTTAAACATTCAAATACTTCTAGACAGTGAGAGTCGGTCGGTCATCGCACCAACCAATTAATGAAAACGCCATTTTACAAATTCAAATATATGTTTAAATGTTAAAATCCTTTGTTTTATGTTTAATTTAACATTATTGTTCGATCTTGTTTGTGTTTTACGTGTATTGCGCTCTTGTTTATGTAAAATATGAGCATTTTTATGTTATACTCGTACACATGCTGTTAAAAATAACATTCTATTTTTTTTTTTGGTTTTTCTCTTTGTTGATTCATTTATTAACAGTGAATGTAAAAAAATTCGAAACCTTTGAATGTTATTATTTAATTTAATTCTTTAAGAATCTTTGTACATAATTTACCCGGAATAACTGAACGAGTCAAATTGAATTTTAAACAAATAGAATAAAGATGTAAACTCTTAAGTACTCTGATTTCATCGTAGATTCAGTTCTACAGTTCAACTTCTTATGATCTGGTTTACTTTAGTACCTAGTTAGTTTATGAGCAAATTTAATCATAAGCTTAAGTGTTAGAGTCTTATTTAATAAAGTTTTTAGACACTTTTAGATTTAGATTTATTACTTATGATTTAAACTAATCAAATTAGTTTTTGTTTAAATTACCAAAAACAAAAACTAAGTATTAACGTAAATGTCTCATGAGCACATTTAAAAAAATTTTGACTTGGATCGTGAAAAATCAAGAAACTTAAATACTTTACAATAAAATTTAAACAGAAAATAATTTATCAATTAAATGTTCTTTGAATAAATGAATTTTCATAATTTTTTTATTGTTAGTTTTATCTCTAATAAATAAAACGCAAAATGATTCCGATAAAAAAAACATCCCATAATCGGCGATTATTATTATACAATTGTATAATTTATAGCTTCAAAAAATATACAAATTTAACGTCTTTTATTTAGTATAACTTTTAAATAGAATAGAAAAAGGAAGGAAATCACAACATTTTTGTTTTAGATTTTTAGCAATATTAAAGTTTTTGTTCAGTTGACTTTAGATTTTAATTTTAAATTTAATATTTCTAAACGGGTTCGAGGTTATTTTTAATAATTCAAAAACAACCTTTTAGTTTATTTTAACAATAACAATTGTTTAATATTTAAAAAAATACAACCTGGGCCGATTAAGGGACATGGGTGGTTATGGGACATTTACCTCATGAACAATACAAAATTAATTTGCCTACCTACGTTAATTTCCGAAAACTAGAAGAAATTAATTTTATTTTTATTTTTAAATCGTAACAGATAATAGCTGAAAGTTAAGTTAATTTATAGTATTAAATCTTAAAATATTATTACGTCAAAGAAGGATAGTAAATCATGCTATTATCTTAGCGCTACATTCATAGGTTTTGAATGAAAATTAATATACTTACATGGGTAAACTATACAACTGCTTAAGCTATTTTTTAAGCGATTTTCTTGTACAAAAACTTCCAGACATTATTTTAACATTCTTAAAAAATTGAATTGTTTGACGATTTGAATTGTCTTTATAAAGCGTTCTACACATAAGGTGGATGATACATTTCAAAATGTTTTACTTTATCTACTACTACCACTAGAGTTCAGTTTACAATTTTCGAATTAATATTTTGAATGCACTTATACATGCATACATTTTTGTTCATTTAAGTCATTTATAAAACTCGATTTTCTTGGAGTTTATCTGATGGAGTTGTGTCATTTGAACCTTAAATGGTTCACGCATATGTTTGTAAATTTTTAACGTCCAATGATTGCCAAAAACCAGAAACAAAAGTTAACTAATAACAGAAATATATTCGGCTACATCGAAACTCAAATGCCCTGTACCATTTTAGATGATATATATTTTGCTTTATTAGAAGTGGTTATCTGCACTGTAAAAGGATGCCATTTTGGTAATTGTCTAATGTTATGTTAATCCTGTAACTTAAGCTCCGCATAGAAATTAGATGCTGACACACCAAATTTTAATTTCTCATTTAATTCGGCTGTAATCGCTCGAACAAACAAACATACAGACATCGATAAATTTACATTTACGATTTTTGCCATATCTAATACCTATATAGGCGTCACATATGGAAGCGCAAATTCAATAATATCTAAGGTAGATGCGTGCGCGTGGTGTAGGGTATAAACGAACTGCATCAACAATAACAATGACAACAACAGCAGCAACCGTTGCAACCACATTCGTTCTGTACAATGGCGTACAATTTAACGTACATATGTACAATGACAGTTTGTGTGCGTTTGATTGTTTGTTTGCAAGTCGATTGCAATTGCATGTCATATTCCGCATCCACAAAAACGCACGCACCACAAAAACACGCTTCACCACACTGATTGGAAATGTAACGGCGTAATGTATACGTTACGTTTTAGCTACTCGTTCACTTTTAACCCCCACTCACTTCGACCGATCACAATCAACCGCTTTGTTTTGTTTAACAAAAAATAAACAAAATAAAATTTATGCATATTTAAGAGGCTAGTAAGGACGAGGATGTGTCCACTATTAGCAGGCAGCAAAGATTAACATCAATTAAGACTGATGACTCCTCAATGGATGTCGATACTTTAAATGTCAATGTTTGACACACCTGCAAACTGTGAGGTCACCGAGGCGAAACCGATACGACGCTATCGTTTTCGTAACAAAAAGCTTACATTTTTTCCACACATGAAGTTAAAAAAAAAAATCAAACGAATAAGTGACAACTATATTCATAAGAAATTAAATAAACTACTCAAGTTCCGACTTCTGACCTGGAAATTATTTGTTGGCGAAAATTATAAAATCGGTTAAAATTACTTATTAAAAAGGACACAGAAAGTTAAATTTAGTGCAAGATTTTTATTGGAATAATCCTTTTTCTCAGGATAATTTTAATCCAATCCCTGAATACGAGTATGAACTGTTTCAATCAATCAGTAGGTACACTGTATAACAATTAATTTCACTTTCATTAACAAAAAACAAAACAAGTAAGAAATTTTTGCCGGTCTGCCGACTTTTACAAATGCACCACATTTATAAATATCACATACAAATTAGGGTGGTTCATGACTTAACAAATTTTATTATATTGTACATGTTTTTAAATAATATTTTATTAAACTAAATTGTAAAAGTTTTATAAATCATGAACCACCCTAATTAGATTACTTTACTTATTTAAGATCGTTTGTGTACCAAAATAACCAATTAAAGTTATGAGGGCTTTATTTTAATATAATGAAAAATAACCAACAGGAACCACCCTTTTCGTTTCCAAAATTTGATCAGTTGTTCCCTTATCATAAAAAAATAAAAAAAATATCTAAAATAGATCTCAAGAAATCGTGTTAATAATAAACCAATATTGAATTGGATCTTATCAGTTAGCCAGTGTACAAAATTTCAGCACAGTATCTCTAACGGTCTTTTCGCTATCGTGTTAACAAATGATGACAGACGGACAAACAGACATGGCTAGATTAACTCCGTTTTTGATTCACATCAAGAATATATATATTTATATATGTATTATCTATCTTGAGTATTTCTCTACGTTGCAAACATTTGACAAAATATACTCGCACCCTTTTCCTTTCGAAAACAAAAAAAAACCTCCCAATATGCACAACTGTGGTGCATCATAAAAACAAAATTCATTACTATAAACTAAAATTTTTAAGACGCAGTTTATCGAATTAAGATTGTAAAATTGCACCTACAATTTGGAGTAGCTGCTATAAAAAAGTTCACATTAAACTTTCATTTTTTTTACTTTAAATTTGAGCATTGCTGTGTGTGATTGAGTGTGTGAAAGTGGGTTGGTGGACTCAATGTGTTTCAACGTTGGACTTATTTGTATAATACAAGCTTTGCTCAAGCAAGCAGACGGCAGCCAACTACAAGAATCAACAATATAAAAACGCTATCGCATCTTATTCTTCGTCTTCTTTTGTTTCTGCGGCTTTTTATGGTCGACGGTAAGTTAAGAACCATCGGCAATGGCATCGACTATGACGGCAACTTGTCATGCGCGCCACGCAAATGTGTTCGCGTTCTTTAAGGGAATCCTTAAAATCCTGGTCGTGTTCCCTATACGTGCCACGATGTCGCGCAAAACTTTCCCAAACAAGATTTGTAATATTTACTTTTGTTGTTGTTGTTGCACTTTAAAAGTAGCTTTACCACGCGCCCAGCTGTCTGCCTCCCTCTTAAGCGCCCTTCGAAAAAGTTGCAATTTATCGAAAAACGAAAAAGTAGAATATGAAAAGAAGCTAAAAAAAATAAACAAAAAAAAGGAAAGAAACTTTTCCTCAAAACAAGATTTTGCAACTAGTTTTCGCATGGTGCGCGGACAAAGACGAATGTAGATAGAGGCAAAACATGACACATTAAAAACGGAAGTGTCATGCCAAACGAAACGGAAGTCAGCCATAACTTGCAGCTGCAGCTGCCGCGCAGTTGCTATTTTTTGTTTGTTTTTTTTTTTTCTCGTTCTTATTTTTGCAGACGAAGTGACTTAAGCCTAAGCTACTTCAGTTTGCTAAAGCAGTTGCTTAAATGTATGTAAACAAATGGAAGACAAACCCAACCAAAAGACGCAAAGAAGCAAAAGGAATGAACAAGCCGAGCAACCAACCAAAATAAAGTCGCATTTGCAGAAGAGGCTTGCGCCCAAAAGTAGGCAAAATAACGTTTTCAGAGTGTGCAGCAGACGAATAAATTCCATCTAAGCGCCCACAATCGGTGGTATGAGGCAGAGCGGCACGGGTCCTTGTTTGAATACTAGCAGCGTGTGCTGCAGTACTTTCATCTTGTTGTTATTGTTGTTTATTAAAGTCTCAAGTTGTGCGCTGGAGGAGACGAAGCAGTGCGCGCTCGCGTTTGTGTGACATGTGCGAAATGCTGCTTGACTTCTGTACACATGTATGATGCATGATGATAACATCTGCTGCAGCTGTATGTAGCATGTATTATTTGCATACAGCATGCATAAATAACTTCTTTAACTTGTCTGAACAAAATGCAATTATTTTTAAGTTTTTTTTTTCAATTGTTCAAATTAGGGCGCCAACAGAAGATTCGCAAATTTTCAATTAAAATATGAGTAATTAATTACAGAGGAACTGCACGATTCTAAAAATAAATATAACGCATATGTTGTATATATGACTTTATACTCGTCAGCAACAGTCATATTGTGTTTGGATAGGAGTTTGTATCAAAGACATAACCCTGTGCAACACGAAAATGATGTCTCAATAACTCCAACGCGAAATGAAAGTCGACATTCAGACATATCTTTAAACTAGTAAGAGAATTATCTTTGGCTATGATACCCACCGCCATTTCAGTGAACCACAAAAATATGCTTCTTTTAGCAGATAAGTCTCTATTATAAGTGGGCGTTCTTCTTATCGGATCACGTCCCGTTTTTGTTAGTAGTTTTGAGTTACTACCAAAGTGTTAAATACCGAATTGCAACTTGATATTTTTTTCACATGGAAAGGGATGGTTCGTATTGGAGGAGGTAGTAGTTTTGATCCGATCTTGCCCATCTTCGAACTTAGCCTCCGCTTGGAGAGTAGGAGTTCACATACCTAATCTAAAACTACGGCTGTAATCTCCGGGACATACGTACGTGCACTTGCACATGGCGAAGAGTATAAAAAGTTGTATTTGTGCATCTGGGACAGAAGACATATTCAGCGACCTATAGTAAAATTGAACTGGCAACATTATCCCACAATATAATAACCCTTTGACCACCACTTGTCTGAGTCTATTTCGACTGTTTTTCTTTTTTAAGACCAAAAAAAGACATAAAACGTCAATAGGTAAAATTATATAAGTTTCCGCCGTTTTGAGAAAGATGGCGTGGCACGAGGTTTACGTTGGAATTCGCAGATGGTAACCTACTTGAAAATTAGTTTGTTTATTCCAGAACAACATAACCTTATCATGTTATTAAGTTCGCATTAGCATCATATATTTTTCTTCATCTAAAAATGTCTCAACTTGAGCCAACTAAGTGTCATATGCGGGAACTTTTAATTTATTTTTTTAATTTAAAAAAATCTGCTTCTGAGTCGCATCGATTGCTCGTAGAAGCATACAATGAGGATGCTTTGAGTGAGAGAACATGTCGTGAGTGGTTTCAAAAATTTAAAAAAGGTGATTTTGACATAAAAGACACATAAAAGACAAAGATCCAGTGGAAGGCCGAAAATTTACGAGGATGCAGATTTGGAGAAATTATTGGGTGAAGATTCGTCTCAAACACAAAAGGAACTGCACTTAGTTTAGAAGTCACTCAGCAAGCAGTCTCACATCGTTTAAAATCGTTTAAATATTATTTTATTAACAAAAAACGGCGGAAACTTATTTGTACACCTAATATTTTTTTATTATATTTCGATATCATGTAACTTTTATGGACTATGAAAAACCCGTCGTTTATATGTTCTAGGTTAATATTCCTCGATCAAATATAACTTTTTTAAGTAAGTAAATAAGGAACATCCTCTACTTCAAGAGGCCATAAATAATATGATCTAACTGTTTAAAACCATATATGTGTTTTCTTCGTATGAGGGTCTACTTTCATTTCGCGATAGTATCATTGAGGCTCAATAATCCAACTAGAATTCCACTGCTTAGTTATATCTGCATCTTGCCACCACTGCACAATTGCAAAGAACATGTTTAACCGTTTTCTGCTCCCCTTGACAGGGTCGGCATGGAGCCGAGCTGGACGCGAACTAGGTAAAAAGTTAAAAGGTAATTAACGAAGTTAAATTTTTTTGCTAATTTTTAACTTTCCCGTTCAATTTGAAAACCACTTAAAAGATACTTAACTCGCGTTAAATTTCTTCCGTTAATCCAAGTTAGTTAAATATAAAAAGAAAAATTGAAAAAGTAAAATCAATAACAAAAAAGGAAATATTAAGAATTATAATAAATTAGGGCATATCTAATGATTTACTGACAGAAACTGCATTCTTGAATATAAATAATAAAATTGGATAAAAAAATTTTCGGTTTAACGAAGTTAAATTTTTAATTGACGATGTCAACCTATGCCCTACAGAAGGGTTCCAAGAGAATCCACAAAGAAGAGTTTCGAAACTTTTTGGGTTTTATTTCTATATTTGTGACTAAAGAGTATTTATTGGTATAACGATACCGTTAGCTGCTTTGAGTTACTAAGTTGAAATTTCTTAAAAAGATGTCTACAAATTATGCACTGGACGAACTGATAAGATTTTAAAGTAAATGTGCCCATGAATGGAATATTCGTGTGTTTTAATGCATCATATTTCAAGGATGTTGATTTCTCATACAAATCAGCCAATTTATGACAATCATAATTTATGTCACTCACTTTGTGAATTTTCTCCTTTTTTTTTTCAATTTAAAATTCGCAAACTTAAACACGACACACAAATAAGGAAAACATAACAAAATCGCAAGAATTGCAGCAGCGACGAAGAAAGCTTCCAGTGCAGTGCAGCGTAATGTATGAAAAGAGGTGGCAAGGCAAGGAGGCAAGGAAGTGAAGTGTGTCGTCACTTAAGCAGCATGCATACGCAAAGCAATTAACACAAGCAACAGAAGCAACAGAGGCAGCCAAAGACAAACAAGCTCAGCTCTTGACATCAAAAGTCGCTGCAATTAAAAGTTTGTTGTTCTTTCATTTTTATTGAAAACTTCTCTATTGTATTTTAGTGAGGAATTCTTACAAAATATCTATAATTAAAAAAAGGAATTGTCACACGGAGTTTCAATTAATTAAAATATTAGTTTTAATATTTTGCTTGAATATTGGTAACTTTATTTTTTAATTACATTATTATTAAAATTATTTTCGTATATTCAATATTTTTGTACAACCACAATATAAACATAATTTTTCTTGATGGTAGAACTGATTTTTCTGAACGTTTTTTGAATTGTGCCACTGTTGAAGTCAGTGTGCGATATGCACATAAAAATAACGCAGAAATTTAGAAACAACAAGTAAAAAATTATAGTCGGTCCGACCGACTATTGCAAATACACCACATTGTTAAATATCACAATCAAATTGTTCATGATTTAAAAAATTTTTAAATTTTTGAAAATAAAATTTATTTTAAAAAAATATGTTACGATTTGTTTAATCTTGAACCATTCTAATTTTATAATTCATAAACCACCCCAATAATACTACTATTCTTAATTAAGATCGTTTGTGGACCAAAATAACAAATTAAAGTTATGCGGGCTTAATTTAAATATGTAATCAAAAATAACCATCGTAATCGTTTCCAAAATTTAATCAGTTTTTCCCGAAAATAACAGAAAATGTTGTGCAAAGTTTCAATTCAATATCTTCAATGCGTGGTCATGGGCGTATTAGCACCAAAATCGAATCAGTTCGTCTAGAGCACACAAGATACAAAATTTCAGCTCAATATCTATAACTATTATCTCGCTATACAAGAAATGATGACAGACGGACATGGCTAGATCAATTCAGTTTTTGATTCTGATCGAGAATAAAATACGTCTATATCTCTCTTGAGTATTTTTCTACGTTACAAACATTGGGCCAAAATCAAAATACTCTACTGAGTGGTACAAAAAAGAAAACACTTAAAGGAATTTATTAGATGTCAATTCGATTTAAAATTTCGACTTTTGTTCAATTTAACCTACCAATTGAATTACTGTGCGACATAGCTGAATCCACGATGGTAAGAAATCGTTGCTATTAATTATTACGTCACTGTTCGCTCAAGTGCGTGTTCCAAGTACGTGCCTAAAAGCTTAACTGGCCACAATGACGACCACATCGCGATGATGTCATCGTTATGTTAAAATATGAGTAAATCATAAGCATAACACGTTAAATTTTAGCTTTGCTATCGAACAAACAAAAAATTCCAAAGTACAAACAAACGAAAACCAAAACAACAACTACAACAATTTTGGAATATATTTAGCAAAAACAAGTATTTGCTCGAACGTTGTTAATTGCTGGTTCCATTCAAAGGAACTTGAAATTTACTGGTTATTGGTTTAAATTAATTATCTTTGAAATGTATCTAATATCTACAATTAATAAAGCGTTGTTTTTACATATATGTATAAAGTTAAAAACAGTGACGTCATAAAGCATAAATAAACAAATAATGCGAAATAACGCTCTGGAATGTAGTCCAGTATGTCCGCAGTTATTTTTAATTTTATAAAAACAACAAATTATCAAAATCACATTCGCAAGAATTCGTTGAGAACTTTTTCTTATCAAACGATTTTGAGTATCTGAATATGTTTTTGCCTTCGAGAAGAGTCAAACTAATCGTAAATGTTTAACACAAATCCACATAAACAAAAAAATCCGCAATAAATTTTTCATTTTTGAATATGTATGTATAGGAAAGAAATGAAAACGAAAAAGAAAAAGAAAAAGAAAAGACCGCTAATACTCGTACAACAAAACATTTTTGTTGTTTTCTAATCGTACGCAATTTTCTCTTTGTTGTTTTCATTCTTGCCTTCTCCAAATAAAAATAGTTAATTTAGAAGTAGAAGATACCCCACCTACCCAACTTTAAGGTCTTCTCTTCATGGAACACAAAAACAAGTTTAATGTGATGCGCAGTTTACTCACACTCTAAATTCGTTTCGCCGTAACTAAGGCAAACAATTTATGAGCAAACGAAATCTACCGAGCGTATGGCTTTTGGGCTAAGCAGCAACACGTCATCAAGTCTGCGGGAAAATCGCTCTGATCGCTCTGGCATAGCATAACGTGCCACAGCGATATTAATTGGCTACAGTTGTGAGCAAATTCGGCGGCAAATTTTTGTATGAACTATGCGGGTTGTTTTATTGGAAAAAATTATAGAATTTTTTCTTTATTTTTTAATTCAAAAACAAAATTCAGTTTTTTTATTGTTATTTTGCAAACAATTTTCTTATGAAAAATTGTCTATAAAAAAGGATCGAAAAAGGCTTTATAGCTTTTCAAAACGTTCTCCATGAAGATCATTACACTTCGCATTCGTGTGAATAAATTTTCGCAGCACTTTTTCCATTCGATTGTCAAATTATATGAGATCCGACGCAAACAAAATTTTGTTTACAGCAAAATTTGTATGAAATATTGAATATATGCTGTATGCTGGACCCACTAATGTGCTAGGATAAGTTGTATGACGATCTTGCAGTATTAATTCACGCACAGAATCAACTTTTTTTTGGAACAACAACCGATTTTGGATAACCTTCACGAAACATGTCGTCCTTGATGGTGTTTGGTCCTTGATGGTGCTTCTTCGCCAAAAGTCAAAATAAGTTCAAAGATGCACTGTTGTAGGATTGCTACGTCGAAAGTTGTACAAAATAATCGCACGAAAATGTTTACGATTATATTTTTTTGCCGACATGAATTTTTTAAGTTGCTGTAAACAACACAAATGAGTACGCATACTGTCAAAATTGTCAAACTTTAATATAGAAACGTCAGTTGCCAGATGGCAGCACAATTGGTTGCCCAATTCGGAAATATAAAAGGCAACCTTCGTATCATGAATTGTATGAGACATAGACCATTAAAATTCAGCATTATATCGCGCATATTTCGTTCATTTATCGAAAAATATCGATAACTAAAAAAAATTTATTTTAACGTATTTTAAAAACGATAAACTTATTGAATAACGTATTCGCGCAGCTTTAAAAAAATTTGCTTTCCAAAATGTTATTCAAATACCAATTTTCGAATTTTTACTTTGCTAAAAACAATTATAAAAAATATTTTTAATCACACTTAAATTTAATAACAGATACACAAACTGTCTCACTCTTTACTGTATTTCTTCGTTTCGTAGGGAAAACACATAAATAAAATGAACGAACGGAGAAACGAACGAACTTAAGAAGGCAATACGAAAATAGTGAATAAACTCAAAGCGAACTAAACGAACAAACGAACATGCTCGTTCCCGCATTTGCCTAATTTCGTCGATGATGATGATTTCATTTTAGCTTTCCACAAAGTTCAGGCACATTCAGTTTAATATCTAAAGTCAAACGTAGCGGACGTGCTTGAGGAACACAATCATCGCCCAGAGAAAATATAAATAATATACATACCTTCAAAGTAAACACATTATATTGTATACAGCGTGTTTATAAAAATAGAAGTACATTTTGCGCAAAAAGTACTTAAGACTTGCTCAACGAATAGTTTAAAATCTAGCTGTTCGGCTTTCAACTATAGATTCCACGAAAAACAAAATAAAAAATGTCTCAAAAACGCGTAACAGTAAGCACACGCGTCTCGCGCGCCAGCACATCGACGCCCGTCGGAGGAGCGACAACATCGCGCGCAGCTGGTGCCACCAGTCCCACCAGTCCGACACGCACCAGTCGCCTGCAGGAGAAGGAAGAGTTGCAGCACCTGAACGATCGTCTCGCCTGCTATATCGACCGTATGCGTCATCTGGAGAATGAGAACAATCGTCTTACACAAGAGCTACAGATTGCGCAGGACACCGTCAACCGCGAAACCTCCAACATTAAGGCCATGTACGAGAAAGAGTTGACGGCGGCACGCAAGTTGCTCGATGAAACCGCCAAAGAGAAGGCCAAACTGGAAATCGATATTAAGCGGTTGTGGGAGGAAAACGACGACTTAAAGCAAAGGTAATAGGAAGAATGCAAAAGACAGACAGAGCGAGATAGAAACCATGTGATAAAAATTTAAAGTAGGAAAAAATGTAAACGAAAGAAAATAAGAAAGACAGAAAGAAAGAAAGTTTACAAATCGAAACCGCAAACAAATTTTCTGACTTTGCCAACACGACGAGGCAAGCAGCCAAACCGCATACAAAGTCAGTGATGTCATTTCTGCGCCTGTATGTGTATCAGTTGTAGTTGTAGTTTTATTTTATTCACGCCAACCGGTGTCAATGTTAAACAGCAAACTCGAATGATGTCATTCGTATATGTACACTGAGAAAAGGATTTGGGTTTGTTTGGCTTAAACTAATGAGCCCACGTCGCCACATGTTATTTTCTTTTTGCGTATCTTCTCTTTAGTTCTTGTTGTTGTTTATGCTAACAACAAAACAAACGATTATTATTATTCATTTAGGAAGTGCAGAGATAGAGATATGCCAGACAGGAGGCAAATCTTACAAAAGTCAAGTGTTATGTTAAGAGAAACAAAATCCAAAGGCAGTCAAGAAAGATAAAAAGGTTCTACTAAATGTTCAATTAATCTGCTTCAATTTCGAACTAGTACTTGCCTAAAGTTATTAACTTTTTTTTATATCTAACATAAACATTTGATAACTTAAGGCAGTCTTATTTATATTTGAGATATTTACTAGCTTTAAATTTATTATAGCAAAAATTTGCTCAGTGTACAGTATACAGTATACAGGGGGGCAATTGGCAAGAGTGTGCGTTTGGGACTTTTACCAAGCTAATGACGGGAAACGCTGCAAACTGCGCCGCTATTATATGCTATTTTGTTTTTGTTTACATTGGAGTTGAGTGCGCGGCCATGACGACGTCGGCGAAAAAGCAACAAAGTAGAAAATAGAAATATAAAAATAAATAACAAAAAAAGAAAACTGAAAAATTAAAGCATTCACATTAATTGAGCAATAAATTCGATTGAGAATAAGATTTTCAAGAACTTTAAGAACTTAAAAAATTAGATTTAGGACTACGATTTTGAATACAAAATATTTTTAATTTAAAAAGTGGTTAAATTATTCAAATAGGATTTCATAATTTATTTTGAGTATTTTGATTTAAGAATAAAAATTGTTTGTATGTGAAAAAACGCTAAAGCGGTCATTAATTTGAATTTGCGTATAAGAAGCTTTAGCAAAGCATACGCTAAATCTAAACCCTTGGCAAGGTCGCGCCACACACACTAAACCAAAAATGATGTCATTTTACCAAAATAAACAAAAGCGAGCAGAGCATAGCAGAGCAGAGCAGAGCAACATAAGACAAGCATAGATTTTCTATGATGTCACAGACGAAGCAAGATTATCTTGATTACTATAAACAATTTTGTTTGCTTGAATTTCTATTAACAATTTCATGTACTAGAGTAGGTTCAACTCTTACCGATTTAAACATATTAAATCGTATTTTTATACACTATCTCAGAACTTCGTGCTCAGTTTTCCCAGGTTTTTCAGTTGTTCCATTTTTATACGTTTTACCGGCGTTTTTACTTAACATTTGCTTTTTCTTTTATTTACGAAAACGTGCTTTTCCATTGACCACATTAGCCACATTGCTTTAATATTTGTGAAAATATATATTTATTGTCAAGCGTTAGGGCCCACACAAGACGCGCGCAAGAACGACATTTTTCTAACGCAATAAAAATATTTTCAATACTTTGCGAATTAGAAAACAGTCATCAATTATGTGTGGAATTGTTAAAAAACAAAAAAAAAACATGCGAGAGCTTGTGAAGGCTAAAAGCCACGAGAGAAATCTTAAAATAAAAATATAAATAGTTTATGCTAATGACATTTGACTATTTTTATGTTTAAGAATTTTTCTATTTCATTTGTTTTCTTAACCAAAATTATTCTTTATACATTTATTGTATTTTTTTATTTTTTATTTTTAACCTTGCTTTTTAAAATCAAATTTATCGGTTCCCAACAGACACACACACACACAGAGAGACAAAAATAACATTAAGCGAATGCTGGCTTAACACAAACCAGTTCAAGCTAATAGACATTGTAGCCAAGTAAGCGATAGCAAATAACCTAACAAGAGAGAACGGCAATTCCAAAATTTTGGGTTGCTGATGTCACTTTATTTACGTATTTTTCGGCGTAGATACATTTGCTTACTTTATACTTTTGTTATTCATGTTTACTGTCCGCATATTTTTAGAATGCTAATTAGCACACACTCAAGTATGTTTTTAAGATGTTATTATCAAAACTAATCTACCATTATTTGTTTCACAGACTTGATAAAAAGACCAAGGATTGCGCCATCGCCGAGAACAGTGCCCGCGTCTATGAATCTCGTTACACCGAAGTCAATGGCAAATATAATCAGGCTTTGGCTGATCGCAAAAAGGCCGATGATTTGGCCAAGGAACTGGCCGCTGAAAACGAGCGTCTGCGCAAGCAACTTGACGATTTACGCAAACAGCTCGAGGCCGAGACTTTGGCACGCGTCGATCTGGAGAACCAGAACCAGAGTCTGCGCGAAGAACTCAGCTTCAAGGATCAAATTCACAGCCAGGAACTGACCGAAACACGTTCGCGTCGCCAAATCGAGATCAGTGAAATCGACGGACGTCTTGCCAAGCAGTACGAAGCCAAGTTGCAGCAATCGCTACAAGAGCTGCGCGATCAGTACGAATCGCAGATGCGCGCAAATCGCGAAGAAATCGAGCTTCTTTATGATAACGAAATCAAAAATCTACAAGCAGCTGCTAATCGTGCTGCTCAATCGTCGGCACATGCCACTGATGAGGTTCGTATAATGCGCACCAAAATCGACGGCTTGAACTCAAGGATCCAGGATTTAGAAAATACAAATGCAGCTTTGAATGTAAGTCGAGCACTTTTTAGCTCAATTTTTGGAAACGTAGTTATATTATTTTTGTTTGCAGGCTCGTATTCGCGAGTTGGAGAATCTCTTGGACAGCGAACGTGCTCGTCACAATCAGTATATCGCCTCTTTGGAGGCCGAACTGCAACGTATGCGTGATGAGATGACGCAGCAACTGCAGGACTACCAAGATCTTATGGACATTAAAGTGTCCTTGGATCTGGAAATTGCTGCTTACGACAAGTTGTTGTGCGGCGAGGAGCGTCGTCTGAATATTTCCTCACCTGGACGTCCCGGTACGAGCACAAACGCCAGCAACAATGCCGATTCTGGCTACGCCAATGGCACACATTTGTCAGTAAGCTCAAGCTCTGCTTATCGTTCAGGTCGCGCAACTCCAAGTGGCCGCCGATCGGCTACACCAGGTGCCGGAGGAAGCAGCAGCGCTGTCAAGCGTCGCCGTACTGTGATCGACGAATCCGAGGACCGTAATTTGTCCGAATTCTCGGTGAATTCCGCAGCTAAGGGCGATTTACAGATTCTAGAGGCAGACAGCGAAGGACGTTACATTAAACTGCATAACAAAGGCACTGAGGAAATTAATCTTACCGGCTGGCAGCTAACACGCATTGCCGCCGACGAGGAACTGGCATTCAAGTTTACACGCGGCACGAAAATTAACGGTGGAGCTACAGTCACAATTTGGTCCGTGGATGCGGGCATTGCCCACGAGCCGCCACTAAATCTCGTCATGAAGAAGAAGTGGCCCGTGGCCGACTCCATGCGCAGCGTTCTGGCTAATGCCGACAAAGAGGTGAGAGTCTTGTCGATTTACAACACTTGTAGCACTTGTCACACCTGTCGCCACTGTCAGCAATTAGAGTTTGTGCTCGACCAGTAATTTAGCATTTCCGCGCTAGCGATAAAACCTTTTAAAGTTAACTAATGTGTAATAATTTTTGTTCTAGGATGTTGCCAGCTACGACCGTGTCCGTACAAACGTTTCCAGTCATGCATCACGCCACAGAAGCAGCGGCACCGGATTCACCCTCGGTTCCGGTTCTGGTTCTACCGGCGTGAGAAGTCTCTTCTCTCTACTATTCTAAACACAAGGAGCTGCGACAGACGCCACCCAACTAAGGGGGGAACTTTTAAATTTAGGTGCATTTAACATATCCTTAAATTAATTGGAACAAAACACTTAAACACACAAATACACACGCAGTCTTAAGTCTTGTTCATATATGACATTCGGCAATTGAATTTCCTGTGTATGCACTGTCGTTCTTAAGAAACCTCAAAAGCACAAATCAATTTTAAGTTTAACTACACATAAATACAAATTGTTAAACATAAAACAAATGTAGGTACAAGATAATGTATGTATGTATTTAAATAAATATTATGCATTTAAATAAATGTGAAAACAAAAGTTCAGTAATGTGTGAAACTTTATTTAAATGGAGGGTGAGAACTTAAGACAAACACAACATTTATTTACAATAATTAACTAACCAATTAAGTCCAATCAGCAGAGGTACTCAAAATTATTAAAGATTACATTGTGACGCGAAATGTTTTAACGCAAGAGTGCGGAATCTAGAACAAAGACGAAAAATATTCCAACCGCCCGCGTTAAATAATAAAGAGTCAGCCGAAAGTAAACTGTTGTCTCTGTTAGGATAATTACTTCCTTAGCGACCTCTAACCATTTATAGGTGATGGTGGCGGTGCAAGGAATAAAGACTAACTTTACCACACCACATCGAATCCGCTTAAAACCACCAGGAGCTAAGCAATGGCGAATGTTTCTACAACCAAGATGTTATGCGAGCACAAGTAAAAAAAAATTAAACTAATTCAACATTATCTGCTAAAGCACCAAAGATCGTGATGAAGCTTTGTTAAGGTTAGCAATTTTAAGTTTAGTAGAACTTAGCAGAATAAGCCAGTAAAATAGTCTAAGAAAATAATTTAGATTTAATCTGAACATTTAAATGATAATTGAAAGTTATTATAAGGAAAGCTTTTCTATTGGACAATCAAGTCAAATACGACAATGGTTACACTAGGTTATATTTGGTTAGGTTCTATCCTGGTAGTTTTAACAAAGGTCACCGAGGTGTTACCCATATTACCAGTAGTGGAATTCCAGAACTTCATAACAAATTTTGTACTGGTAACTTACACCAACAATTTTCAAACAATGTAAATTACAAAATTTTATTGATATAATTTTCAAAATTCAAAAGACTTTGGGAAATACCACAAGTGATAAACAACGATAATTAACAAATGGATTTTTGATTGATATGAGATCAGGAATTCTTTACAGATCCGTTTTTTTCTTAATCATACTTTGCATTTAACTCGTGAAAGCACTCTTCAAAATCACCCACCTAGTCAAACTTAACTTCCTAACCCAAAATCCAGAAATATTCAGTCAGTAAATACCTTAGCCAACATTAGGTACGTGATTCCAATGCCTGTATAAGTGTGTGTACCAACGTTGGTTGTTCTATGGCTTACTGTGGTTTAACCTATTTTCGTGATTTTTAACTTTTATGTGCACACACCTCCAACAGGCACATTTGCTGCTATTGGTTTATTGGTGTCAGTGGTGTCAATAGTGTCCGGCTGTCTGGCTGGCTGGCTGGTCGGCTTTACATACTGGTTGACTGGTAAGCTGTCTGACAGTGCTCTTTTGCCATCATATAATTTATTGAGTTAGGTCACGCTAGTTGTTCAGATTCCAAGAAACACAAAATACAAATGCAAATCCCTGCCGGGAAGCCTGTAAAGCGTCATGCGGTCGGTCGTCCGGTTAGTCAATCGTCCGCTGTGCAAATTGATTAACAAGCATGTGGCTGCTGCTGTTGCTGTTGCTGAAGTTATTGTTGATGTTACTGCTCCAATGGCTCGGCTCATCGCCCTCCACACGCCACAAACGAAAAGTAACTTTTAAACTTTGTTACGTCTTCTGAGCCGTGATTGCCAACGATGTTGGCTTTCACAAAGTTGCAAAGTTTTGTGCAAAAGGTGAGCAAGTCATCCTAAAATTGCGGCTTTTTTATAAGGGTTAAAATCAAAGCCTGTTTAGGCCTAAATCAATTTTCTACATGAGTGAACTTTAAGTGGGCGGTAGCGTAGGGTACACGTAAGTAAAATGGCTGAATGGTTCGTTCGTACATCAACATCAAAATACGTATGGCAAATTTATATTGTATTGTGCTGTTTTGTTTTGCATTAAAGGCAACCGAGGAGCATCTTCAATACATTTTGCTACATATATTAAATAAAGAGGCAAACTTCAAACGTCGGGTTACGGTGGTTTGCACGTTTTAACCAAATTTAGGATGCTACATTTGCATTGAACTAAGAGGGGCGGAAGGATCGGGGGTGGGTTAATGTGTGCTCGTTTGTTAAATCTCGGGCGTGGGCAGGCGGCAGAAAGCGTATTGAAGCTCATACGTGATTTGTTTGTAAGAGCAAATTTAAAATCTAAATTTATAACGCTTTTTAGTGATATGAAAGCAAAACCATTCTGAATTTATAAAACATAATGCCATTACGAAAGATTGGCGTCATCAAACTAACAGAGCGAGGACAAGGTAATTGCTTCAAAGTGATGGAATGAATGAATAAATATTTTCCTTTGCTTGATTTGATACCGAATACTAGTCAAGCTGAAAATAGGATTGTAGTTTAGTTTTTAATATTTAAATGTATGCAATCTGATTGTAAGAAATTATCTTCTCATAAAAAAGTAGCTCGTTACTGAACGTTGAGATTTGATCGAAGTCCGCAGATAGTAATTAAGCACCATTAAGAAGCTTACTTTCTCGTCATATCAGTAATATATGTATGCTTATCACAAACAATTAAGTGTGGTCGGTCAGTTGCTTAAATCACGATGATTAAAATACCGCTCATACATGTGAATGAATAAATAAATGTTTCGGTAACACGTGTGTTCGTACTTGAGCGTTAAGTTCAACAAAAATATATTAAGGGATCAACGTTGATGTAGAAGTTTGCTTGCATGTATGTGTATTTATTGCTGAGCTATTGCATCCGTATTTTACCTAATTGAGCCACAAGTTGATCACGCAAATGCAACAACTCAGCTTTTAATCAGTGCACATAAATCATAAACAATAGAGCGCAAAAATTACAGAATTCGGCTAGAAAATGTTTAAAGTATGCCTGCATTTAGCACTAAGAATAAAAAAGAATCACTTGATTTATTCTTTTTTAACCAGTCCTTAAACGAGTTTACGCTTAGAAATTTAACGAGAGTAAAAACACTTATCGACCATTAAAAAAAAGATTAAATGAAAGCGCTGTATGAAAATTTTTAAATTAGCAAAAAAAAAGTTCTGCTGGATGCTGATAGTGAACTACTTGACCTAAAGTAAGGGAGAAGGGTTCTGGGTTTACTATTTACTGCATGCTTATTTGTGAAGAAAACCTGCGAAGTGAACAAACGGCATGGATTAGGGTGGTTTCTATTTAATAAACATCATAAAAAAATATAAAATTGTATTCCTTAATAGCGGTATCAAATGAAATAGAACAAACTCCAGTTAAAAGAAAAATTATTCGGATTTTAAGAGCTATCGCAGGGTGTAATATGTATAAGAGATAAAATGATTTTTAAAGAAAACAACCATTACTTTTTTTATAAATTAGTTTTATAGGTTCTTTACCCGCAGCTTGTTAACATTTAAAACTATTTATATATAAACTAAAATTTGTATAAAGATTTCAAAGATAAATCGGTATATTATTTAGAGAACCAGCCCAGAGAGGGTGGCAATGTGTAGTGCCATTGACTACTGCCATCTGGAAAAGCAATTAACTTAGCGATAAACCGTAATCGACGTTTGCCATAATAATGGAGTGCAAATTAGTTCAGGGCTTCTGCAATAAATCAATGAATTTTTGCTGGTGTGCCTGTGTGCATTTGGGAGTGTGTATGTCTGTGTCTTTGGTTTTAAGACGAAAAGGTTTGAAAAACTGGCAGGATACAACATCAGCTGCTGAATTGGTTGCGTACCTAAAACTTTTACGTATTAACACCAATAAAGCTCATGACGAGTGTAAACTAGCACGTCAAAAATAAGGACCCATAAATAGTAAACAGTGTAAAGCTCTGTAAACTTAGTATATCCGATATATCTTCAAAATTCAAAGTTAAAGAATTGTGTCAAGTTAGAGTGGCGGCCGAAACCTTACATACACAAAGCAGAGCCACAGAGATACCACAATCGCCATAAGTTGTGGAATACCTTTGACCTTATTAAGTGATTGTGATCCACCACAAAAGTACCGGATAAGTTTATAATAGCAAAGCAGATGTTTTATAGATTCTTTTTCGACTGGTTTGGTGCAGTTTTTCCACTAGGAATTGATAACGAGACCTAATTTTTATTTACCACAGTCAATCAATTAAACAGTCAAGAGAGGCGTGACCTTGGGACAAGGACATATTTCCTTATCCAACAAGTGGACCACACAAAAACAAACAAAGGTCTGTTAGGAAGATGTAAAGACACCTTGAGGGCAAACTATTAGTAGTTTCAAGCACTGCGACTATTAAAGATCTTTTGTACTCAAAGCTCAATCACGACGCTAGAATCTCTTCTACCTTCCTTATTTGTTGGAAAACCCTGCTTAAAATAATTAGGACGAAGTCTGACCAAAGTCGGATATTCGCAGGAAATATGTAATGATGTTTCATCCTCATCTAGGCACAGTCTGCATTCCGTGTCGGAGGATAGCCCATTTCATCGAGGAGATATTGTAACCAGTTATGTCCAGTAATATTGGATCTGGTTAGCCTAATTCTATCCTGTGAGGCACTTAAACTCACGAGTAGCTTGGCTTGGCGAAGATCTCTAGAGTTGGTCCCATTTGGTTTGAATTCTTTCTGGAACTATTTTTCTATAAAAGTCGTGGCTGATGCCCTGTCTAAACCACAGGATGGTTCAGAACCTATGCACCCTGTTAAGAAAGTATAAACTGTGGGATGTTCGAAATAGTTAGACTAGTTTATGAGCATACTAAAACAAATTTTTATTCAGAATTATAAAATTTTTTTTTTTTTTCAAACAAACTATTTGTTAAGCATACTACAATTAATACAAACATCTATTTTATTTTCTAGAAATAGTTGATCTGGTT
The DNA here is from genome assembly GCA_949127995.1 of Suillia variegata. NCBI lineage: Eukaryota > Metazoa > Arthropoda > Insecta > Diptera > Heleomyzidae > Suillia > Suillia variegata. The sequence goes on from OX421842.1 coordinate 18,611,217, forward strand.
GAAATTTATCCATAAGCCAAATTACCATTTGTCTGATTGATTTTTCGGTAGTACGACAGGAAATTTAGCGTACTTCTACTCGGAGTGTACACTCTAAGGTAACTATTGTATTCGGATTGGCCCATTTAATTGGCCATTTAACAAATGCGCAATGCAGCAGAAAACCACTTAAATTATAAACATGCGTTTTATCTTTTCGCCAATAAAAATGCAAAGCATTTTTAAAGTGGATAAATGGAGTAAAAATCTCCGCAGTTCACTCACCTCAAAAGTTGTGAAAACTATTTTTTCAATCGATCCAAAGTAGCGTTCCCAGAGCACTTGTGTTTGTTGACGCAGCGCTAAAATCCGTTCAATGGAGATCGAACGCACCACTTCGGGGACCTGTGCAAAGAGAAAATAAAAACTTTGTATACATTGGAATTTATTCTTCTTTTTTTATTAGTCATGTGCTAAAATTGAATTCGAGATGATTTCTGTTTTCTAAGTCTATTAATGTTGTGTTGTTCAGTACGAAAAAAAAATTGTTTACAAATTAGAACAAATAAACAAAGAATATTAATAACTTATCGGAAAAAAAACAAGTAAGAAATTAGTCGGTCCTTCCGATTGTTACAAATGTACCACCCACATTGTTAAATATTGCAATATCGTCTAGAACATAAGAGTGTACAAAATTTCAACTCAATATCTCTTTCTCGTGCTATCGGATAAGAAATTATAAAAAAAAAAAGCCGGACATTGCTAGATCGACTCAGTTTTTGACTCTGATCAAGGATATATATTTTTATATACGTCTCTATTTATCTTGAGTATTTCTCTACGTTACAAACATTTGACCAAATCTACTGAGCGGTGCATAAAAAAGCGGAACCAGACCCACAAACGATTTCAAATTTTAATGAAATCGGTTACGTTATTAAAAAGTTAATAAAACCGGAATTATAACTTTTGTTTATATGTTAAAAAAAAAATTATTTATTCGGTTTCAGTATCTAACAACTTTGACAAATATTCCCTTAGATTATGTCTGAATTAATTAATTTAAAATTACTTGTTTGCAGTAACTTTAACTCACCGATAATTTGCAACCTGCACAAATGATATTTACCAGCTCCAACTTAACTTACTCAAACTTAATTAATTGCATTTCCTGCCAATAGACTCAGAAGTAAATACGACAATGCGCGAAAGCAAACAATACGGCAAAATGTCACGAACACAAACTAAAGTTGCAGCAAAACAACAAAAAATGGACGAAGAATGCGCTAACACACACATGCACGTATATAATATAAAACTGCCCAGCATACAATTTAAAAAAAGTTTATGGGTTCACATTTATCACTCAAAAATGAGCATCTTAATATTTAAAAATGTGAGAGAAAAAAAGCTTGCCAATCAGTGGTCTAGAACAGAATTATTCTATGTTTAAAAAATATTTTTTTTATAAAATGTTGTATTTGTTAAATAGTTTTTCAATCTGGGGTGGATAAGGACAGCGCCCATTGCAACAATGAGCAGATTTTATAAGTACATCAATAATTTTACTCAAAAATAGCTTTATCAAAATTGAAAAATTTGTTACAGTAAAAATAATGTGAGCGATTTGCTTTTTGATTATCGTTTAGTTTGATGGAAATCGATAATTTTTAATCTTTCTCATTAGAACCATATGAAGTCGCGTTACAAAATAAAAGCGAAAGTAAATTTGATGTGACTTTAAACTGCCCAATCATACGACTTTTTCATATTCATCGAGAGCGCGAGTGGCGCTGACATTTAAAATATAAAAGAGTAAAAATATTTCTTAAACATTTGCCGTGATCCCTTGTAAAAGTTTCAATTTGTATATCTGCTGTTCCCGATATCAACAAAATTTTAAAAGTATATAAACAAATTTAAAACATTAGCCAGAAAAGAGTTCACAAATTCGTGATATGGTTTGCTGGGTAGTTGTTACACAACTGCTCACAATGCACGCATAGTCCAACAGACAGACAGACAGACTCAACTTTTCACTAGCGAGACGAACAAAAAAATTGCTACTTTCTTTAGGTAAATAGACACACAAAGGGCTTCCTGGGCTAGTCCAATGCAATATCAGAAGGTTTGCGTGCAAACGAAGGCGTTGCGGATGTGCGCTGAAGTGTGGGGTGAGGAGAGGATGTGAAATTACTTCAAGCATTTGGGTCGATGTTGTAATTCGAGCATGAATTGACCAAATTCGAATCGCATTCAACGCCGTGTTCGTGTCAATGCAACAAACCAAACAACAACAACAAAAAGAACTATTCCGAACTAAGGAAACAAAAATTTTTCTATTTGTACATTTTTTTGCGAGCATCCTTGAAACGTGAATTATGCAACAGTTTAGCTTAAAAAAACAGCAACACCAAAATGAAAATGCAGAATAACGAAAAAGAAGAAAAGGAAGAAAAGGAAAGGCACTTCAGGTGAAGGTATTCACGCCGCTAACGAAATTAATTCGTCACGGCGACACAAGCAAACGACGTAGTGGAAAAAATCAAAAGAATTTGCGAAGCGAGACAAAAGCACATGCGGCATTTGAGTCCACCAGCGTCCTGGCAATGGGGCAACGGAATACACACACCAACACACACAGCGTGCACACATGTGTCCACCACCCGCACAACACAAAACAACAAATAAAAGTTTCATGTGACAGCTTCAAAAAAACAAAAACAAAAAGTAGGTTATCTGTGCGACAGGTGAACGAAAAAACATGCATTCGCAACAAAACAAAAACTAGTTACAAAATTATCTTCGGATAAGCCGAAGCTCAAATGCCCTTTTAGCACATAAGTGCTACATATCTCCATTATAAGTGGAAATTGTTTTAATCGGATCACTCCCATTTTTGGTAAGTTATTTTATGTTACTACTATTTAGTGTTAAATACCAAATTTGAACTGGTTATTTGCACTGTACCTATTTTAAATAATTTTCCATCCATTTAATAATTCTATCACGCCTATTTTTTGTTTGTAGTATTGTGTTATCATTTGATCGTTAAATACTTGAATTGAATTGATTATCTACAATTGAACTATTTTACTTATTTTTTTCTGCATAGAAAGGTGTCATCCGAACACGCCCAAATACACGTTTTAGCTAGATATCCCTAAAATCGACTCAGAATCCGACGCTGGTAATTGATATAAATATATACTTTGTCATGTCTACCACGCCCTTTTGTGGGCGTTACAAATGGAAGAACAAACTCAGTATACCTTTCGGTTAGTGCATTTGCACTTGGCGAAGGGTATAATTAGTCATTGGAAAAAAATTAAAAAATATTAAAAAAAAAATATCTTTGTAGACATTTTTATTTTTATCTTCGTATACATCTTCTTATATACACATACAATAGGTGACCAGATAACAATAATATTTTTTATAAAATGTTATAATTCAGCAGCTCTCAAGGCTAAAAATGACATCCAGCTGTCATAATATGCGGTAAGGTTGACCATTTTAGCATGCATCATCGTTTCACGCTTGCCGAACGTGTAAAATTTGTTGCAAAATATTATCGAAATTCCGGATTAGTTGTAAATACGCAAGGACGTGTGGTCGATCAACTCATTTTTGGCCAGCGGCTATGTCAACAAGCAAATTTACCGTTAATGGAACAACCACAATCCACAAGTGTTTGACCAAGCATCAATGCATCTACAAAGATGCGTCATCTTCGGACCTGATTTATTTCAAAATGAGGAAGGCGACAAAGTTACAGTTAATAGTCCTTGGTATAGAGCGATGTTGACCAACTTTCTGTGTCCAAAGCTCAACAGCATAAATATATTCGAAATCTGATTTAAACAAGACGGCGCTACAAGTAATAGAACGCTCGAAGTGCTGAAGGACAAATTTGGGGACTGGGTCATCTCATGCCAGAATAACACTGGACCAAGTCATCAAATTTAAGCACAATAAAGCCGAGGCGGTTATTTAAAAATATAACTTCAAAATAAATCTTGTTGTTGATTTTTATAAATTTATTTTCCAATCGTTTTTTTTTTATTCATCCCTTACTATGAAGCTGATAATATTTAAAACCAACACCGTTTGCATTCGAAAATCAACAACAAAAAATCGTATTTAGAACTTCGATGTGGGGTAAAATGTTTAAATATGCTTAAGCTTACCTGCAATAAAAGTCGCTCGTCGGCCCATATCGCCGCCTGCTTCCAATCGATTTTCGACTCAAACGGCAAAACCCAAGCGTTGGAAAGCAGCACCGGAATGCAGCCAGCCTGTAGCGCCTCCAGGAATCTGCAGTTAAAAGTTTAATACAATAAATGAACAAAATTGCGCAGGGAAGAAAATTTTAATTGTTTTAAAGGTCGAAAGGAGGCTGAAAAATATTGTTATTTATAATAATAACAACCCGATACAGTCAGAAACCAAAAAATTACTGTTCAAATTTAAATAGTGCAGGGTGTAAACCTGATCGAATGCACAACATATTTATGATTTTATTTGAAAAGCCCTATTTCATTGCAAAATAAAAAAAAAATGAAATTATGGTCGATTCTTCCAACCAATAAAACAAAAAAAATTAAGAATCATCCCTTATTTGTTTGCGATTTTTCATTTGGAACGTTTTTGTATAATTCAATGTCAGATTAGCACCTTATAGTAGCTTCTTTATTTTTTATTTCTGATACACGTCTGCGTTGCATGGCATCAACCGAGACTTAGCAGACCAGGTCTTGCTGCTCTCTAAGATTTCTCGTTTTATCTTTATGCATTACTTGCTATACTCCGATTTTTGGTATATGAACAATTTAATTCCTGGTTTTGAGATGTACTCAACCAGGGCTACTGCCTATACTGTGTCTCTTTAAAAGTAATTCAACATGGTGTAATACTTTCTGTTTGCATATGAAGTGTATAATTTTTTTTATTTTAATAAATAATAAATTTAAATTTGTTTACACACCTGAATGAGCCTAAACGTCTCCCCCGCGGTACCAGACAAAATGTTGAGTTTTGCAACAACGTCTCATAGTCGTATCTGGAATAAGACAAAAATAAATTTATTAACTCAAGCTGAAAATATAAAAGCGGTTGATCTATATAAATAAATGACGCATATTTATAATTATATTTATATACTAGTCTAAAACACCCGGCGACGCTCGGTTTACATCTAAAATTAATAAACTATCCAGCATCCAAAATTATATTGCTAAATAGTCACTTTGTATCCCCAAACCAAGTTTCGCAACTAAAGCACTGTATGTAACTAAAATTGTATTAGCATTTTCTGGTCAAAATTTTGACGTTAAATTTACCCAACCACGCCACTTCTTGTAAGATGGTAAATTATGTCACTATACATCCCCATATCAAATGTTATCATAGAGAGGAGTGTGATACTCCTGAAATATGGCGGAGGACATTAAATTGATTCAATCACGCCAACTTTTGGTGGAGTTGTGGACAGTGATCAGTCAACTTAAATACCAAATTTCGGTTTTTAATATTAGCGATATAGTCGATTTTTTTAGCTTAATTTCACATGTAGCCTATCCAGACCCATTTCGATATCTTCTCCAAATTTGAAGAAAATCGGTTCAGCCGATTAGGCGGGAAAACACAACAAACGAAAATAAAGGAATAAAAAATGAAACTAAGAAGAAATAAATTTCGAATAGATAGATTGAATAAGACTTTTTTGTCTAAGATAATTTATATTTTTACTAAGATAAGTTAACTTCACTAAAAGAATAATTTTTTTTTGAATACACATTAAATTATTTCATTATTTTGGAGTGTGCTGTAAAAATGTACCAAATCTGAGTATAGGGATACAATCTCTATGAGATACCTTCAAATTTTAGCAACAAAAAAACACCGAATTCTATTAGTATATCAGTAAAAAGGATAAATTAAATATAATAAAACTATACTACCTTATATTTCTTTAAGTATTCTCAGTTTTTTATAATTTTTTAATGATAACATAAAAGCGAAAGGTTCAAAGTTATTAAATGGGCAAGAAATATATTCAATATACTCGTAGTACTAGAAAACTTTTTCAAGTGCATTCACGTCACTCTATATAAACAAAACCTTTATGAAGTCATGTATGCAAACATTTAATACCACATACACACGTACGTTTACGCTCGCTCACAATTGTGAAATATAATGCACAGGTCAGTGATCCTTGTAGCATACTTAAGCGCCAGCAGCACCACAACTGCTGCACAGCAGCTCCTTTTTAATCTTTCGTTTTACTGTAAACTTGCAGGAATTAAAAACTTTTTTCATTTTTGTTGTTGTTGTTGTTGTTTTTGTTGTTGAAATTCGTTGTTGTATGTTCGTACGTTGACTGCTTGCTTGTTCGAGCAATTAAGAGCATCTTACATGCTACCAGCGCAATTTAGGTGGCGTTAGTTGAGTTTAATTAAATGGTTTTCGCCTTTTAAACTTTTAAGTTTTACTTTTTTTTTTCAAGTTGTTTGTTGTTCATTGGCGATTTAAAACAAAATGAATTTTTTGTTTTGATATGAAATTTTGGGTGGCAGTTAGGAGCACAAGGCCATCAAATATTGTTAAAATATAGTTTAAGAAATTGTTTTGATACGTAAATTTGATTTATGAAGGTTGTTTGTTTAAGACAAATTTACCTACTCTTAAGCAGTACGAGTATTCGTCGCACAAATTAAAGCCCAACAAACAATCTCTCTTCACACTCTAATTAGACACTTAATTCTGAGCCTTTACCCTTATGAAGAGCACTTATAAGTATCCGAAATTAGCGTGTTTCCCTTCCAGTAAAGGCACGCAGATATGAGTCTGAATTATGCGTCTTATAATTGTCATATATGAGTCTTTTCAAACTCTTATAAGTGTCTAAAATATATATTTTCTGACTCTTATTACACTCCAAAACATATGTCTTAAAAGTGTCATAAATATTAGGTTTTTCGGTCACTAATAAGTGTCTAAAATGAGCGTGTTCACTTCCAGTAAGTGTCATAAATATGAGTCTTTATGGTAAGGTGTCATATATATTTTAAATTATTATGTTACGGATATTTTACAAGCTTAAATAACTTAAAAAAAATCGTCAGAATTGTGAGACTTTTCTTTGTCTTATATCTGAAGACTCATGAAGTCGTCAGAAATATGACACTTTTTCAAGTCCTAATTCTGAGCACTCAGAAAATGGTTTGCTGGAAGATTAAGATCGAAATGAATGTCGTATTTGGAAACACACACACTGAAACTAGTAACAGAAGAATATAATTATTTTTAATTCTGGTCAAGACTCTATATACTTTTATATATCTTTCTCAAGTTTTCCTCCCCATACCCATTGGGGGTGCTCACCGTTAACGCATATTTGCCCTCATAACGTAATGGCATATTTGAATTTGTTTTACAAAAAAAAAAAAGAATAAGATGACAAATGAAACACCTCAGACCATCCTCAGATCCTTTTTTTTTACAAATGGTTGCATTTAAATATCCATAATAAAATGAGTTTTGGAAGCTGAAAATTTCAAATTAAAAGCTGAATTTTAAATTTAAATTTGACATTAAATTTTCTTTCTTTTATCATTTTATCTTTTCGAAATTCAAAGATCCAAGCTAAATCGCATTTTCGGCGAAACGCCGTGAAGCATATCATTTACGAAGTTACAATTTAGAAGTCGTTTCATAATCGGCTTTAGCTAATTTTACGCCTTGAAAATTTTACAACAACTCCGGAATTCAATTTCACAGTTAACTTTCTTATTATGCAAAAAGCAAAGTCATGATGGGTGTTATGAGAACTGCTCAAAGTTATAAAACAATCAGTTGCATACGTTATGCAATCATAACTTATGCTCTAACTGTGAGCACCCCCAATATGTACACTGAGTGGTATTTAAAAAATACGTCCCACTTTTAATGGTAGGTATCGCAAGACTTACGTGTCTGCTGTAAATTTTTGCAATGTCATTTGCATCGTATTATCGTAAGTAATGCCAATTGCAAATACGCAAAATGATGTGCGTATGCAGATTATCTTCCTTTTGCCTTTGTTTGATTTAGCACACTTAACTAATCGCTGCGTACAAATATTCCGACGGTGTACGTAAAGTGAATATAAATTATCCTAAACGGAAAATTACCATAGTCAAAGATGTAATTGAGAATGTTAAATGTGCACATCACGCAAAACAAATACTTTCGTCTAGAATTATTTCTTAATAATGGAAGAGTTCTGAGATGAATCAATGTCAATGGAAAAAAAACTTAACCTATTTTTTTTTATGGAAGGGGAGAGTACTTTTTGTCCGACCTTGCTCATCTTAAAACTTATCCTCCGCTTGGAGAACAGAATTTACTTAAATTGCTGGATGGACTGTATTGGTCTCGATGAAAATATAATAAAAAGAAATATATTTTTTATTTTCCAAAACTACTGAAATGTTAAAGTCCTTGTAAAACGTTTTCCTTTTCTTGTGTCCTGTCTGAATAACTTTGTCACTAAAGTCGTAATTTATAAAAAAAATGTGGAAGTGTAAAAGAAAAAAGAAAATATTTACAAGGCGACATATAACAAATTTGTCCAGGTGCAATACGAGTAGCAACACCAACGCTCGCGTTGGTAATTGCTGTCTAAATAGCTTAAGCCGTGTTGATGATGCACAAAGTTTAATTTCCTTTGTTTGCTTCGCTTAGGAAATGCAACATTTATCGCTGGCAACAGCATTTATTACATTAACTTTAAATTGAAACATTCAAATTGTCAAACTTTAATGGCACAACAATTACACAAAACTGTGAACTACGGTTTTTATTGCCGGAAGAAGATAATTAGAAATTTTTCCAGGAAGCAGGTTAAAAACCTGAAATAAATGTATTTAATATTTAAATAAATAAATTTCTAAATGTTTAAAAAATCTTTTCTTGTTTAAATTTCTGTGCACACTTTTTATACCCAAAACCAACTTGCATGCGTATATTTTAAGCGAGGATTAAGTTCGGCTAAGCCGAAGCTCAAATACCCTCAAAATACACCTCGATACGAAAGCGAGTTTAGTGAGGAAGTCGGTAATTTTGAGATCACCATCTGCCACTATGGCTAGTAGTCCATCAGTTGACACTATAACGCCGTATAGTGGACATTTCGATAAGACAACTGATAGCTTTTCTGGAGACTAAATCTAAATCATAAGAATATTATCACAATGTCAAAGGAGATACAGGCGATATTTATGCAAGTGTCAGATAATCTGAATAGTGCACATGTAGACTACGTAAAGCCGACACTGTTAAGTACGGGAAAGCAAATAGATGAGATGGAACGTCCGAAGCTTGCTGAATTCGTTACACCAAACCGAAAAAGAGATATCACAACCCTAAGCCCAATGGGGAGCATACCTAAAAAGAGAAAGATCTCTAGCCCAAAGAAAGCATGTATCATAAATAAGAAAGAAGTCAACAAACCAGTCGACACAGTATTGACGAATAATAAATCGACTGACAATAAGGTTGAAAAGGAAAAAAGGTCTTGAAAAAGCTATGACTGGGTCAAGGTTCGTCCAAGGGCTAAAAACCTGAAAAAACTATAAAAACAAGTGGATAAATGTCTTATGCAGACATCTTTAGGACAGTGAAGAGTAACCCAAAGCTGGATATTCTTGGCCAAAATGTAAAGAATATCAGGAAAACTGCGAATGGTGAATTACTCCTGGAACTAAATAAACCCGCTCACCAGAATACATTTGAATTTTGGCACTCAATTGAAATAGTGTTTGGAATAGCTACGAACGTTGACTCCGAAGAAATCCTGATAACCAAGGACATAGACGAGGTGACAGCAAAGGAGGAGGTATACACAGCCTTGGTAAGCATATCCGACGATTTTAAAATATTGCAACCCCCTGCGATAAAATCTATGAGGAAGGCCTATGGAGGTACTCAAACTAGCACTGTTGGTTTAAGTGTTGGTTTGGCAAACAAACTCTTGAAGACCGGTAAGATCCGCATTGGGTGGGTTGTGTGAAAAATTAATGAAAAACTCCCACCAAAGAGATGCTACAGATGCTTCGATTTTGGCCACAATACATCTAGATGCAATAGTCCGCATGATTATTTTGACAAGTGTTTAAAATGTGGAGAAGCCGGACACAAGATTAAAACTTGTATCCTTTGTAGAATCACTGCGTCTAATAACAAGAGTGACTACGTTACAGGATGTGTAGTATGTTCTTACTACAAAAAGGCGTTCCAGTCACTTCGATTACGAAAATGGAGAGAATACTCAAGTAAATCTCAACCATTGTCAAGCAGCTCAGGACTTGCTCGGACAAAGTGTTCGTTAGCTAAACATTGACGTTGCAGTACTAAGTGAACCATATCGGTGTTTGGAATCTACAAATTGGATTTCTGATAGTTTGCATACACCAGCAATCTGGTCGGTTAGCGGTTTAACGTTGCACAACACAACATCAGCACAATCCGGGTACACTAGAGCTACTGTCTCTTGTATTGCACTATACAACTGTTATATTCCACCACGGTATACGATAGAAGACCCTGTGTTGTTAGTAGGTGATTTTAATGCATGGACCACGGAATGTAAAATTATTTTGGAAGCATTTTCTGTTTTGGGTGTGATACTAACGAACGTCGGAATCGTACACACGTTCAGTAGAGGGGAAGGCGATTCAACCATTGACATCACGTTTGCCAGTTGTAGCATTGCAAGTCGAATAAATTGAAGCCTATCAGATCTATATAACCATAGCGATCATAATGCTATGGTCATAGATAGATGTAGCACATGAGCAGTTTCGCGTGAATTTACAAATACAAAGGCTGACGCGTTGGAAGGTCAATAATTGTGGATGTGGCTCAGTGGAAGTTATGGCGGAGCAACTAATAAATCAGATCACCCAAGCATGCAATGTATCAATGGTGAAGAGGGAAGTTTCGAAGTTATTCAACTTTGAAAATAATAAAAAGGATGTGACTTACACCACTCTCGCTTTTAACGAATTCAAGAAAATGTTTAAAAGCAAAAAATCTCAGCATCAAAAACACTTAGCGGAAAAGTAAATATGGCTATCGAAAGGTAATTCGAATGTGTAATTTCTGGTGGTGTTTTTATTTTAAAATATTAAACACATTAAATTTAAACGCAGTTTTATTCAAAAATTCACTGTACTGGAAATTTATTTTTTTTATATTTTACAATCCAACGTATATGAAATATGTATATGTATATATTGTATGTATATCAAAATGTGGGGGACTTACAGCACTCTGTCTTTCAACGATTTCAAGAAAACATTTAAAGGCCAAATTTCTCAGCAACCAAACCACATAGCAGACAAATTAATACATATATATAAAGATAATGCCAATACGCAAATTTTGATATACATCTTAATACAATATAATAGTAGAATAGTGTAACATTAAAACATGTTAGTATAAATTAATTCAGTTTTTATTTTATTATTTTTTTGTTAAATTTGGGAGTAAATTAAATGAGTTCTAATTGACATACCGCTGAATCAAATATCATTTGAGTTGCTATAAAGTTTTGTGAAAATACTGCAATTATAATGATTTAAATATAATTGTCATTGAATTGATTATGAAAGTTTAAAAAAAAGGCTATATATCTCAAAATAATGCAAATGTGACTTAACCACTATGACTTTAACCGCCTCATATAATAAATTTATACAAAACCTATCGTTACGCTGCGCCGCAGCCAAATCATTTTTAAATGTACTTATTTAATAAAATTGTTAATTGCAATTTGCGACGTGACTGGAAAATTTAATTCAAGTTAAGTTAAAACTTTACGCTTCATTGGCCTGCTTTGCCTTGGCATACGACAAATTGTCAATATTGGAAGTGAAAGCAGTGAAAAGGTGATTGGTAGTTTGAAGGACAAAGCGCATAGTCAAAAGTACATATAAGAGCAACAAATGTTGCAGCGCTACGTTGTTTGTGGCCTCGCAACAAGCTGTCGCATTTTGCAGCAGCAACAACGCTTGTGGACGAAGGAAAAAGAGAAAAAACTTAAGTGCTACACCAATTCTTCTCTTCTAGACGTAATGTAAAGGCCAATTTTTTATGTGCGTTAACGTTATTAAACCAAGTTTACATCAAAATAACCTTACCGTTTATCTTATGTATGTGCAGAACATTCAAATAAAGCTAACAAAAAAAAAAAAAATAGAAACATTGAAAAAATCATTAACTTGAAAAACTTCACACATCTGCGATGCAGAAACGTAATTCACTTTATATATTTATTTCAGCGCACTATTTTTGTCATTCCCATCGTCGCTGTGCCATCATCATCGACGCAAATGCGAGTGTTTTTGTTATTACTGACACATACCTACCCTGCGGGGAATTTGGTATCAGTTCAACAAACTAGACAGGTCTCGTATTGATACAATAGCACCTATCACGGGATTTGACCAAAGGGATGCAGAAGGATATAGAAGAGGACAAGTCTCTTGCTAGATACCACAGGACCTGTCGCGGGATTGGACCATAGGGATGCAGAAGGAGACAGTTCTTCGACGATTCGATTCGTTTCTGTTCTGCGTTGTCTTCGGCAATAACTGTTTGTATTTGCGCTCTCGCACGATTTGCTTTTAAATAGTTCGTGCTGATGTACGTTAGAGAAACGACTAAGTATCCGCCGAGTAATTTTTTAGTTTTCGGCTGGTTTACATCTAATATTCCAGCCGATTATGAAACCGGCGCGAAATTTTTAAATTTGCGGCTAATTAACATGTAATATTCTAGCCGATAACGAAACCGCGGTCAATTATCATTATTGAAGGCGTACTGGCGAAAACTGATCGGCTTGTTGAACATCAGCTGTGCGTTTTAAATTAAGTTAAAGTTCAAAGTGAATTCTGAATAAATTCAGACGTAATTTGTGTTTTGTTAGTTTTAAATTAAAAAAAGTAAATAGTTTAAACATAAGTAGCACGGGCTACTAATACTTGTCCCTAAAAAAATGGTGCATGTGAAAACAAATGCACCTGACGTAATGTCATGGTTTTTAATGAGAAATGTCTTGAGGTCGAGAATGACATTAAATAAGAATTAATAGGTAAATATATTGAATGTGAATCCATTTCTTTTATTATTATTATTAATTTTCTTAAATTCTTCTTCCAAATAAATAGATTATCGAGGTCAAAACAATTAACCGCAATAGTGTTCTCAAAAATTTGGAATGTGTTCTGACAGACGAACTAATGGGAAAAACGCATCAAGGATTTTAAAAAGTTTTACGACGTTTTTAATGGTAAGCTATATTAATTAAAATGTAAACTTAACTTTGTATGTAAACCAATCTGCAGATGTATGTATGTTTCTTGTAATTTTAGATGCCGTGGGTGCCAATGACAAGAACTTAGATGTGGAGGCAGAAGTAAGATAATCAATTATTTAAAAAAATATTTTATTATAATATATGTATACTAAAAAAATAAATACAACCATTGAATATAAGTAATAAAAATAATTTTTTTTATTTTTCGAATTAGTAAAAGAGTAATCGTTTTTGATAGGTTCTGTGACAAGTTTTTTAGAAACAGTTTGAGGACATATCATTTTGAACTGGTCCTAGGATAGGTACAAAGGTATCTAGCGGGTGGCAATTAGTCCCCTCCAATGACAAGCCCATGTAAAAGAGATAGGTCCCTATCACAAAAAGACAGTCTCGTGACTGACTCGGAATAGGTCTAATTCCCCGTAGAGTACATACATACATACATACATACATACATACATACATACATACACACATACATACATACAAACATACAAATAGACGCCTGTCGAAGGCTGACTTTGCTGTCACTAATGCCACGGCTGCAAATGTGACAAAGTGTAAAAGCTTGTATATTTTTCCATTCAAGGACTAAAAAGAAGTTTAAAAAGTTTTCTTGGCGACAAATATGGAACTACTTATAGAAGTTTGGCGTTTGAAAGATTTAAAAAAATTCACAGTTCACTTTTGTAAAATAGTAATTTGTATGTAAAATCTGATGAGTGAACAATATTATTAACTAAACCAATTAGCAGTATTTGAAATTTTATGGAATTTTTGTTTTGTTTCGTACTTTTTTTAACTTAATTACTTCAATTAAAATTGTTAATCAATATCGGTATTAGGTTATTTTTACAATTTACTTATGTTTTAAACATTTTTAAAAGTAACGAACCTCTCCTTGGTTAGATTTATGCAATTTTAATTTAATACTTGACGGGTGAATTAACAAAGTTTTTCATGCTGCCGCATTCATCAGCAAAAATGTCACAAAACGCGCGCAGAAAAAGAAATTCTTAAAAAAGTCTAGAGATAAAAAACAAAATGACGTGAGTATCAAGCAATCTGCTAGATTACGTAAGAACAGCAGTGGAAATGGGTGAGGAAATTGCAGTCGCACTATATTGCGGATATGTATAAAAAACTCAAACAGTTACTCTAGGTGCTTAAACCCCAAATAAATCACAACTTCAACTTTTCTAACTTATTCATCTTAGGTATTCAATCATTTATGAACACTGTTCTTATTAAGAATCTTTAAATTTAATTACATACTATTATTTTTTTGTTCTTTCTTTTTCTCTTTACTTATTTTCGCTTTCACGCCTAAACCGAACTTCTTCAAACTAGGAACATATATCGAGATGGTTCTGGAAGAAATGATAGGCTAATGAAATCTGACCACAGTCGACAACTCCAGCTACAGTGAGCGTGGTGCTCTACAATGATAAAATTTGGTATGGAGGTATATGGTGACGAGATCTACCACAACACAAAAAGAGGGCATGGTTCAATCAATTTAAAGCCAATTATGTATTGTAATGGTAATATATGTTACCGAAATCTATAATCTTACAAAAAGTTGGAGTGAATCAGTTTAACGCCCACCATTGTATCCATGATAAAAAAATTAGTATGAAAGTGTATGGTGACCATCTTCAAAAAAAAACAAGCATGGTTGGATCGACCAGAAAGTGCTACTACAATTTTAGTTACATAAAATTAGTTTTAATTAACAAACCGGAAAACTTTTACATTGTTTATGATAAAAAGAAACAAAATATTCAAATTACTTGTCGTATTCGCGGTTATCCTCATCGCATCTGGTGTCCTGCAATTCTCTCCAACTCTTGCCGTGACGACACGTTGTGACCAACACGATATCACGCCCATTATGCAAATGAAACAGGGAATTACGTGTCTCTGAGCCAATGCCATGAACGTATCTGCAAGGAAAAAAAACACAAAATTGTTAAATATTGTATATGCAATTAGAAAGAAAATAAAAAATATTCCAAATCATAAAATGATCAATTGCCCTTTTTCTAAAATATTTTCTTTTAATCTGTAAAACCGGCTCTAATGGGATCGAAAAGATCTAAGAAAAGGTAACAATCTCATACTGTAAAAAATTAATACTTTAATATGTTATTGTATAAATTTGTACGGAAAAATATGGAGGAAAAAAAATTATATGTATAAAAACAAGTAAAAAAAAAACACATCATTTTTATCTCTACACATTCCATTTGAAACTCCAAGTAATAAGAGACTATCTTCGGCTAAGTCAAAGCTACAATATCATACGCCGTTTTAGAGATAATAGAAAAGGTGCTTTCTGTAGCACATTTGTGACACATGTCTATATATTATAAGTGGGCGTTGGTCTTATCACATCACGCCCATTTTTGACAGTTTAATGTCTCTACTAAAATGTTACAAATGTAAAAACAAACTGAATATACCCTTCATTGTAGGTATGGCAATATATACATATGAATGTATATATCGCTGTCAAAATTTATAATATTTTCTGAAATTTAACAAAAAAAAAACAAACAAAAAAGTAGTCGACATGGAATAAGAATAAACTGTTAAAATTTATGCCAAACATTAGAATTGTGAAAAGTGGCTGATGTATATACGATATTCAAGCTGTGATTAAGTGCGTAATGTATTTAGATAGATTAACAGAACGGTATCAAAGCAACAAATGTACATTTACTTAGTCACACCGAAAGAGCAATTACAGATTAAAGATAATTTTTTAAACAATTGAGCATTGGTTTTGTTGTCTGCTAATGGGAATAACAAGATAGCCGAAGAATAGAAGCAGCCGAATTAGAAGCAAAACAAAACAATGAAATCACAAGAAAAAACCAATAAAATTCCTTGAGCAATCGACATTTAGGCGGAATGCAATGGCTTTACTTGAAAGCATAATCCTAAAGCAGAATTGAAGCTTATTGTGAGAAGAAGCAATCCAGATGGCAAAGCGCGAGACCGCACAACAGTTTTAATAGTTGAGATGAAAGTTTTTCGATTCTCAACAGTTGAAGATAAACATAGAACTACTTTAGATGCGACTGGAGCGATTTAGATAGTGGGTTTAAAAAAATAAATACTAAAGTAAGAAAAAGAGTTTCATTAATGAATAATATAATTACATTTTAAAGAAATACAGTATTTTTCGCTCCCCTTTTAAGTGCGCATACCGTTTAATACACAATTAGTTACTGTGTCCTCTTAAGAGCCTTCCGTGAGGCACTTACCACCTGCTTAGCTACACACTAATCTTTAACTTTAATAACAAATTTAATTCTGAAATCGAACATGGCCAACCTTAGTAAAAATGCAAAAATCTATACTTTTCCATACTTAAGACATGCATAATTGACATCACTAACGTCAATTGCAAACACTAATTTTACTTAAGAAATAAATTAAATTAAACTAGAAAGTGAATTATCTTCAGCTACGCCGAAGCTCATATACCCTACGCCATTTCAGTGAAATCAAAAAATGTGCTTCTTTTAACACATATGTAAGTACTACATATCTCAATTATAAGTGGGCGTTGTTCTTATCGGATCACGCCCCTTTTCGGTTAGTAATTTTGTGTTTCTACCGAAAATGTTAAATACAGAATTTGAATTGGATATCTACACCGGAACTATTTTAATCTATTTTTTGTTTCGTATGGAAAGGGGGTGTTTTGTATGGGAGGGGTATAATTTTGATCCGATTGTGCCCATTTTAAAACTTAGCCTCTGCTTGGATAGATAGATAGATAGATAGATAGATAGATAGATAGATAGATAGATAGATAGATAGATAGATAGATAGATAGATAGATAGATAGATAGATAGATAGATAGATAGATAGATAGATAGATAGATAGATAGATAGATAGATAGATAGATAGATAGATAGATAGATACACAAACTTTACTCGTTTAATAGAATTTGATTCGACGCATGCACTGAGGAAATACAAATCAAATTAAAAAACGTTTCAACGTTGAGAGTGTCTAATTAAATCAGGAAGAAACAACATGAAAGAGAAGCGTTTACGCACAACGACACGCTTGATACAAAAGCATGTCAACAGCAAAGGGTGCAACATTCGTGCTAACGATGAATGAGTAAAAAAGTCAAAGCAAGAATTAACTTCTAAAGCAGCGTCTTACGACTTTGGCATTCAAGAAATTGTGTAATGACCTCGCGATGGCATTTAAAGGAGACGCGGCGAAAGCTATTGCGCCGGTTTTTAAACGAAAAAGAAGCAAAGATAAGGGCACTTAAATGTGATTTATTGTATAAATTAGTTAATTGAATATTTATGTACTTACAGTTTGTTTGGGAAACAAGCGAAATATCGATTGCAAGAACAATGACCAAACGTCGCTGAGTAATTGTGCCTAAAACACTTTATTCAATTTCTTTTTAGAATAATATCAAAAATTATCTTTCGCTATGTTTCAGTATTATTTGGTTTTAAGTTTAATTTCATTAACTAATTTGAATTCGGAAATTTTACTAAAATTAAATTAGGTGAGCTTCAATTTCACACCGTTTACCAATAGTAAGAGCAAATATCTTCGACTACGACGAGACTTAAATACCCCACCCCATTTTAAAGTAAAATATTTTGTTTGTGTTAACATGCAAAAATATCTGCTTCTTCATCCGGTAACTCTAAGTGTTAACAGAACTTCCTCAACTTGATTCGTCCACCGGAGACATGTAAGCCTCTGTCGTCGGTGCTCATTGACTGGTGCATTAAAAAATTGTTTTCTGGAGCGTCTTAATTCATTCAAACATCATGCTCAACTGAAGAAGTTAAATGTACTACGTCCATGTCGTTAAACTTCACATAAAAATCGTTTTTTGTCCGCATGCGGTGGTCGTCGCCAACGCGAATAGGGTCGAAAATCTAGGGAATAGTATTTTTCTCTCGAACACCACAAGCGCCCCGCATGGTCACGTGTTAACGTTCATACCTTTGTGACGTCCAGAAGCACGGGTAGACATTTGAATGAACATTCTGTAAAGTTTACGCCTTGACGAACGAGAGGTCGCCACCAGTCACTTGCGAATATTAACACCAAATTTATGCTAAAACGTCTTATAATATGTACAACAGCAACAATTAAATTTTGCAATTAGCAGATTAAACGCTTTCGGAATAAGTTTTAGAGTTTAGAGATTTTTAGACAGGACAAAGTTTGGATTTTTTAGTTGAGTGTGAAATCATTTCAAGAACACAAATTTAAATTAATCTAAGTGCAGCCGACAAGAGAAAACAATTTTCCATCTTGTCCACTTTACTGTTTGTTGGTTTATATACACACACACAGGCTTATAAATAAATTTTTTAGAAGCAATATGGGTGTAATAAGTGGGCGCGGCAAGAGCATTTCTTATAAAACGCATCCAAATCCTGAGCTACGGTCATGGGCGTAAAGTTGATCCGACCTTTTTAAAAGTCAAACTGTTCCAACCACGTCCATTTTTGGTGAAGTTTTCGATCGATGGTGCCCATATAAACTCAAGTTACTAAATTTAAAAATTTTAGGATCAATACAAAATATTCGAATATTTTTACTTAGTTTCACAAATTGTGGGCGTGGCAAAAACCATCTTCGGCGTGAGCATAGCACTTTCCCAAAATTGCATCCCAATCAGATGAACGGTTTTGACGCGCATAAGATGACGCCACACCCTAGAAGAGCACAAATTGTTTGGACAAACAGCAAAGTAAGTCGAATTTAATGTAAAATTTTACTTTGAAAAATATGACACTTGACGTTGCCATCACTGCCGGCTTTCATTTGCATCAAAAAGACCGCAATAAACGAAAGCGTTTAAAATAATATATTCAATTAATTTTTAGGATTCATTTTATTTAAACTGCAACTACGGTTAACAAACTCGCAAGCTCAAATAACAACTTATTAATAGGAATTAACAATTAACTGAGTTAAAAGAAATTAGAGGTTAACATGCGGAAGGAAGGAACAAAAAACAAAAAACAATAAAAAATAAAACAAAGAGAAACGTTTTTGATGGAACTAATGGCTAATTTCGTCGACACGAAACTGAAGGTGTTTCAGCCATGAATTCGAGTGAGTTTATACCGAAGTTAATCGTACCAATACTTGCCAATTACTCACATCACAAGTACATACATACGTATGTATCCAGTGCAGTCATTCAATACAGATGTAAAGTGAAAGTGTATAAAACCATCGGCAACAGCAAGCCACGATTTAATGTTGCAACATCTCGAGACGCAAGTGCAGTGTACGTACGTTTTCGAGCGTAAAAATAATCAAATGGTGAAAAACGGCAGCGTAAGTTTACGAAGAACACATTTATTTGACTGACTCAGTGAGCGAGTTGATAGTGTAATAAGCTCTTGCACTAATAAACGAACATCTTCTATTGCAGGGCATTTTTTGAAAACTGTCTACCCAAGTTTAGTACCACAAGATGATGTTCTTCGCAATGTGTTTATTATGTTTGCACAATTTTGGTGTTTCCGAGACAATTGACAACAACAGGTGAGAGATCGGTTTGAAGTTCTTACGAATGAAGTTAAAAAATGTTCTCAACATTTTCAGAATGCAACGTCGTTTTATGTGGAAACAAATGGATAATTCAATGGGTGAAATTATGGGTTCAAGTGCACGAGCTATGAAAAATATGTTTGGCGAACTCTTACCAACGATGCAATCGTCAGCACTGTCTCATATGCACAGCAACATATTAGATTATCTGCCATCGGAAACAACGCGAGTCAAATATATTATTCGAAATCCACATAATCGAAAACCGATGAAAATTATTAAGATACGCTCGCCCAAAAAGGTCATAAAAATTATGACTGTGCCTAAAGCGATTATTGAAGGAAAACCAAGAAAAACCAAGACACAATTCCCTTCCATAGACGAGTTGCGGAAATTAGAAAAAGAGCAAGAAATGATTGCCGAAGGGCATATTCCACCAAAAAGTGAAAGTCCTCTAAAAGATGCCGTTGATGATGCTGATGATGCCAACGACGATTTCGAAGATGCCAAAGACCACAATGAAATTATCACTAGCCAAATACACGAATTTGGCAATGATTGGGCACCCGTTCATGAAGCATCAAAAAAACCAACTCAATTCTCAACTGCTAAGCCATACGTCGTTAGTAAGTTGAACACAAAAATAATAGGATCCTCCTCATTGTCACAATCGGATGAGCAGCACTACGAACCAATCGAAACGTATGACCACGAAGATTTAAAGGATCAACATTTATACGAAATACCTCAACATACCTACGAAGTGACAGAGTACACGGCCGAGGAATCTGTTGCGCTACCACTTACACAAGACTATCGCACGCGTCAGTTTATACCCCATCGTAGCACACAACACCAAGTGTTGCAAACCACTTCGACCAGTACAACGACCGAAGAACCAAACTATCCTGTTTCATTTTTGAGAAAATTTCGAGAACGTGCTTTAGCAACACCATCGCATACATCAACCCGTTTCAAGGCCAGCGAGAGTGCAGTGGCCACCAGCTGGATACCAACATCAAATGCAACGTTCTACAGTCCCAGAGAAAAACAATTACAGCAACCGAAGCTCACAGGCGCACGTGAAAAATGGCCACCAGAAGTTCCTCCACCTCATCCATTCGTGCCAATAGCGAGCACAGAAAATCCAGTTAGATTTGCGGAACAAACCACTGAGCAAGTAAAAACTACACGGAAGGGTGCCAAGTTAAAAACAAAACTTACAGCAAACGAAGAAGCTAAGCCCAGGGAGGTTAAACAAAGGGGATCTGTTAAGTTCGGAGATAAACTTTTGTTAGACCAGTATTAATGATAGACAATGAAAGCAACCGCGGAAACCAAAGTCATTCATAATTTGTATATTACTTGTACATATGTAAGTTAAATTAATATTGTTTCTAATACATTTTAGCTCTAAGGAATTCGCAATAAATTAATCGAAATAAAACAAACAACAAAAAACCATCGACATAATAATGAGAAACTCATTGTCAAGCAGAATCACTTGATTTTATAGATTTCTTTTGTTCAATCAAAATTATGTCTTTGACAATATATGAATTGTTGTTAAATTAAATTAGCAACCAACAAAAACAAAATCATTTATTTTCAAAATTGTATAATGAAAACTGTTCGCGTCTCAACGAATACGTGCAACTTTTAACAATTGTTGAAATTTGAATCTAGTGATATGCAAAATATACAAAATTCTTTTTAACGAGTTTGCCCACCAACTGAGGTCGATGTGATCATTTGCAAGATTCACCAAACAAAATATTTAAATTAAAAATGTACTAACCACAAAGTAAATTAGACAAATCTAAACAATTGTGTTAAAATAAATGCAACAAAAGCACCGATTAATATTTTTAAACTTTTTTAACAGTTCAATTTGAGTTCCATGCGATTTCAAATCTAAGCGTATCGGTACAATAAGTAGAAAGTCAGGAATGATAATCTCCAGAACACATTTATCACATACTTACGCACGTACACTGTGATACATGCATGCAAACGCCTTTTAAAATGCTGAACATTTCGTTATATGTATACTCATATCTTCCTGGTTTCTATTGGAATCTTCTAGTTTGATACTGGACTACACTGAATGGACTGGAAAACGCAATGAAGGGAATATACTGAACAAATTAGATTAACTGACTGTACTACATGAAATAAATGTAGTAGCTGGAATTGACAAACTGGATTATTTGAAGCCTAGACACAGCGAAGACGGATAAAAGCACTGAGGTACCTATTTTGTGGTAATTTTAGTCAATTATATTTTAAATGCCTTTTCACCACACGTTTTTTGTCTTCTTCAGGGATATTTTTTGTACATAAAAAATGGACATACAAATTTATTTAAATCAAAGGAAGGAAAAAACAAGTAATAGACGCTTTTACTGACTTATAATGGATGTGTGAATATTATAAACTAATATTTTCCGGATGTGTTTCACTAAAATCGAACTAGTTGGTCTCAAATATTAAGTTTTCAAAATATTAAGCTTTCTCCATACTGAATCAGGTGTCATGGAGTGGTGTTGTGGCGAAGAAAAAATTTTTTTGTTCCGTCTACACACAAGTAGTCTTCTCGTCCTAGACCACACGATGTTGACAAATACGTCTTTGAGGCTATTTATCTTAAAATCAACAATTATACCAACAACAATATCAACTTGGAGATCAAACGGAGAAAACTCTTTAATATCGCTATACAATTGATAAGCGGATTATTTTATCTATGAACAAAGCAAACGCTTTAATAATCACTCATCAGACCATCTATGGATGGTTTTGGAATATTGAATTGTTAAGTTGTTTCACAATTGCTTTCAAAACGGTTATAAACTTTGTCCGATGTTTAAAGTATTTTTTACATCCGTTAACAAGATTTTTCTGTGCGACTTATCAATGTACACGATGTTGACAAATACGTCTTTGAGGCTATTTATCTTAAAATCAACAATTATACCAACAACAATATCAGCTTGGAGATCAAACGGAGAAAACTCTTTAATATCGCTATACAATTGATAAGCGGATTATTTTATCTATGAACAAAGCAAACGCTTTAATAATCACTCATCAGACCATCTATGGATGGTTTTGGAATATTGAATTGTTAAGTTGTTTCACAATTGCTTTCAAAACGGTTATAAACTTTGTCCGATGTTTAAAGCATTTTTTACATCCGTTAACAAGATTTTTCTGTGCGACTTATCAACCTGCTTCACCAAAGATGTCTGGATTTTTCAATTCAATTTCTTTTCAAAGCGCAGTCAATAAATTTCCGGTTGAACTTTTAAAGGTCTCAAAATTTTTTAATAAATTCACTCATGGACTTATGCGTTATTTTTATCTCATTTGTTTTCGGAATGGGTTTCACTGAATTGTTGATTTGATGGCTTTGATGATTTGCGACGTTCGAATTGTCCGTCGACGGCCCGACCTATTGCGGTTGTTGGTATCTACAGTATCCTAAAACAGTTTTATGCACAGTTAGACAGACATTCGACTACTCCCGAGCGGGTGGATTGAACACCTGAAAAGCGCTTTAACAACGATACGGTTCTCATTATCAGTGAAAGTTGACATAATTTTGAATTGCCATTACAGACCCTATATACCACTTTCATACCAGAGTATGCTTAATTCTACTATTGGAATGGATATGTTCAATGTTGTAACAGTATTAATGGTCCTACTAACTATATGAACTTATTAGGTTTAACAAAAATTCGATGTTTATATATGTATGTATAAACGAAATTAAAAACCCTTTTCTGTTAAGTATAGAAAATTTAGAAATGTCGTTTTCCTCATTTACAACCAATACGGTTTTTTTAACTATAAAACTTAAGTAAATATAGCTTAATATTTCATTTACGAGTATTACGAACAAGACTGTTATCAGCACACAACTAAAAAAAAACATAAAAAAGGAGAAAAAGGAATTACGGGTACAACAAAATTACTGTGACGCTATAAAGTACGCTAAAAGAGACACACTTTCGTAATAGCTTTTCATCAAAAGCTAAGTGACAGAAAAATAGAGCAAAGGCGGCGCATGAGCAGCATCTGGAGTGGCCTCGTTTGTACAAGGCAAGCGTACGCTGGAGATGGTATTAAATTTTTATTAAATATCTTCATGCATTTAAAATGTCATTTTTCATCATAAGCATCTTTCCTTTCCTTTTCTTTACTAATATTTTTGTTTGTCGCATTCGCATAGGATGGCAGAGAGTACACTCCGGCCCAGATACGCCATTGACTGAGCGTCAAACTACTTCGCACAATTCATACTTACCAATAAACTACATAGAACAAAAAATTCCTTAATCTCAACAAATGTTTTTAAGCAGTACTAAAACAGCTAGTTACACCCACCCGCTGACCTGAGTAGACATGATATACATACACCTTTCGTTTCACCTAAAGATGTATGTTCGTACTTTAGAAATCGTTTCCGGACAAATCGTTACACTCGCTCTAAACTTAACGAGTGTTGTGTTGCTATCGAGGCGACCAAAAAAGAGTGGCATGCATGAAACATCGACGCAATGCATGCGACAAAAATGAGACTTGACGAACAGCAGAAGGGCTGAGCATATGCTTAATATTTAGTATTTTGTTTTTTTGCTTCTATATGAAATATTCTTCTGGTACTTTTATACGTGATTTGAGGGATATGGTTGCGGCAAGTTGGACAATGTTTTTGAATTGATAAAGACAAGCCCATGGTTGAATAATGAAGTTAGAATAGTAGAAATAAGATCGCAAGTTGAGCGAACTCACCTCGATTTCTGTCTTATTTTGAAGTTTGTTTTTTTGATTTTCGACAACAAACTACGTTGTTGTTTTTTATTTACTTAATAATTTTGTAGCAACCATGACATCTACACAAAATTTAAATCCTCAAAGAGAAATAAAATATCGAAGTGGAGTGGGACATTTGCTACTTTCCTTACCTTCCATTAATTACACCGTAATCATGTATAACAAAATATAGTAAAATAATATAAGAATAAAAAGAAACGTATTAACAAGAAATTCTTCACACAAGGGAACAATAAACAACACTCGTGAAATATAAAATAGGCAAAGAGGAGAACAATATTAAAAAAAGTTGCTGTTTTATTTTGGCTTTGTAGGTTCTTTGGTTAATTATGCTTGCAAAAATGTAAAGTGCTGCAAAGAAAAGTGTGTGGCTTTACAACGAGCGCTTGTTCGCGAACTGGAAATGTTCATAAAAATATGAAAATTCGTTTCAATTGTCGGTGCACGCTGCTCATTTCTTGTTGTCTTTGAATAAATTTTAATTAAATTTAGATGAATGGCGGTCCCGAGCTTTTCTTCGCATTTTTGTTTTCTTTATTTATTTAGCGTTAGCTAAATTTTGTGTGTGTTTAATTTTCCCATTTTCTGGAATTTCATTTCTATGCACACAAAACAAAAGACACAACAGTAAAATCCGTGGAACAACAAAGTGCTGCAAAGTAATTTTAATTAACAACGCCTTTTTATGGAGCATGAAAGAAAGTTGTTTTCAAATTAACTATGAGAACCGGAAGTAGTTAATGTAGAAAACAGAAACGAAAATTAAAATTTTTTTCAAATTCAAAGATCATCATTTTGAGTTTGTTATGAAGAGAGACAATGAAGAGACATTCGCCCGGACAACACATAACACTATCATCCGAGTCACAAACAATTGGTGCAACTCCTTTAAAATGCACTTCGCTTTTAGAAAAATGGAAATAATTTTCATATTATTATATGCTTAACATAAATCAATGAGAACTTAGTACAAACTATTTCTAGCACGATAGATTTTTGCAAAAGAAATTCTAACAGAATATACAATTTTATTTTTAGTAGCGAAAGGTATACGCGAGTGTATGTAAATTTTTTACATAGCCTAATTGGAGCGAAACACCAAGCTCTGCAATTGTTTTCCACTCTTGTCCTGCAAGGAAGTATTTACGAATAGAAAAGGAAAGGCAATTGTAAATTCAACTTGTATGAGCATTATCTCCGATTATACCAAAGCTTAAATACCCTACACCATTTAAAATATTTAATATGAACTGCTACTCTGAACTACACTGCAATTATATTTTTATTTTATAATTTTTTTCACAAAAAAAGTGGGAGTTTGTATGGAAAGTAGGAGTAGGTTTCCGTTTATGCTTATCTAAGAACTTAACCTCCGCTTGGAATATCGAATTATTTTTCGATATATTTAAAAGTATGGCTGTAATCAGTGGTTTAACCTATTCAGAATCTGATTAATCACTTATATATATAAATAATCCGGGGATACTTCCGAAAATTCCAATTTCAAACCGTTATCAGCCTCTTGGTGGCCGGTCTACAGACGAAAAATTAAAAAATATCCCTTAAGTAGAGTCTTAAGATTATACACCGAATCAACAGATTAAAAAAAAAAAATGATTGTATGAAGATACATTTCATCATGCAAAACTCTAATTTCTTGCAAAAAATTAGGAGATGAGTAAGACATATGGTGTAATATTCTTCCTATCCCTAATCTTCTTAAATTCATCGGTGAAACTAAGAAGTTTGGGGAATAGTGTATAAACCTATCTTCTAAATTTTCATCCAAACACTTCATTCCTATAACTCTTCGAACAGCACAATAGTCCTTGAGGACTGAGAGCTATGGTACCATACCAGTCCACATCAACTCTAACTCTAAGACATGTGGTTATATTTCAAAAGCTAATAACGGATTTCAAAAAGATTATATCACGAATGAAAGGTATTTTCAATACATTTAAAATGGCACGCGGGTATAATGAACAATATTTATATATATGTCATACCACGCCTTCCTATGGGCGTTACAAATGAAAGATTAAATTGAATATACCATACGGTCAGGTCAGTGCCTGCGCGTTGCTTAGAGTATAAAAACAAACAAACGAATCAAGCGAAACACGAAACCAGACCGAAACAGAGACGCAGAAGCAGGAAATGGAAGCGAGAGTGCTATACTTACGCAAATACTCACTCATACGCATTTATTTATTTTTTTTGCTATCTCTGCACTTGTCAACCCAGTAGAAACTTTAATGCACAGGATACAACGACAAATCGATGTTGAACAATCTCAGAATTGCATTCAGTTATGTGTTCTCCTTTAGTGCTTTACATAACATTGAAAATATTATCAAGTGTAAGAGTTTAACAAAAAAGTTTTGAACAATTTATTTAAATGTTCACCTCTTTTTTAGCCCTAAAAAGTACGAACCTTTTCGGACGAACGTTCGTCTCTTCAGTCCTAAAATTTCATGTAATAAATTCAACGCATGACGAATTGTACTGACAATATTTTAAAGTTCAGATCTGAATTCAGTGACGATTTCTTCACATTAACTGCTGGATTGTTAAGCAGTTTAACAATTGTCTGCCGGGATACTTTAAAATTCGCACGCGTACATTCATACTCGCGACACTAACACTTGTATGCAAATAAATATATATTCTTAGCACGTTGTGATTGTGGTATGTTTGTATATTTTTCATCATAATTATGAGCTAGCGGAAAGGGGGAAGTATATGCAAATATTTATAAGAAACGATCTGAAAGTTTTTTTCAATCTCTTTAGCGGTTGTTTAATAAGTTTCCTTGGCTTATTCAAATTATAATTAAAAGCAAAATAAACTTTCTATCAAACTGTACTAAAATATTTTAAAAGATAAAGAATTCATGTTACCATTCCCACTGATATAAATACTGAACCTATTTTCTTCAAATTGGAACATATATCCTAAGGGATAGGTCTGGAAGCAGTGATAGGCTACATGTAATTTGCGAGGCCCACGTGGGCGTAATACATTGTTTGTGAAATTGAGTGCAAAAATAAGAATTTTTTTAAATATTGTGGTGGAGAGGGACAATTTTCTACTTTTCTCACCTTATATTTATTATACCATGATTGCTTCTAGAATTGTAAAATTGATTATCTGAGTATATTATTGACTGTGGGAAAGACATGGGAAGCGAAAGTTAATATAGTGACTATTTTTGCAAATCTACCCACGACGGGTAGTTTTGTAATTTTGTATGGAAATATCAAAATAGATGTACATACTTGTACTTAAGAATATTATATATATATAATAAGCGGAACTGGAGTCCATTAGCTTTAATAAAATAACCAACGCAGACATATTTCTATACAAAATAGCCGAGCAATACAACCCCTTTTTAAAGCAAGTTAATAATTATGTTGAACTTGAGAATCTCCAATTGTTCAAAAACCAAAGAAAGCAACATCTCGAAACGGGTGTTGGTGAAAGAAAGCTAAGTAAGAGAATTATCTTCGGTTATAGTAAAGCTTAAATACCAAACTTCATATTAGACACCAACAAATTTATTTCTTGTACCACACACATATAGGTCATTTGTCTCTATTATAATAGCGTTTTTTATATCAGATCACATTTGTCAGTAGTTTCGTGTTACTACGTGTACTATGTAAAGTTGTAAAGGTTTTAATATTGAATTTGAACTGGTTATCTAAAATGCAACTATTATTATTAATTATTTTTCTGCATAAAAAGGTAATAAGGTGAGTTTATATTAAAAGGTGGAAGTAAAGACCACGCGGAATAACAGCTAAATTCAAAAGAAAAAAAACAAAATTTTAAAACGTTACAGCGTCTCCATCGAATATTGAAAAACTCCAAAGCGCTCAATCTAAAATTTTGCGAAAAATTTCCAAATACAAACATTAACAGAGACTTAAAAGTCCCAACCGCAACAGATGAAATCTTTAATCTTACCAAGTATTACAAAGAGAACCTTATGTTTCACCCAAACATTCTAGCAAGAAATTTACTGAGACCTCTGAATTCCTCACGTCTTTAACATTAACAATAACATTTCCCATCTATTAATTGATATGCGTGTAAATTTATTTCATTTAATTTGCCTAATACAATTCAAATTATGACGAAAGAAACAATTCATTTTACGGAAACAGCAAAAATTCAATAAAAAAATTAAAGGTTTGATTTTATAAACGAGGTGTGATCAAAAAATAAGATGACTTCAAATTTCGCGGCTACTGAATTTTTAACACGCGTGTCGGTATCTTTTTATACACTAAACCGAGCACAAAGGAACCCAAGGGTGTACTGAATTTGGTCTCACGTAGCAACGAACGTTCACAAGAGGTCATATGTATACGAGTACATGCTGGTCAAATTCAAATTCAAATTTCGCATAAGTTTAGGATAATCAACCTGACATTTTTTATTTTAGCTTCATTTTCCAAGCTGGGGTTATATGCTAAGATAAGCAAAATCAAACGCGAACGGAAGATAATACTTTTACATATTATTGGTTTATAATTTTTCGTATAGACGACAGATAATAAGAATTGAATGCAATAAAATCTTATTATATCCCACTGTGCGACATCAGTTTCTAAATGTTCAAAAGTCTCGGAAAATTGTTGCTATAGTTTCTGCGGAACGTACTCGTACATTAATTTGTCTGGCAGTTAAATATTTGTCTCGCACAGTCTGTGACGTGTCGTCGCTGTCATCGTCGATTAGACTCTTTATCTCATATTTCATGAATTTTATAAGACTACTTTAAATTTTGCATTCGGTAACGTTTTAAGCGTTTTTGTTTTTTCTTTAGCAATTTTTTCGTTCTTCGACACTTTTAAAAACAAAACAAACAAATTTTAAGAAAAATATCTTCGGCTAAGCCGAACCTATAATGTCCTGTAACATTTTAAAGTTAAAATTTTTCATGTTTTTCTTAAAATTCAAAAAATGGGTTTATTGTTTCTTTAAAAACTGGGCGTTGTTCCCATCCGATCACGCCCATTATATGTTGTAGTGTTGGGTTTGTATTCACAGTTAAATACCTAAACTGGTTATTTGCTCAATATTTTCTATTAATTTAATTTTTTGCAAATAATTTTATAATTAGCACATTTTACAATTTAACCTCCGCTTGGAGGATAGAAGCTCACACACAATATTTTCGCTTTTCAATACAAATTTTTAGAATTTATTTTAAGATTTTTTTAATTCAATACAAAATATAATATCTAGAGCTGAAAACAATCGCAAATGTTTTTTTTTTCCCTGAAAATTCTATAGAAAATTAATCATTTAAACTTTTTCAAAATTATTTTGAACGAAACAACCAAATAATTTTTCGATGTTAAATTCATGATTATTTATTTACTTACTAATATAGTTACACACCTATTTATGAACAAATATCTAATACTCAATTGTTTTAATTAATCACTTAATTTATTAGTTGAGTAAAATAGATTGAGACTAGAATTTGGTAGTAGTTAACAAACTACACAAGATAAATTTTACAAGATTTTAAAAATAAGAAATCAAATATCTCATTTTACTATTTTATTGTGTATTAAAAAGATGTTCTCTCCGTACTCGCATATTTCAATTCGCTGAGTGCTTCTGGAAATTGCTCCAAATTAAAGGTTTAGTAGTCGTTGATAACCTTGTGGTCTGCACATTTCCGTTTTGATAATGATGCGCACGTCGTTGTGTTGTAAAATGATTGCTTTGTAACTAACTTTACTTATTGGATTCAATTTGAAAAAAAAAACAATAAAGTTGTGCATGTTAAATTTGGATTAGGATCAATATTTTGGCTGGGTCAATTTTGCGAAATCAAAATTATTTTTAGATTATGATGTGTTTCAAAATTCTGTGTCAGAATTTGTTTAACAAAATATTTTTTTACAACAAGATTCCAAGACGGTAATTTTAAGTTATGAACTGAGAACTAAAAAAATAGGAAAAGCCCATCTAATTATTATATACATAAATATAAATAAATATTATAAATATTGATTATATGTAATGTGAACTAAGTACATGTATATACAATACCAGGCAATTCTATATCTATAAACCATGATGCTCAGCAATAATATTAACAATGCTATTGATCGTTAACACGTCGTCCTCGCATAATTTGCTTATAATGATTGCATACAGTTCTGCTAGATTGTGCCACATTTATATGGGATACGTTTCCATAATACGCAGAACTAAAATCGACCAAATATTTAAATATAGTATAAAATAAATATCTAAAAAGGTGATCAGGACAAACCAAAAAATGTATACGAGGTGTATTCAAAAAGTAAGGTGACTTTTTAGATCACTACAACTCTCGCGGGCAACGTACATTCGATTATCGATGTTTTGTTATGTTTGTATACTCGTCACGAACATACATATGTTTACAGTTATAGCTATATAGCATGTTTAGTTTGTTTATGAGAGGCAAAACGGTTAGAAGTGTTTTGCGTGCTCGACGATTTTCTGCTTGCTTACCTGAACTCTTCCATTGAGACGATTGAGCTTTGGTTTCGATATCATAACCATATACCTAGACTAGTCATCAGTTCCCTTTTTAGCAAATCAGGATCATTATTGGTGTTTTTTTTTTTGGCCAAAAACTCTCACAAGCAAAGATGAGTTTCGAAACAAACTTCGCTGACACACGTCTCATGTCTAGAACGTTCGAAAAAATGTCATCGTGCCAAACGGTATGCCAACATCCTCAGCAACTTCTTTGAAAGAGATTCGACAGTTTTCAAAAACAATTTTATTCACTGCTTGAACGTTTTCATCTGTTGTTGACGTGCTTGGGCCCGGCAATCTTGGAAGAATTTTTACTACTTTTGTAAACATTTTTTTTACTCAGAACAGTTTCACCGTATGCCACTGTCAACTTTTATGTGATTTGGAGCACTTAATTTCAATTTAAAAAAAGTTGATGCAAATTCTTCGATTCTTTTTTTTTTTCGATAGCAGAAAATCGCCGAGCACGCAAAACACTTCTAACCGTTATGCCTCTCATAAACAAACTAAACATGCTATAAAGCTGAAACTGTAAACATATGTTGCAGTCGAGTGTACCAACATAACCAAATGATTAAGTCACAATATATATTTTTACAATACTTACTTTTTGAACTGACGTCTTTTAATAAAAGATTGTTAATAAATAACAGAAAATATTTTGACGTGTACACTTAACACTTGGTTTTTAAATGTATGTATGTATGTATGTATGTATGTATTTATTTATTTACTTATTTATTTATTTATTTATTTATTTATTTATTTATTTATTTATTTATTTATTTATTTATTTATTTATTTATTTATTTATTTATTTATTTATTTATTTATTTATTTATTTATTTATTTATTTATTTATTTATTTATTTATTTATTTATTTATTTATTTATTTATTTATTTATTTATTTATTTATTTATTTATTTATTTATTTATTTATTTATTTATTTATTTATTTATTTATTTATTTATTTATTTATTTATTTATTTATTTATTTATTTATTTATTTATTTATTTATTTATTTATTTATTTATTTATTTATTTATTTATTTATTTATTTATTTATTTATTTATTTATTTATTAATTAATTTAAGTTAATTGACTAATATTAAATTTATTTATTTAATTAATTATTTACTTATTTATTTATTTCCATATATTGTATTTATACAGACACATCAATAGTTTGTATATACAACACGTTCGTGATAAAACCGCGAATACAGTTAATTGTTTTCAACTTGTAGCTTACAGCATTTCTCTTTGCTTTGCGCTGTTTCTCTTGTTATCGTTGTAATTTGGATTTATCCATTACAATTGATTATACGGAGGAACAACGACGAGTGTGGTCGGTCATATTAATAATCATAAAAACCAGAGCAACTTGCATTGTCATAAGAACAAACCAATCTAAATAAAAACACTCAGTGACGTGGGTAAAATCAACCATTTGAACATAATCAAAAATGCGAATCAAGAAGATATTTTCACAGAGGACACAGCTGTCCATTTAGAAGACGTGATTCCAGATTTGACTCGATTCGCTGACGAGTCAAAACCATTTCAATCAATTTTCTATAATCGAATTGAAACGAAGTCGACAATGGCGAACATTTTTTTTTGCAAATGTTGGAGTTAACATCAAACATCGAATTAGTCGATTTTGTGTGAATTGATTTTGCCACATATTTAAAATATTTTTTTAAAGCATATTTGGCAAACTCACTTAGCCAATTTGATGTCCCGGTTGAATTTTACATTTAAATTTGTGCTCCCTTTAAATGACATCGTACAATTTTACACTATTTCTGTGTTAAATGCCCACGACGTATTTTGTTAGGCCGCTTAAGCAGCACATCGATATAAGCCTTGTCTCTTCTATGTTGCCGATGACGTGGCAAGAATCGAATTTTATGATGATGATTGAGGGAATGACGCGTTGCAAGGCAATTTTTTCAATTCAGCAAAACTAAGCGAAATCGAAGCAAGCAAAATAAACCACAAACGAAACTGCGTTCAACATTAAAAAACGACTAAAAACAAATGAAACAAGTAAAATGAATGAATTTAAATTTAATTGATAGCACGCGCGTGTCCGCATTCGGAATCAATAAAAATACAAATTTCAAAACACCCTGTATATAGTGAAATTATATATTACCAGCTTAAAATCTCCGGTGTTGCTCGGATTTTGTTTTGAATATAAATAGTTGTAAAATAATTAGTGGGCGTTAAATTGATTCAACCACAGCCATTTTTGGTGAAGTTGTCGACAATGTTCATACAAACTTAGACAGCAACTTTCAGGTTTTTAGGAGTTATAATCGAATATTTTTACTTAGCTATACAAATTGTAGGCGTAATAAATGGGCGTGGCAAATTTAGCTCAAAACCATCTTTGACGTGAACACAGCAACTCCTTAAAATGGTTTAGACACGCATAGGGTACAAAGAAAGAAATAAAGAATATATCCTTACTAATATTATAAAGGAAGGTGTATTTCTTTATTTATTTATTTATTTATTTATTTATTTATTTATTTATTTATTTATTTATTTATTTATTTATTTATTTATTTATTTATTTATTTATTTATTTATTTATTTATTTATTTATTTATTTATTTATTTATTTATTTATTTATTTATTTATTTATTTATTTATTTATTTATTTATTTATTTTCGTTTGAACCGTTTTCACGCTTAAACGGCTGAACCGATTTACTTCAAACTTGGAACATATGTATATCGAGATGGGTCTGGAAGGAATGATAGGCTATATGAAATCTGCAACGCCCACATATTACGCCCACAAGTAGTCAAATTAAGTCAACAAAAACGATTATTTCACTAAATAAAAAAATCTCATATTTGGAAATTGAGTTGGTATGGTCACTGCCGACAACTTCACGAAAAGTGGGTGTGGTTAGATGAATTTAACACCCACTGCCGTAACTTCGGAACGCGATGGTCTACAATGATAAAACTTGGTATGGTGACGAAATCTACCACCTCACAAAAAGTGGGCGTGGTTTTATCAATATAACGCCCACTGCCGTAACTCCGGATCGCGATGGTCTACAATGATAAAACTTGGTATGTAGGTGTATGGTGACAAAATCCACCACCTCACAATAAGTGAGCGTGGTGGGATTAATTTAACGCCCACCTCGATATCTCATGAACGTTGTGATCTTTGATGATATCATTTGATATAGAAGTGTATGATGATAAAATCTACCATTTCAAAAAAAGTGGGCGTGGCGGGATCAATTTAACGCCCACCGCTATATATCAGGAACGCGATGCTCTACGAAGATAAACGTTTGTATAACGGTGTATGGTGACTAAATCTACCATCTTACAAAAAGTGCTCAAAAACGTGATACTGTACGATGATTAACTTTAGTGTGAAGGTGTTTGGGAACTATATCTACCATCTCACCAAAACCGACATAGCTCAGGAACGTGATGTACTACTATGAAGAAATTTGGTTCATAGTAACTAAATCTGACCGGAAAGTGCTAATACAATTTTAGATACATACAAATGCGAATACCGGGGAGGTTAACTGCAACAGTTGCGAAACTCAGTTTAGAGGTACATGTCGACAATATTTACAAACACTCAACGGGGAGTAACGGGAAGTTCTGCATACAAATTTGGTATAAAATTACCAAATTAACTAAATATTCATACAAATATAATTCCAAAAATGGTGGGCAAGGCTAGAAAGTTTACTATTCTTAATTAACAAATAAACTAAGACTTGATTCTATTAAAAAAGAACCCGGGCACCGCCGGGTAATTAAAGCTAGTATAAAATAATAAGAAAAAAAATAGAAAAGACAGACTGATAGAAACCAACAATAATAATAGCAACTTGCAATAATTAGTTCTCTATATCCAGACACGAGTGTAAGTATCGGTTTTATTTTTTTAATGAAATCCAATTTTTGAGCAATTAGAAGAGTTTGCATAGAAATTAAGTTTTGATTTTTAAGGGAATATTTGAGTTTTTTCTTCCATTTGTGACGCCAAAAGGAGGCGTGATAGGTATGACAAAATATATATATACATATATAAATGATCAGCGTCAGATTCTAATTTAGCAACGTCCGTCCGTTCGTCTGCAAAAAAATTAAAATAGTTCCAGTGCATACATATATCTAGTTCAAACTATATATTTAGCACTTTAGAAATAGCGGAGTAGATATGAGCTTCAGAATAGACGGAAATAATTCTCTTACTAGTTTGTTAATGATTTTACTTTTTAGTTTTTCGTTTAACAGTCGTGTCTGGATTTAGTGAACTAATTATTACAAAGACCGTTCACAGTATTGAGGTTGTTCATTATAACAAGGTTCAAATTTTTGCAAAAAAAACTCGTTTAATTTTCTCTAAATACATAACCGTTAAGGTCAAGAAACAGATAATTTAGTAACAATCAAGAGCAAAAATACAAATCAGGGGAATAACCTCTTTCATTTTTGATTCCTTCTTGTGTTTTTTGTTGCTTTTTGCTTGAAATTGCTTTCAAAATTTTGTCCACTATTTAGAGGTTTTTTATAATTCACTATTTAGAGTACTCCATGTAAAAAAATTAGAGTTCACTATATCGAGGTGTTCACTATATAGGGTGTTCACTATATTCAGACACTACTCTATATCCAAAGTTATTAAAAAAATACTGACATTCTAGAGAAAAACTAAAAACGTAGTTTTACAACATTTTTTGTGGATATAAAAAATGTATTCGTGTGTAGGTAATGCTGTCGCATGGCATTATAGTCGTCCCTACATACTACTATTAATGTACGATAATATCTATAGTATATATAAGTAAACATTTTCTTTTTTTGTTTCAATCGAATTTTAAATATCATCATGTATCCTAATTTTAATGAAATATTTTAAATGTCAAGAGAAAATCAATCTCTTTCTTAATTTGAATTTATTTTCTATATAAAAAAATTGTACGTTGTAAAAGCTTTATCAAAAACTAAGAAGCAACAAACTATTAACTTAACATTTTCAATCCGAAGTTTACCCAGAACAGCAAAAATAAAAATTTCAACTTTATATATTCATAAGTTTTCAAGACAGAAAACCATGGCAAGTTTTGTTCAGTTTTTAGTCCTGATCAAGATTATATATGTATATTTCAATGAGTATATGCGTTTTAACCTGTTAACTAAAACAATATAACCTATGTGTAATGTATCGACTATCCAGCTCTTCATACTTTTTATAATTTGTAACAATTGCCATACGAGGTAAACAACTTCTAGAAATGTCCTTTACTTGATTAATAAATATGCCTCAATTTGAAGTCAACTTCAGACTTACCGCTTGCCCTTGAACGCAAGAAGATACTTTTTGTTTGCGGGGAAATTGTTGGTCTGTACCAGGCCCGTTGCGCCGGCACGCAGCGGAAACTGTTTATGGAAGAGCGGAATGCTGACGTCGAATCCCGGTCGCACATGTAGCACACTCATGCTAGCCTTTGCCAAAATAGCTTCACCAGTATCGAAACCCAGTGATTGCTCCGCGTAGTCCGGCCAAGTACCCGAATACAGGTTGAAGATAAGATGGTTACGCCCGTTGTTCCAGTGCGGTAGGCGGGCTAAACGCGACGGAACATTTCGCACGTAATCCTCCGAGAGCGAATCGCGGTCGAGCGTATCGATGCCCAGAACAAAGAGGCAAGCGCGTTCCGCGTCGGTCGTGTAATACCGTGACTCTTGAATGGCGGTCAGAATCTTTTGATAATTGGCCGACGTTGGTGGCGCGGCGCCCAATGAGTTGAGCGGTTCCGGCGGATAAACGTAGATAAGAAATTTGTCATAGCATTTTGTGTAATCGAAACAGGTCTCCATGCGACAGGCAGGGCGCGACATTGTGCTGCCAACAGATGCAGCAGCGCCGGCGGAGGCTAAAGAGAACGAACCGAAAATGCGTGCGGAAGTATCAGCTTCCATCGCGAGTTGTGCGTTACGATGCGCGTCGACACTACTTGCGGGCAGAGAGCGGAGACTGTGCGCAACTGCGCCACCCACGGAAATGTAACTGGGCAGCTGATCGTATGGTCGTGCCCCTGAAATGCCCGCAGCGACAGAGGCGGCTTCAAGACGGGCGCGTCGACGGTGCTGTGCAGCTTTCAGTCGATAACCACCAAAATAACAGTACGCGAGGAAGGCGCACGAAACAATGACGAGAATGTAGCGCTTCTTGGCTTGCATGCTAAGGGCGGCGAGGAGGTGCTTTTGGTGACGAGGAGGGGGTTGTTGCTAGTGCAAAAAAGGTAAGTGTACGTTTGTGAGCGTATGTTGGGTGAGGGAGGGATGAAGTTATTGGGAACTCTGGTTGCTCCGGCGAGTGCGATAAATGGAAGCGGAGCGTGGAGTGGTGGGTGGCATTTGTTCTCTACTTGGAAGTTGCTTGCACTTTACTTTTTTTTCTGTGGATTTCTTAGATTTCTCTACACTGCACTGAAACCACACGCGCTTTTTTTCATTTTTGCCACAATTTAAGACATTGCTGGGAATTTTTAACACCCGCTTTGCCTAC
The DNA here is from genome assembly GCA_949127995.1 of Suillia variegata. Lineage (NCBI taxonomy): Eukaryota > Metazoa > Arthropoda > Insecta > Diptera > Heleomyzidae > Suillia > Suillia variegata. Next base: position 18,649,121 of record OX421842.1, read on the forward strand.
TTTTACACCTGATACTGCATATTTTCTAATTTTCATTTTTTTCACAGATTTCTAATCACTTTTACACTTTTTCTTACGAACCGAGGGAGTTGCGTTTTCCGATCATCCGTCCGTCTAAATACTTTTCCTCAATACGATGTAAACTTATCATTTAGGAGCGTACTTTCTCACTCGCATTCTTGTTTAAATATAAAAAAAATTCCAACAATTTATTTTATTAAATTCAACATCTTTATAAAAACTTAAGAGCTGGTGGGTGACTTGAACCTAGAAAAGTTTTGTTTTGAATGAACTCGCCGAAATGCCAACTATTTTCTAATCGAAACTGTTATAAGGCTGCTGCGATGCCAACTATCAAACATGTTGCATTTCTGAGCTGACATATTTTTTAACATATCGCAATTACAGATGCCGAATTAGAAATCGACTTAGCCACAGCTTAGCCACACAGATGTAAATTTCGGATAAAATCAACTTATTGGCTTACGAGAAATGCCAGTGGATTTTAACTTAGCCGTTGAAAATAAGAATGCAGCAAACATTTAAATTTGCTCGTTAACATCGTCTTACACGATTTTTTCACGCATCCGAAAAAAAAGGTTTCACCCGGCTTTCAGCCGCCGCCGAATTTTGGCCGGCTAGCCGCCGCCGAAAATTTCCGCTTGGCTTTTTTCTTCGCTGACAGAATGTTTCTGCGTAAACATTTATTTGTTAATATGAATGAATAGTGATACACATTTTTTGCCTTTCAGTACATCCTGATTTTATTAAATTTATTGATTATATTTCAAACACTTGCAGTGTATAAAATCAAATTCACTTTTTGACGTTCGTTTTTATTACAAATTTTCACTGCCACTTTTCGGTTTTCTTTTAAGTTTGCAATTTTTTTTAACGTACTCCGCCCGTTCGCGTACAAGTTTCGCCAATAACTGTTTGTTTCTTTGTAGAGAAGTGTTACCAGAAATGAATACCCATTTCATCTCTTATAGTAACCAAAAATCCCAATTATAAACAAACATTGAATTAAATTTGTTTTCTAATTTTTCAAATCACACAAATTACCTCCGCTTCCTCTTCATCCTTGCATGAATTATAGATATTTTTACTATTAAACCAATTTATCACTTTATCACTTTATATGGTTAAATATTACGACAAAAAATGATAGAGTAACATTTTCATATAAACTGAAGTAAAAAGAACAAAGCAATTATAGGACTTAGTTATTTCACTGTCATACTAAATAGATTAAAGCAAAAGATGTAACTGAACGAAAAATCTGAATAAATAATACTTTAGAATATGTTTATATATTCTCAAGCAAACGAATTGACACTTCAATTAGTAGCTCAAGATTTTTTAATTCTTTCGCAGGCAGGCAAACTTTTTAAATTTCTTCTAAGAATTCAACTTAAGTCTTCAAAATTCACCATATACAATATAAAAATTTGATTCCCATAACATCCCGACGTTCCCAAATCATTTTTCAAATCCCCAAAATGGTAACGAGCCCTCACATCTGGCAACGAGCTTTGTTGTTCTCATTGGTGTAAAAAGCTCCAAATACATGGTATAATGATGAAAAGGTACAAGAAGTAGTTTATGACCTTACATTTTTCGTCTTCTTCTTATTTTCTCTTTGATTGATCCACATGAATGTCAAAAGATTTTTTACATTCAACTGACAAATAATTGTTTACTTTTTAAAATTTTAAAAAAATTAAAAAAATTGTGAAAGTGAGCAGCTCAATATGCAATTAATGGTCATGTCCGTCTATATGTTGATCTGAAATATTGCATGAAATTTTGATTAAATTTATAAGACGATCGGGTTGTAAACATTAAGTTGCTTCATATATATTACTATTATAAAGTACTAACTTATAGTATCCGGCTTGGCAGAATTTTGTTTAAGAAACATGTTAGGGTTTAAGGAGTCTAGTTCCACCCATTTCTAATATTATTAGACTACTGGGTACTTTTAAACCAAAATTTAAAATCTTAGTATTCAGAAATTCCAGTTATTCTCCGTTGTGTGTTGGGTTGGTAAATAAAGTAATCATATATGTATGTATGTATCTCCACACCAATTTTCACCACCATAGCATTCCCGGTAAAAAAAAATTAATTAAAGTTTGCGTGACTCCAAATTTTATCGTACCGATGCGCAACGTTTCTGAGTTAGAGCAGTGGGTGTTAGTAAACCAATTATATCCACTATTTTTTTAAGCGGTAGATATGGTTACCGTACACTTTCACACCATAGATACAGCGGTGGTCCTTTAATTGGTCCAACCATTTTTTGTAACATGTTTAATATTAAATGTTTAATTTTAAATATTTATCGTGTCACGTACAGTCACGTACGACGTCAGTGAACCAGTGTGCTAAAACGTGCGACCAAGATTTTTGTTTTAAATCTGATTTTAGTTCAATGTCACCAATTCTTAATATTTTTAGGCGTTTCACAGGTGGTATACTGAACTTATACCTTTATTCTACTTTAATCATAAACCATTTTAATTTGATGAATCATTAACCACCCTAATTTGATTATTTGAAAATAAAAATAAATAAATAAATCACTTTAAAATTTTGTTTTCAAAATATAATCCGATGTTCTAAATTAAAAAGTCCGAAATCTATTCAGTTCGTCTTAGACAAAAGAGGATCCAATGTGAAAAATATCTCAACATATAATTTAATTTATTTTGATAAATTAAATCTTTAAGACTAATTTTTGTCTCAAATTATATTTTAAAAAGTGAAAGATGTAACAAAAATTGGTTAGATGCTCTAAAGCTCTTCTCTCATATGCATCAAAACCATTTTAAAAGTCGACCAAATAGTCGTTAAAAAGATAATAAGTTTAATATTGTATGCATTTATGTTTTATGTAATCATACAAACAAAATTATACATTTATTTGTTTGATATTAATAAAAAAAACTGGCTTATAGTATCCGTCGTTTCATGGGTTTTGTTTTTAATGAATTGTCTACTCTCGCTCTCTTTTATAGGATACTAGCTTAAATTACCCGGCGGTGTCTGGGTTCTTTTTTAATAGAATCAAGTCTTCGTTTATTTGTAAGTTAAGAATAGTAAACTTTCTAGCCTTGCCCACCATTTTTGGAATTATATTTGTATGAATATTTAGTTAATTTGGTAATTTTAAACCAAATTTGTATGCAGAACTTCCCGTTACTCCCCGTTGAGTGTTTGCAAATATTGTCGACATGTACCTCTAAACTGAGTTTCGCAACTGTTGCAGTCAACCTCTCCGGTATTCGCATTTGTATGTAACTGAAATTGTAATAGCACTTACCGGTCAGATTGAGTTACTATGAACCAAATTTCTTCATAGTAGTACATCACGTTCCTGAGCTATGTCGGTGGGTGTTAAATAGACCCCAGTTTTGGTGAGATGGTAGATATAGTTCCCAAACACCTTCAAATTAAAGTTAATCATCGTACAGTATCACGTTTCTGAGCAACAACGGTGAGCGTTCAATTGTCCCGACCACGCCCACTTTTTGTAAGATGGTAGATTTAGTCACCATACACCTTTATACAAACGTTTATCTTCGTAGAGCATCGCGTTCCTGAGATATCGCGGTGGGCGTTAAATTGATTCAACCAAGCCCACTTTTTGTGAGATGGTAAATTTTATCTTCATACACCTACATACCAAGTTTTATCATTGTAAACCATCGCGTTCCGGATTTACGGCAGTGGGCGTTAAATTGATCCAACCACGCCCACTTTTGGTGGAGTTGTCGATAGTGACCATACCAACTCAAACTCCAAATTTGAGATTTTTTGGAATAGTATTAGCGAAATAATAGATTTTTTTTTTACTTAAATTTACTAATTGTGGGCGTTATATGTAGGCGTGGCAGATTTCATATAGCCTATCATTACTTCCATACCCATCTCGATATACGTTCCAAGTTTGAAGTAAATCGGTTCAACGAAAATAAAGAAATACATATATAGAAAATTGGATAATTTCACAGCAGATTTTATTGGGTTATTCGCATGAAACGGATTGTAATTATCGATAAACCACAAAAATTGCACCGCTATGCGGAAATTGTAATTTTATTAAACAAACAAAATCGTAAGCGTGTAGGTTACTGTTACAACCAACCAGAATACGTTTAAACAATTATCTTGAATTGGTTCAACCAATGCAGAAGGCGCGATCGATTATAGGGTCGAATTTTTTGGTTTCATTGGCCTAGGTTAGGAGCGGGTTTGCAAAGAGTAAGAAGCAACCTCTGAGCGGAATTTTAGATAGCGGGGTTGTTTTAGTCTTGGTTTGGGTAGGAATCGGAGCCTAAGAGGTGCGTTTTATTAGTTATATAAAATTTAAAAACAAGTGTAGATTTTGTTTAATTCGTGTGGTTTTAAAAAAGGTAAGGAAGAATAAATTTGCTAGAGGGTTTTTGACAGATTATCAAGAACACAGTTTCTATTGGACCTTTAACCAAGCGGGATCTCCTTCGTCAATATTTACGCCACCAATAGAAAGGAGTACAATACATGCAGAATTTCCCGTGTTCCCCATTGTGAGTTTTTATATAAAGGTATCATGTTCCAAATTTCTTCATTATAAACTTTTTAAGTAATAACTTCATATGTAACCGAAATTTTTGTTGTAAATTAATCCCATCACACCCATTTTTGGTAAAATTTTTAACTGTATTTTAAGATTCCTTCCACAAACCCGACTTCTAAAGACTATGTGCACAAAATTAAAATAAAATTGGTTCAGCGGTTCTTGAGTTTACCCAGAACAACTGACAGATAGAGAGACAATAGTCAAAATAGCAGAGCGTTGCATAACTAAATACCAAAAGGCATGCAAAATTAAGGCCTAATAAAAGATTTAAATGTTCGTTTTCAAGACAAATTTTCAACATTCGTTTGAATGCAGCAAAGCTGGGTAGTTTGCCAACATAAAACTTTTTTTTTGTTAATTTTCAACAACAATTTGCTTAAAAAAGTTTTTTACTCGTTATTTTTTTAACAATGTGATTTTTTATACTAGGTTTCGTGAAAAGTAACCTCCTTGACCGCACAATACGCTGCAATCGCAAAAAATATGAATATACATTTGTTTTGTTTTGATAGCTGATTTTTGCTGAACATCGTTATTTCCATCCTCCACGTGATGTCAAACACGTCAACGAAAAAATAGTAATTTAAAGTGTTAAAGATTAAATTCGAAGTGTTCCAATAGGTTTTTAATTTTAAAGAGTATGCAGCGGAAGCTGGGGAAACCGAATAAGTCTTCCGAAATAGATGTCCGACCAGCTATTATTTAAATTGTTGTTGCCTTAAAAATTAAAAAAAAATTGTTTTGTTAAAAGGACCTTGAGCCCGAATAAATAATTCTTATTGTACAAAAAAAACAGTCAAGTTAACAGCTTACAATAATCCCAAAATGGAATCCTAGGCTAATATTTTTAATTTCTTTAGTTTTGACCGAAAGTTTTCCACATTAGCTTTGGGAGGTCAATAATTGGATAAGTAGATAAATATTTCTAAAATTTTGCAACCAAATATAATTAAAAAGAAAATTTATAAAAAGAAAAAAATATATAAACTAAATTATCTTTGGCATTGAAAAATAAACTCCATACTTGCTTGATTATAAAAATCCGATGCTACTAAAGGTCCTGCTTAAAGTTAAAAATAAAATACTAAATATAAAATAATAAAAAATAAGAAAAATATACTTAAAAAAATTACTCAAGTTAAGTATTAAATTCCTGCCTAAATATACATACAAATACCTTCTTACTTTCATAAATACCTAAGAAATACCAACATATAAATACTTAAGTCAAATAGTGATGCATAAATAAATAAGACAAAAACCAGATGAAAGTTGTAAACCTTACAATATAAACTTAAAGTAAAAGGTGTGAAGATTCACTACGTGAAATTATATATCTGAATAGCTTTATTTATTTGTTTGTTGTTATTAATTAATATGATTTATTTGAATAGCTTTTGTTATATAATGAATTTATCTCAAAATGAGTAAATAAGTTTATATCTTATTGGTTGGCAAATGAAATAGCGTGTCTGTTTTTTTTTTTAAGATAAGGGTTAATTTTACTAAATGCCATAAAATTACCAAAGGTAAGCAATAATGATTACAGTTGGAGGGCCGCCAGATACCATTCAAATAACATCATCGAATGGTAAGGTAAATTTAAGTAAAGATGTAAGCCTACGTAAAATATTTTGCAATTGTAAATTAAAAGCATATTTTAAATTTGGTGAAGTTCTTCTAATAAATTTTAAAAATCGTAAAACTGTTTTCTTCCACTTTTTAAATTTTGGTTAAAAAGGTTTTTTATTGTCATTTCTGCGATTAAAATCATCCAATTTTCATTTGGTTCATAAAATCGTCCAAATGTCGAAGCCGTCGTCTATCTGATAACACTGATCTGGATCCCTGAAATTATATTCGTATCTTTTAACTGCAGCCAACTTCAACGCAGTAAGAAACAAACTTATAAGAAAAATAAAAACAACAAAATTCGTGAAAATTTATTAATTAACGCAATCGACGCCGATAACAAGAACTCCCACCAATCTAATGACAAATGTCCGCCCACAAAATGCCGGTCGACATAAATCGCCTTACCGATGGCTGGCTGGAGCTAGAATCTGATCCGGGCCTTTTTACGTTGCTATTGGAAGATTTTGGTGTGCGAGATGTTCAAGTGGAAGAAGTGTATGACCTGCAGAAACCCATTGAGGGCCCAGTCTACGGCTTCATATTTTTATTTCGATGGATTGAGGAGCGACGGGCTCGTCGGAAAATAGTCGAAACGACTGCGGAAATCTTTGTCAAAGATGAGGAGGCAGTCTCCAGCATTTTCTTTGCGCAGCAGGTTGTACCCAATAGCTGTGCTACACACGCATTGCTTTCGGTACTGTTAAACTGCAGCGAAGCGGACGCTGTGCATCTCGGGGAGACGCTAAGTCGCCTCAAGGCTCACACCACTGGCATGTGCCCGGAAAACAAGGGCTGGGCTATTGGTAATACTCCCGAACTGGCCTGTGCGCATAATGCTCACGCTATGCCACAAGCGCGACGCCGTTTGGACCGTGGCGCGGGCGCTGGTGTTTCGACAGGACGTTTCACCGGCGAAGCTTTTCACTTTGTTAGCTTTGTGCCTATAAATGGCCATCTCTTTGAGTTAGACGGACTAAAGCCGTATCCAATGGATCATGGGCCCTGGGAAGAGACTGCCGGCGAGGATTGGACAGATAAATTTAGACGCGTTATGGCCGAGCGGCTGGGAATCGCCACTGGTGAGCAAGACATACGCTTTAATTTGATGGCGGTAGTGCCCGATCGACGAATTGCCATTACGCACAAGCTAAAGATGCTGCGTACTAATCAGGCTATAGTATCCGGTACGCTGCAGAAGCTGCTGAAAGCGAACGAATGCGGCGGCGAAGGTCTTAAAACACCCACAGCACCAGGCGTGGGTTGTGAATCGTCATCTGGAGTTGGTGTGGACCCGCCGAGGACCGCGTCACCCTCGCCACTGCTTGAGGCAAATGCTTTCACAGTGCGCGATCTGCAGTCGCTACTTAAGAATCTTGACTCGGAGATTGCAATCAACGAGCAGCACCTCAACGACGAAAACGACCGGCGCTATATGTTTAAGGTGATTGAATTTATTGATATAATTATTTTTCAATTTCTAAATTTAATTTCTTTCGACTCGTGATTTTTTTAAATTAATTTGTTTATGATTATACAAGTACAAGGTGGCGCAAAAGAAGTCATCCGATGTTGTTTGGCTCTTATTTTTTTTCTAAATAAAAAACTTCGATTCTGTTTTTTGATTATGTTTATTTAGACCTTTAGAATTAATTGTGTTAAGTCGAGAAGATGATATCGGATAAATGGGCGCCGTCACAATTGATTGCCATACGGGCTCGTTTTATGGCATTTTCCATCACTTCGGCGAGAGTTTCGGGCGATAAATTCTCGCATTCGTGTCGGATATTTTCCTTGAGGGCTTCCAAGGTCTCAGGCTTGTTGATGTAAACACGAGACTTCAAAAAACCCCATAAAAAGAAGTCCGGGACCGTTAAATCGGGCGATCTGGCGGGCCAGTGCAAATCGCCAAAACGCGAAATTAAGCGACCCGGAAACGCGGCCTTCAGAATGTCGGTTGTGGCTCGTGCAGTGTGTGCTGTTGCTCCGTCCTGTTGGAACCACATGTCCACCAGTCCTAATTCGTCCAGTTCGGGCAAAAAAAACTCGGTCAACATTGCCCTATAGCGCGCACCGTCCACTGTTGTCGTTTGACCCGCGGCGTTCTCGAAAAAAATGGCCCGATGACTCCTCCAGCGTGAACAGCGCACCACGAAGTCACTTTGAGCGGGTGTAATGGTTTCTCGTGCATCACTCGCGGATTTTCGGTTCCCCAGAAGCGATAATTTTGCTTGTTCACGTACCCGCTGAGGTGAAAATGAGCCTCAGCGCTCATTATGATTTTTGCCAACACCACAGACGAATTGTTACGCAAAAAAATAGACACAATTATTCCGCGTTCTTGGGGAGTGTATCGCTCCATGGCTTATTCACTTGTATTCTGTATCTGTCTAGTCCACAAATGTCAAAACAGATTTGACATTGGCGGCCATTTGCAAAAATGAGAGCATCTTCCAATAGGGTGATTTCTTTTGCGCCACCTTGTATAAGTGATTTTCCGAAATTTTTCCGTTTAATTTACAAGTTGATTCATTGTACGAATAGGTTTAAAATTCAAAGTTGAAATTTGTTTGTTAACTCATGCTCTCACGTTTATTTTATATACTTTGTCTTTCAGGTTGACGACTGCCGACGCACCCACAACTATGACGAGTTCATTTGTACGTTTCTTTCGATGCTGGCCCATCAGGGCGTTCTCGGTGAATTGGTTAGTCAACACCTATTGCCTTCAAAGAAGATTGGCGGACAGGGTGGTGTAAATCGCATCACTAAACAGAACTCTTCGTCGGCGGTAGGTGTTAATGCGGTCGGCCAAACAGCGACACAAAAGCAGAAAAACGGCAAATCGCCTAAAACCCCCGGTCGACGAAGAAAGGGGCGCAATAAGTGTAAAAAGCGCAAATAGGCGTAATGTCTATGGGGTATGCACAATGTATTTCTTAGTTTTTAAGTCCACTGATTAATATATACAGATTTAAGATCAATAAAACAATTTAAAGCAAATACTTTATTATATACTTTTTTTTTGTAATTTTCCGGATTTTATTTAATTTTCTGAAAAAAAAAACCTAAATTTGGTCATCCATTTTGCACAATTATTTTGCAAAAATTTATTCGATGTTTTCAAAAATTGCGTGTATGTTGGCATTAATTTGCCTGTGTAATTTTCATTTCCACGCAAACATTTCTAGTCCTTTTTGATCCTGCTATTGCTAGAATAAACTGCTTCCGTTAAAGGATTTGCATCTTGTAGAGCAGATCTTAAAGAGTCACGGTTTCATTCCAGCTTCCTTGCTAGCTCTAAAAACTAATATTGAGTATATCTGCATTATTCGATTACTCCGCTATTTCGTATCTAAGTTTGTATGGGCACTGTCAACAACTTCACCAATTTGGATCTGGATGTAGTTGGATCAATTTAACGCCCACTTTCGTAAAAAAATTCGGATACATTTTTCGACTACCACCATTGCTCTGGAAATTGATACATATATAGGGAAAATAATAGAGTACACAAAATCTGCCACGCGCACAATTTGTTTAATTAAATGAAAATATTTACTTACATTGTTAATATTGCTCCTACAAATTTAGTTCCATACATACATAATTTAAAAAACAAAATTGGCGTGATTTGATATATTTAACACCCACCGCCGTAACTCAGAAACACTCTTGCGTTCAAAAATTGACTTTTGGACCACTTTTTCACGTAGACTTTGCAGTGCTAGTACACCAGCATCATCAGTAGAATTTTTGTTTTATTGCTATCTGCAATAATCTTCCAGTAACATTTTACATTGTGTCTAAGTGCTAAAATAACATGACTGTGTATTTGTTAATTTTACGTGATGCAGTGTTAATTAAACATGCATTGTAGTGTTAAATTGAGGAATTAAAATAAATTTTTATGAAGAGAGTGTTAATTGAATAAGATTTAGAGTCAAAATATTACAATAATTTTGCAAACATTTCGAATTAAGTTAAAATAACTTTCGATCACAATAATCATCAGTATATGATTATTGTGATTCTTAAGTATAAAATAAATGTTCAGAGTCTGTTATGAAAAGTTTTTCAAAAATGAATTTAATTTGCAAACAATTTAATGTTAATTTATTGTTTTTTAGACATTTTATAAATAAAAGCAGCAGTTTTGATATCTTCAATATCGAGAAATATTTCAGTCCTATAAAAGAAGAAAACCTTATTCCAGAAAAAAACTTTAGTCACCTTATTTACCCACATAGGAAGAGTCATCCTCATCATCCTCATCCATATTTTCCTCTTTGATTTGCATGTATAGCAAAAAAATACCAAACCAAATCGTCCAGGCTAATGCTAGATTAATGCAATAAAAAAGATAAACGTTTGAATTTTTCAACGAAATCGTACGATTCATCTATACCGTAGAGCAGCACGTGGCCGACTATTGAACCGAACTCTTCGCTGCCTTTGAAGAACGACCAAAGAAGCCAAAAAAATGCAACCGTTTGACAGATTATAAAAAACCCACTCAAAATCAACCAGACTAACAAGAATCCAGCGCGATTCTGCTTAAAAGAAAATACAGCTCAGTTTAATTTAGATTTTAAAAAATTGTTGATGAATCACTTTGTAAATGCCATAAAGCATTAATGCTGCTGCAAAGAGCCCGAGCAATAGAAAAGGCAGAAACCCCCAGTAAAACAAAGAATTTCTCTGTGCACCTGAATCAATAAATTTAATAATTGTTATTTAAAATATAACAGATTTAAGAGTTAACCGCTGAAGTCACTTACCATCCAAATAATCATTTTCTGAAAGCGAATACAAGTACAAAACTACAATCAGGGCGATTGTACCCACGCTGTGCGTAAACAAACCAAGATACGAAATTGTCAAACCGTAGGTGCGCAAAGATTTGTTCATTTTTGTTAAAATTTGTAATATTATAATAGTTAATTAAAACAAAAGAAAAGCGACTGACTGCTATTTAGAGAACCTTTTCATAATTTAAAAAAGAAATTTAAAGAAAAAACTACAATTATTCTATGAAAAAAATTTTCAAACAAGTATGATACGAGTAGAACTATTATGTCTATCTATCTATCTATCTATCTATCTATCTATCTATCTATCTATCTATCTATCTATCTATCTATCTATCTATCTATCTATCTATCTATCTATCTATCTATCTATCTATCTATCTATCTATCTATCTATCTATCTATCTATCTATCTATCTATCTATCTATCTATCTATCTATCTATCTATCTATCTATCTATCTATCTATCTATCTATCTATCTATCTATCTATCTATCTATCTATCTATCTATCTATATCTATCTATCTATCTATCTATCTATCTATCTATCTATCTATCTATCTATCTATCTATCTATCTATCTATCTAAACCGTTCATCCGATTAGGATGATTTGAACACGCCCACAATTTGCTCCTGAGTTCTGAGTTTGAATGGGCAATGAGTATCTGAGTTTGAATGGGCAATGTCGACAGTGTGGTTGGGTCAATTTAATGCCCACTTTTACAAATAGATCAATTTTACGCCCACATATATAGGACTGCACCGGAAAGAATAAAAGGCCACGCCCACTTATTACGCCCATAACTTGTGAAATTAAGTGAAAAAATCTGAAACTTGATATCTATATTTTTAGGAGTGGTTAAATCATTTTCACTTCCTCCACCGTTACTTCGCAACTCTACAACGGGAAGTTTCGCAAACCAATTGTCTTACATATATTTATATTCTAAACAAATCCCGGGCAACGCCGGGTACTATAAGCTAGTCAATTATAAACGATGGTAAGTTGTATGTATTTAAAAATAAATCAATACATTTAAATTCAAGATACAATTTTTAAAAAATTTGAAAATCGTCGATTTCATTTACTCAATTATCTCCTTGGAAAATCAAATTTTTGGTTGCCTTCTTTGCACAAAGAAATCCTTTGTGGATTTTGTTCTTTCTCACTTAAAAAATAATATATTTTAAATTGCCTTAATACGAAAATATTTTAACCTCTCGCAAGAGTTTCAAATTAACTCACACAGCAGGGTTCAGCATCGTAGTAACATTCATCCATCCAATTTTCGCGTTTTATTTGTTTATAAAGCAAGTAAATACCAAACCAAATAGTGGCGTTTAAAGCTTAAGGAGAATTAAGTAATAACTTGAAAATATAATGCATCAATTTATCTTACCAATCATCAAAATGTGACTCCAGGGATCACCAAAAATCCTTTCATCTTTGCTAGCCCATAGCCAAATTTGCCAGATCAAGCCCACAATTTGGCAAATGAGATAAATGGCACCTAAAATCAACCACAGTACTAAAAACCCAGGACGGTTCTGCAGAAGAAGGTAATTGGTTAAAATAATATTTTTAAAAGTAATACTGCATAATTAAACCATATGAAAAAGTCAAAACATAACGATTGCCAGTGAAAATTAAAGTCGATCTTGTCGACTATAGTAAATGCATTACGTAAGATATATATATTTTTTAATAATCAAAGTCTCCTTTTTACTAAGTATGAATATTAAATTAATTTATAAAATTGTCTAGTATAAATATTTTAAATTGATTGACTCTAGTATTATCTCCAGTTTGTCTCAGCATGATAGAAAACTCTGTACGAAAGTTTTGACATCCAAAATGTTGTTGTACGTTATTTAGTTAAGAAGTTATTCTACTTCGAAATTAATCAAAATGGGTGGGGCTTACATAACTCTGCCTCTTTCAACGAATTCAAGCAAATGCTGTAAGGCAAAAAATCTAAGCATCCAAACCATTTAGAGGAAAGGTGAATGTTGCTGTCGAAAGGATAATAAATAAATGTAATAAAGTTTTTAATGTACATAAATACTCAAGATAGATATAGACATATATAAATATATATATTCTTGATCAGAATGAAAGACCGAGTCGATCTGTCCGTCTGTCATTATTTCTTGCTAATGCGATAGTGAGAGAACCATTTAATATTGTACAGGGTGGCGCAAAATTAATCACCCTATTGGAAGATGCTCTCATTTTTGCAAATGGCCGCCAATGTCAAATCTGTTTTGACATTTGTGGACTAGACAGATACAGAATACAAGTGAATAAGCCATGAAGCGATACACTCCCCAAGAACGCGGAATAATTGTGTCTATCTTTTTGCGTAACAATTCGTCTGTGGTCTTGGCAAAAATCATAATGAGCGATGAGGCTCATTTTCACCTCAGCGGGTACGTGAACAAGCAAAATTATCGCTTCTGGGGAACCGAAAATCCGCGAGTGATGCACGAGAAACCATTACACCCGCTCAAAGTGACTTCGTGGTGCGCTGTTCACGCTGGAGGAGTCATCGGGCCGAACGCCGCGGTTCAAACGACAACAGTGGATGGTGCGCGCTATAAGGCAATGTTGACCGAGTTTTTTCTGCCCGAACTGGACGAATTAGGACTGGTGGACATGTGGTTCCAACAGGACGGAGCAACAGCACACACTGCACGAGCCACAACCGACATTCAGGCCGCGTTTACGGGTCGCTTAATTTCGCGTTTTGGCGATTTGCACTGGCCCGCCAGATCGCCCGATTTAACGGTCCCGGACTTCTTTTTATGGGGTTTTTTGAAGTCTCGTGTTTAGATCAACAAGCTTGAGACCTTGGAAGCCCTCAAGGAAAATATCCGACACGAATGCGAGAATTTATCGCCCGAAACTCTCGCCGAAGTGATGGAAAATGCCATAAAACGAGCCCATATGGCAATCAATTGTGACGGCGCCCATTTATCCGATATCATCTTCTCGACTTAACACAATTAATTCTAAAGGTCTAAATAAACATAATCAAAAAACAGAATCGAAGTTTTTTATTTAGAAAAAAAATAAGAGCCAAACAACATCGGATGACTTCTTTTGTGCCACCTTGTATTTATATTGGGTGAAATTTTGTACAGTGGTTGCTCTTATGCCCTAGAAGAACTGATTAGGAGCCAATCCTCTCTTGACCACGCCCACTATTACAAAAAATATTGATTTCTTGTTAACGCGATATCTTGAGAACCATACGAGATATTGGGTTTAAACTTTGTATACAATTTTCCGTTGTGCTTGATAAGAGTGGTCCATGTTTGTTATTTTTTTAATTATATGCTTAAATAAAGCCTTAAAACTTTAATTCGTTATTTTCGTACACAGAAGATTTTAAATAAATTAGTGTGGTTCATGATTTATAAAATTGGGGTGGTTCAAGATTTAAAAAAATTTAATATATATTTTTTTTAATTAAAATATTAAATTAATAATGTATAATCTAATTTTTTAAATGATGAACCACCCTAATTTGATTGTGATATTTAACAATGTGGTGCATTTGTAATATTGGTCGTAGAAGATTTTGTATACTCTCATATTTTCTATATAGCGCATCAAGTTCCTGATCAATGGTGGTGGTCCTGATCCAACCTTTTTTTAAAAGTGGGCGTTAAATTCATCCAATCTCGCCCATTTTTGGTGAAATTGTCAACAATACCCAAATAAACTTAGATACCGAATTTTAGGAGAAATATTAGCTATGTAATCGTATATTTTCCTTGTTTTTAAAAGTGGGCGGTAATATGATCCAACCACGCCCATTTTTGGGGAAGTTGTCGATAGTGCTTATACAAACTCAGATACTGAATTTTAGTTTTGTAGGAGCAATATTAGCGAAATTATAGAATATTTTTACTTAGTTTTACAAATTGTGGGCGTAATAGGTGTGCGTGTCCAAAACCATACTTGGCGTGAGCACAGCAACTCCCAAAAATTGCATAGCAATCGGATGAATGGTTTAGATACGCATTTGGTACAACGATAGAAAGAAACATACAATAATTTTTATATGTATATATAGATTAAAGCATGTGACTTAAATTGACAAATGCAATACCAAAATAATTTTAACCATGCAACATATGACAAATATTTGTATAACAATATTTTGGTATCCGATGTGTATTTTGAAATAAATCAAAATGGGGAGAGATTAAATGTTTGGTGTTGATTAATATGTTCCTGCCCCTTTTGCCAGAGTCGTCATAAAACATGTTCTACTACATTTATTGTTGATTAAATTTAATCAAATTTGATTAAAAGAATTAACTATGTACGTTTTAAAAAATGATTTATTTCGCAAAATAATGAAAATGACTTCAACCACCTCATATGAATGGAACCAATTTATATTTACCAGAGATATCTGAAATTCTTGTATTTACCTTGTATATGCCATACAGCAGTAAAGCACAAGCCAGAAAGCCAAGAATTAGAAAAGGTAGAAAAGCCCAGAAGAAATATGGACGCTTCCGTACATCTGTTTTAAGTACGCAACGTTGTAAAATTTTCGATTTATGCATATGTCTGCTGTATCGATATTTTTACCTTCAAGGTAATCAAATTCCGGTTTTTCATAAAGCGCCATCATCATAATTAGGCAAACAACGCTCACTAAGTTTATAAGCATGCCAAGGTAGGCAACAGTTAAGCCGAAGGTACGTAGCGGATCGCTCATTATTTCTATTAAAGTTTAGAACACAAATTATTATTTTTTGTTTGTTTGTTTTGGAAAGAATTTGACATTTCCGTTACGCCTTTGACGACACAAATTAAAGCAAAATAACAAAACCGTTTACAAAATGATACGAGCTAAAATGAACGTTTCTGAAAACAGATAAAACGAAAACTAAACGTGGGAAAATATTTTCAGCAAGTAATTTTATGGAAAAAAACGATATTTTAGTACTCGCACATTTGACATTCCTGCTATTTTGTTAAAATGCTCAAAATACGTTTTATACAAATTTGAATAACTGCAAAGAAAATCAAGTAAATTATTAAATATCTTATTATACAATATTCAACGAGCTAAGTTTGTATGTATATATATATATATATATATATATATATATATATATATATATATATATATATATATATATATATATATATATATATATATATATATATATATATATATACATACAAACTTAGCTCGTTGAATATTGTATAATAAGATATTTAATAATTTACTTGATTTTCTTTGCAGTTATTCAAATTTGTATAAAACGTATTTTGAGCATTTTAACAAAATAGCAGGAATGTCAAATGTGCGAGTACTAAAATATCGTTTTTTTCCATAAAATTACTTGCTGAAAATATTTTCCCACGTTTAGTTTTCGTTTTATCTGTTTTCAGAAACGTTCATTTTAGCTCGTATCATTTTGTAAACGGTTTTGTTATTTTGCTTTAATTTGTGTCGTCAAAGGCGTAACGGAAATGTCAAATTCTTTCCAAAACAAACAAACAAAAAATAATAATTTGTGTTCTAAACTTTAATAGAAATAATGAGCGATCCGCTACGTACCTTCGGCTTAACTGTTGCCTACCTTGGCATGCTTATAAACTTAGTGAGCGTTGTTTGCCTAATTATGATGATGGCGCTTTATGAAAAACCGGAATTTGATTACCTTGAAGGTAAAAATATCGATACAGCAGACATATGCATAAATCGAAAATTTTACAACGTTGCGTACTTAAAACAGATGTACGGAAGCGTCCATATTTCTTCTGGGCTTTTCTACCTTTTCTAATTCTTGGCTTTCTGGCTTGTGCTTTACTGCTGTATGGCATATACAAGGTAAATACAAGAATTTCAGATATCTCTGGTAAATATAAATTGGTTCCATTCATATGAGGTGGTTGAAGTCATTTTCATTATTTTGCGAAATAAATCATTTTTTAAAACGTACATAGTTAATTCTTTTAATCAAATTTGATTAAATTTAATCAACAATAAATGTAGTAGAACATGTTTTATGACGACTCTGGCAAAAGGGGCAGGAACATATTAATCAACACCAAACATTTAATCTCTCCCCATTTTGATTTATTTCAAAATACACATCGGATACCAAAATATTGTTATACAAATATTTGTCATATGTTGCATGGTTAAAATTATTTTGGTATTGCATTTGTCAATTTAAGTCACATGCTTTAATCTATATATACATATAAAAATTATTGTATGTTTCTTTCTATCGTTGTACCAAATGCGTATCTAAACCATTCATCCGATTGCTATGCAATTTTTGGGAGTTGCTGTGCTCACGCCAAGTATGGTTTTGGACACGCACACCTATTACGCCCACAATTTGTAAAACTAAGTAAAAATATTCTATAATTTCGCTAATATTGCTCCTACAAAACTAAAATTCAGTATCTGAGTTTGTATAAGCACTATCGACAACTTCCCCAAAAATGGGCGTGGTTGGATCATATTACCGCCCACTTTTAAAAACAAGGAAAATATACGATTACATAGCTAATATTTCTCCTAAAATTCGGTATCTAAGTTTATTTGGGTATTGTTGACAATTTCACCAAAAATGGGCGAGATTGGATGAATTTAACGCCCACTTTTAAAAAAAGGTTGGATCAGGACCACCACCATTGATCAGGAACTTGATGCGCTATATAGAAAATATGAGAGTATACAAAATCTTCTACGACCAATATTACAAATGCACCACATTGTTAAATATCACAATCAAATTAGGGTGGTTCATCATTTAAAAAATTAGATTATACATTATTAATTTAATATTTTAATTAAAAAAAATATATATTAAATTTTTTTAAATCTTGAACCACCCCAATTTTATAAATCATGAACCACACTAATTTATTTAAAATCTTCTGTGTACGAAAATAACGAATTAAAGTTTTAAGGCTTTATTTAAGCATATAATTAAAAAAATAACAAACATGGACCACTCTTATCAAGCACAACGGAAAATTGTATACAAAGTTTAAACCCAATATCTCGTATGGTTCTCAAGATATCGCGTTAACAAGAAATCAATATTTTTTGTAATAGTGGGCGTGGTCAAGAGAGGATTGGCTCCTAATCAGTTCTTCTAGGGCATAAGAGCAACCACTGTACAAAATTTCACCCAATATAAATACAAGGTGGCACAAAAGAAGTCATCCGATGTTGTTTGGCTCTTATTTTTTTTCTAAATAAAAAACTTCGATTCTGTTTTTTGATTATGTTTATTTAGACCTTTAGAATTAATTGTGTTAAGTCGAGAAGATGATATCGGATAAATGGGCGCCGTCACAATTGATTGCCATATGGGCTCGTTTTATGGCATTTTCCATCACTTCGGCGAGAGTTTCGGGCGATAAATTCTCGCATTCGTGTCGGATATTTTCCTTGAGGGCTTCCAAGGTCTCAAGCTTGTTGATCTAAACACGAGACTTCAAAAAACCCCATAAAAAGAAGTCCGGGACCGTTAAATCGGGCGATCTGGCGGGCCAGTGCAAATCGCCAAAACGCGAAATTAAGCGACCCGTAAACGCGGCCTGAATGTCGGTTGTGGCTCGTGCAGTGTGTGCTGTTGCTCCGTCCTGTTGGAACCACATGTCCACCAGTCCTAATTCGTCCAGTTCGGGCAGAAAAAACTCGGTCAACATTGCCTTATAGCGCGCACCATCCACTGTTGTCGTTTGAACCGCGGCGTTCGGCCCGATGACTCCTCCAGCGTGAACAGCGCACCACGAAGTCACTTTGAGCGGGTGTAATGGTTTCTCGTGCATCACTCGCGGATTTTCGGTTCCCCAGAAGCGATAATTTTGCTTGTTCACGTACCCGCTGAGGTGAAAATGAGCCTCATCGCTCATTATGATTTTTGCCAAGACCACAGACGAATTGTTACGCAAAAAGATAGACACAATTATTCCGCGTTCTTGGGGAGTGTATCGCTTCATGGCTTATTCACTTGTATTCTGTATCTGTCTAGTCCACAAATGTCAAAACAGATTTGACATTGGCGGCCATTTGCAAAAATGAGAGCATCTTCCAATAGGGTGATTAATTTTGCGCCACCCTGTACAATATTAAATGGTTCTCTCACTATCGCATTAGCAAGAAATAATGACAGACGGACAGATCGACTCGGTCTTTCATTCTGATCAAGAATATATATATTTATATATGTCTATATCTATCTTGAGTATTTATGTACATTAAAAACTTTATTACATTTATTTATTATCCTTTCGACAGCAACATTCACCTTTCCTCTAAATGGTTTGGATGCTTAGATTTTTTGCCTTACAGCATTTGCTTGAATTCGTTGAAAGAGGCAGAGTTATGTAAGCCCCACCCATTTTGATTAATTTCGAAGTAGAATAACTTCTTAACTAAATAACGTACAACAACATTTTGGATGTCAAAACTTTCGTACAGAGTTTTCTATCATGCTGAGACAAACTGGAGATAATACTAGAGTCAATCAATTTAAAATATTTATACTAGACAATTTTATAAATTAATAAAACGAAAACTAAACGTGGGAAAATATTTTCAGCAAGTAATTTTATGGAAAAAAACGATATTTTAGTACTCGCACATTTGACATTCCTGCTATTTTGTTAAAATGCTCAAAATACGTTTTATACAAATTTGAATAACTGCAAAGAAAATCAAGTAAATTATTAAATATCTTATTATACAATATTCAACGAGCTAAGTTTGTATGTATATATATATATATATATATATATATATATATATATATATATATATATATATATATATATATATATTAATATATATATAAATATATATATATATATATATATATATATATATACATAATATATATATATATTTATATATATTTATATATATATATATATATATATATATATATATATATATATATATATATATATATATATATATATATATTAGGTGTACAAATAAGTTTCCGGGAAAACTCGCAAAGTGGATAAAAAAGAGGGCATGGTCGAAAATTAATTCTTATCATATAAAATAAGAACAGTAAGTCAAAATTTGATCCTTTTTTGTAATTAAGTTGTTTGATCATTTACTGGAAACAAAGTTTAAAAAAATCGATAAGTTTTTGGGGGAATCTCTTCCATTGGAATTTCTCCAGAACCTAAGCGCGTCCTCTAAAACTTTTTTAAGCAAATCGGTTCTTTTGACATTTAATAACAACAAAAAACATGTGCTCCTCAAAAATTACTTCCAGCATGTTTTCCAGAACTTATAAGTGCAAATCTGTTCTTTTGCCACTAAAGAACAACAAAGTCCATGTGCTTTTTAAAAAATGTCTTCCACTATATAATGATAAATGAAAATCGGTTCTTTTGCCACTAAAGAAAAACAAAATCCACGTGCTCTTTAAAAAAAAGTTTCCACTGGGATTTCTCCAGAACCTAAGCGTGTTCTTCAGAACTTTTAAATGCAAATCGATTCTATTGGCACTAAATAACAACAAAATCCATAAACTCTTCAAAAAAATATTTCATTTGGGATTTATGCGTGTTCTTCAGAACTTTTTTTATATAATTCAGTTATTTTGACTCAAAGGTACCACAAAAACAAAGTTCTCTTCAGTTGTTTAAATTTTCCCATTCCTTCAATTTTAAAATAATTAAATTTAAAATACAATTTAACTGTAGTATAATTAAACATTCTGCCGAGAGAGCTTGTTAACCCAGGTACAGTTTATTAATTGTGCACTTATTGCAAGAATTAGTATCAGGAGCTATACTCTAAATACTTCGGTAACGGAAAAAACAGCAAATATTCAAAATTACAACCTTAGCATATGTATTTTTCTAGAAAACTTTCGTACACTGAGATTTAGTACTCCGCTTTTGACATGCAGCTTTTGGTAATATATACCTTTCGGTAAGTGCACTTGGCGATGGGTATAATAATATGCACACGAGCTATCATTCTTGCATAAACACGACAACTATACACCATGGATGGTTGGTTGGTTTGCAGTGGTGGCCCAAGCCTAAGTCATTTATCCTGTAATGAATAATTGGGGTTCGGCTTCCTGACACCGTGTGGAATATTGAAGGGGTCTGTGTACAAGTGGCCGACAGTATACCGTGACTGTCTAGAGAATCCCTGAAACAAGTTGTTTGGTTTAAGAAACTTATAAGATTATTAATGTCAATTCTCGACAGCTCTCCAAGTCCATCGAAGAGTGGTTTGCCTACGGTGTCCATTATCGCTTTCCATTAGACTGGACATTCACTATGCACCATACAAAAGTTTGATTTTTTTATAGTAATTTATATACAACAAACACACTTAACTGACAACGAAGAATCAAAGGTTAATAGTTTGTTTTTAAATATGAAAGGCAATTCCAAATATCATTCAAATCGGAGAATAGAACAATCTGATCAGGTTTTAACATGTTTAAAAGCAGAAGAAAAAAAATCGGAGAAATCGGATTTAGCCACGCGGAATTATGCTCAAACAACGATTGTTTTGAATAAGAAAAAATTTAAATTTTTATTTAATAAAATACAGAAGATCTAGCAAATAATTTAGCATAAAGTACCAAGTCGTCTTTGCTTTGCCATTTTAAACCATAGTAAGGCCATTATAAACATTGCATAAATCGGTATCACTATAACGAAAGGATAATAAATAAGTTATTTATAAACGTTATTGATCAGTGAAGTTTATACTCTTAGCTTACATAGAACTAGAATAAGCACTAATATATCCTTCAACTTGGAATCCTTTGAAAAGTTAACTATTCTCAAGATGATCAATACGACCAAGAGGAAAGTATTAAGAAGGCAATAAAATATCCATGGCAGCATAAAGTAAGGTTGACACTATTAAAACAATCCAACGAACAAACAGATTTTCTTATAAAGCTGTTAATATGATGAGAGACAAAAGCAAATTCACCTTAGCTATTCCATAGAGCAATAACAATGCGAATGCACAACCAAGTAAACAGGCAGCCACCATTCCCCAATAGAATCCTGGATGATCATCAACATCTGCAATACATTCAAATACAGTATGAAGAGTTTACAAATTTAAATTTAAGTTTTTCATGTACAAAGAAACTTGAACAGCGGAAAACATTTGCAAGTTAACCGATTTCAAGTTTTTAGCACGTTTCAAACACAAACAAAATTAAGTTCTACGGTTTCTTCTCGCTTAGAGTTCTGCTGGCATGACGTTTGGTATTGCTGCTTTTGTATTACAGTAAAAGAGTCAATTTACAAATAGTGAAATGATTGTCCGTGCTTTGCCGTTTACCTTTTTGCCATTTGCCGTGCTGGTTAAATTCATTGTAGGGGGGAAATGAAGTCATGACAAAGATAAGCGTCACCGCAACCGTACTAAGTATCGCAAGCTGTACGAAAATAATCGTTACCGCAATTACACGCACTACATCCGCCATCTTGCAGCCGAAAGAATTGAGATCAAGAAAGTTGCACTACAAATTTTAAACTGATTGTTGAACAAGACAGCACAAGACGCCAAGACAAGAATAAGACAAACTCCTAAATTATTAAATAATTTTGAAATGAAATTGTACGTTCGTCATTGCGAACGAACAGGTGCAGGGGTGAATACTAAACTGCACAAATTGAATGTACCTTCCAACAATTCAATTATTTGATAATTTTGATTGTTAATTGATTTCGCCAATTTGTAGTCCTGACCATTGCTTATTGCCGTTCAAACACTATTCCGAATTTTAAAGCAATATTTGATGGGTTTTCGACAGTCAAAGAAGTTTTAAATCTATAAATAAAAACAAGATGGCGCAAAAATAATCATCCAATTTTGTTTTTGAATAACTTTTTTACTAAATAAAAAAATAATAATTTTAAGTGATGGAAATCTTTATTTGGACCTTTATAATTTTTTCTGTTAAGTGGAAAAGATGATATCAGTCAAATAGATGCCCGTTTCGCATTTTCCATGACTTTCCGCAAAACTTCAGGTGATAACTGTTCACATACCTGTTTACCTGTTGAATATTCTCCTTAAGGTCTGTAATTATCTAGGGCTTGTTGGCATAAACCCGCCACTTCAAGTAGCCCCAAAAAAATAAGCCGGAATGGTAAAATCGGGAGATCTTGCTGGCCATGCCAAATCGGCAAAACGGAAGATTACGCGACTAAGAAACGCTTCCTTCACAATACCCATTGTGGCTCATGCTGTATGTGCGGTTGCACCGTCTTATTTGAATACTGCAGCTGTCTAGTTCGCAAATGTCAAATATGATTGACGTACGACGTCATTTGGAAAAATTAAAATATCTGCCGATAGGCTAATCTACTTTGCGCCACCTTGTATAAAAATTAATGATGTATCTTTCTTTCTTTGTACCATATGCGCTACTAAATCATTCATCCGATTGCAATGCAATTTTTGAGGGAGTTGCTGTGTTCACGCCAAGGATGGTTTATTACTAAACAACTTCACCAAAAATCAATTTAATTTTATCAATTTATCGCCTTCCACCATTGCACGCACAGGAACTTGATGCGCTATATAAAAAAACATGTATAGGGATGCACCGGGAAGAATAACATACAAAATCTGCCACGCCCACTTATTACGCCAACACTTTGTTTTATTACGTTAATATACGAGAACATTTCTAGAAATGCTACTAAAAATTGTAAATATTGTTTTTGAGTTTGTATGGTTTCTGTTGCTAATTTCACCAAAAGTGGGCGTAGTTGGAAGAATTTAACGCTCAGAATCGCTACAACGTGGAGTACTGGGAAGTTCGACTAACATATTATCTTACTTATTTATATTCCAAATTAAATCCGGTTAACGGCGGGTATTAAAAGCTAGTTAATAAATAAATTTAAAAGATCGCCGTACTTTGTTATTAAATTAATTTTTATTTCAGTAATTTTGAGTTTATAAAAAATTAAATTAAACATTTCAATGATACATTTTTTAATTGATAACAAAATAATTTAGTATTAGTAATGTACAGTATTTATATATTTAATATTTATATATATTTATTTATATATATAAATATATATTAATATATATATTTTGTGAAAAAAATGTTAATTAATTAAATTCCTAAATATTAGTATTTACTTACAATAATGACTTTTAGTAAATTTAATTTTAATAATTATTAAATAATAACTTTCTAGTTAAACAAAGAAGAGTAATAAAATAAAAATACAACAAAATAAAATGAAAACAGTAAAAATAAAATATATATTTTTGGGAAATATTTTGTTATCGTTTCATTCCGTTGAGCGCGCACTTAAACTGGCGATTTTAAATGTACGCCCAACCGAACAAGTAATTCGAATGTTTTTGTTTGTTTGTTTTGTTTGTGTATGATTATTTGTATGTAATATGTGTATAATTGTTTTCTTCTTAACTTTTTGTCTTAAAGCACTGGAGTGTTTTTTTTTTATTATGAGTTTTTGTTTTGTTTCATTTTATGTACAGGACGAAAAGGGGAAAATGGTTTTCATACTACAAAGTTGTTCGAAGTACAAAGAGTTTAAGTAGAATTTTAATAGTAGTAGCAATAGTAGTAATAGTAGTAGTAGTGATAGTAGAAGGCGTTAAGGATTTTTGTCTTTTAGAACATTATAACTTTTTTTTTAGAAACTTTAAAGTCTATTATAACATCAGTAGTATCGTAGTATCTTGTATTTTAGCGTTAACAGCGTTGGTTAAATTGATATCATCTTCCCAATAGAATTTTCTTTTTTTTCTTCTTGTTCGTTAGTTTTTTTTTTCAAATGTGCACCTGTCCAACACGAAAATTGCAAACTATGGAATTTTAAGTAAGCTGTGTGTTGGGGGAGAGGGAACACTTTCTTGGATCTAATACATTGCATGAAATGTAAAAGAGAGATTATATTCTAATATTATATGCAGAAGCCCAACTGTTATTTTTTCTAATTAGAGCTGGTGTAAATTGGATTTTCGACTTAATTTTTCCTGTTTAAAGTCGGAAAGGTTCTCGTTTCTCGACGGGCGTTGTTCCGCGCGATGTTCTGTGCATGGTTGAGCTGAACGTCGGCTCTGCTGAGCTTTTTCGTGGTGTCTGCATGCCCGATGGTGTTGAACTGCCGCTAATATTACGCCTAGGGACGTGTTATAAATACAAACAAAAAACATTATTATTATTTTTTAATAAAACTATAAAAAGCAACAATAATAAAACACCAAAGTCGTAATTGTTAAATCAAATATGTATATAACCGAATACAAATTTTGAAACACCAAAGCAAAACAAATATATAAAACATTTTTAAGCCATAATAATAAAAAAATATATCAGACAGTTCGGATTATTTTACTTAAAATTTTTGCTATAAAAGGAATTCATATCAAGCCATAAAAATAGAATTTGTTAAACTAAAAAAAACTAAATGCTTAACTTCTTAATTAGTTTTTAATATAACTCCTGTAACAATTAACCAAAATAGGCTCTGATTATAAAACTGTTTACTACTGGAAATTATGACACATTTTTTTAATTTAAATTTATATCAAAATTTTATAAATCGTCGTTTTTTCTTAGTTTATTTTGGTACACAGTTACTGGCCTTATATTAAAACAAACAAAAAATAAATAAAAATATTGAACAAAAAGCAATACAAAAAAAGTAACTAACAATACAAATTAAAAGATAATTACTTTGTATCGATGATTATAAATAGTGGGATAGAGATAGAACGAGAGACTACTAAAATTTACCCCAAACCGTTTGGATTAAGAACGTTAACACTATTTGAAGTCGAGCAGCTTGTAGGCGAGGATGTAGCCGACTTATCAAATGAGGGCACTTTTACGGGTATCCTCGATGGACGGCTTTAGTTAATAAATACATATAGATAAGTTACAACTACAATCTTAAGAATTTCATATGTACGTTTGTAAAAACATAATAAATATAAGTGTGTATGCAAGAGTTTTGATGTGTAAGTGTTAAATGATGGTTCTATAAGGTAAAGCAACAAAATTGAGAGATGGAAGTACGTACAACTTAGCTTAATGACGTATATTAAATAAAAATATAAAAAAAAGAGTTAAAATCGTGTTGAGTTTACCTATACTTGAAGCCGAAGCCTGTTAGTGCTGGTATGCTGGATGATCTACTCATGCCGCCATTGCTTTGTTTGTTTGATTTATTGTGTGTGGTTAATTGTTTTTTTCGAGTTGGTTAATTTTGATGTTTTTTAATTGAATATTTTGGTTAACCAAGCGCAGTGAATAATGTGCCAATTTTTGTTATTAGCGTTGATGATTAGTTTGTAAACAAAAATGAAAAATAAATAAATAAATTAAATAAAATTGTATAAAATTGATTACAGAATCAGAGCTAAATGATTGTGCATGACTGATTGCCTTTAAGCCTGCCTAATTTGATCGTAGTAGTATTTCACCAATA
The DNA here is from genome assembly GCA_949127995.1 of Suillia variegata. NCBI lineage: Eukaryota > Metazoa > Arthropoda > Insecta > Diptera > Heleomyzidae > Suillia > Suillia variegata. The sequence goes on from OX421842.1 coordinate 18,675,682, forward strand.
AATGCTCTTCCACAATTTTATTTACAAAACATATTACAATAATTAAAGAAATATTATTTGCTAAATTTAATTGAACAATTATTGCCTAGAAATTAACAAAAAAAAATACATTTTTTGTTAGATGGACCTTGAGCTCGAATAATAATTGTTATTATTAAACTTTTCGGGTCGAGAAAACTTTATTTTTAAAATAAAAAAAATAAAAATAAAAAAGAATACAATATACGTTCATGATATATGATTCTCAAGCTTGTAGAAATTTGATGTTATATTTTTTTATTAAAATAAGAACAACTACAAATTTGTTGGTAAGTCCTGGAGTCAAGCCAAAATTTTAGTGCATGTCAGTAACAACTTTTGAATTGTGCGACTTCAGAATTAACTGAAGTCGCACTGAAGAGTTGAGCATTTTATATATTTAAAAAAAATAACAAATAACATTGAATATTTAACCATACATATAATATTACGATATTTTTAATTATTGGTTTATCCTTTAAGATTTTCTTTCTTTCTTTTATACTTTAATTTTTTATATTCATATTCATATTAATGTAATTTTTTTTCTTAAGAAAATGAAATTTTTACGAATACCAATAAAAGTTAATTTCGATTTTTATATTGAATGCATTTAATTTATTTTTTAGAGAAAGTTGCTTTTGGCAATAACTGAAAACCAAAATATTTGTTTTCAATGCAGTCGCACGTAATAAATAAACTTTTTTTTTTTTGATTATTTATGTAAAGAGAAAAAAAAAAAGGGAAAAATGAGACTTCAAGTGCAATGTTGATGTTCTTTTTTGTGTGAATGTATTCTATTCTATTTAATATGATAAAATATTTAATAAAGAGTTTGCAAGCATGCTTACCTTGTGGGCGCAGGGCTGGCCGAGCCGGACGCGGTCTTCCGCGTAATTGTTCTGGTACCGGTGGCGGTGCCGTTTGTACGAGCTGCGCTGGCCACAGTCGGCGTTACCGATAGTCGCGAGGGCCTCGGTGTTGTGCCGCTGGCCGAAACTGTGCTCGCCGTCGATGGTTTGCGTTGTGGAATGCGTGAGGGCGTGGTTTCATCTGTTTCATATTTAATGATTTTTAATTTTATTTATAAAATATTTTTTTTTTATTTAATTCTTTAAGGTATTTATATATGTACCTGTGCTATCCAAAGAAAGCGTTGAACCATGTCGCGATGGTGGCTTCGAGCCTTGTCTGCTAAGTGGCCGTGAGTTGGGCTTTGAACCGGCACGTGAACCACCTGGCGTTAAACCGGTTCTTGTGCTTGTGTAGGTCACCTTGCGCGGTGTATAACGTCCGGAAGCAGCACCGCTGCTAGTTCCGGCTGCACCAGCACTAGCGGCGGCACCGTGGCTGTGGCTGTGACTGCCTTCGTTATCGCTTAGTGAGTCTGGCGTCGATGCGGACAGCGAAGAGCGTGATGGACGCGACATGGGTATAGAGCGTACGGATCGCTCGCGCACCTAAAGATTAAAAAGATATTTGGAAAATGTTTTAAATGCAATGAAATCAATTTATACGCTGAGTGAAGCAGGAAATCATTCATAAACATTTCTTTTTACTATGATTAAAAGAACTGATAAAATAAATTGTTTCCCAATTTTTAATTTTTTATTATATCTTAGGGAAAATTGTTAATTGGCACATTATCAAGAAAACCAATCTTAACTATTTGGGTTGATTTGTCTATTTTTTTATTCAAGAAATGTTTTAGAATTTTCCTTCTGTTCCGTTTACGAACTTTTTCACTCAGCATCTTAACAAAACAATTTAAAAATATTGTAATAACTCCTGTTCTGTCGTTGTTGTTCTAACCAATCCCAGTTTGCGTAGCTTCTGATCGGACTTACCCAGTGTGTTGTGGGATGACAGTGTAGCACATGTGGACTCAATGGCACCGAGCGACTACTATTGCAACGGACGAATACTGTGCCCCCGGCGCCCATGTGTATGGGAAAGGCGCATGGAACTTGTTCTTGTGCTCGAATGCGCTCGAAAATTGGCATTAATTCGGCTAAATGCTCATCAGCTGATGTAAGGTACATTTTTTGGTTAAAGAGGGAAGGAAGTGTATTGGAAAATTTTCATAAAATTATTATTGGAAACAAAAAATTGATTCCAAAACGGTTTATGATCATTTAATAAACATTTTTCTATTTGTTCGCGAATTTATTTTTTGTAAAAATATTTTATTTATTTAAACCTTAAACTTGAGATGTTTTTTTTTTAATATAGCAGTAAGGCAGCTGGCGGTAGGGGCTGATTTGCAAGGAAGCTCTGCTTGACAATAAATTCATTTAGCCGGTATTTGTGTGATATTATTATTAAATAATAATAAAGACATTAACTTAACTAAAAACAAATTAAACAAAGTAATTGAAACATGCTTAAAAAAATCAATACATTTAAAAAAAAACAGTCGCTCGTTGTTTGGACGAAAGGCCACGCATAACACAACACAAATCATCACAACATTACCAAAAAAAAAAAACAGCAGTGTTGGAATAAGGTAAGTTTAAACGTAAAACGTAAAAGCGATAAAAACACGGAATTTTATAATGGAAATGATATAGATAGAAAAACACAAATTTAAACTTCTTTAAAATAACAAATTATATAAACTTCAGAAAATCCATAAATTCATTATGAACCTAAAAATATTCTCAGTCTGCAAGTTAACATTTAATGATACCTTTAAACTCTTAAAGCGATCATCAAAAATTAAGCCACTTTATGGGTTTATAATTCCATCAAAAAGACGAACTCAGTTCACCGATTGAACTTTTTGAATATTTACAAACAAAACTCTATATGTATTTTAATTGGCACTCAACGCAATTTAATTCACATTATAAACACAAGTATAATATTTTTTTGAAAACAAAAATTTTTGCAGAACATGTAAATTTTAGTATTTGCATTTAGTTGAATATTATTTTGGAAGTTAAGTCTTCAAATTTAATTTAAAGAATTCGTTAATTGTGTACCTTGTTCGCAACACAGCCAAAAACTTACCTATGGGGAGCGAGCGAGAGTGGGATTATGGTGGGGAGTTGTTTAAGTTGGGCGTGCTGAAATTTGGCATTGACTTATACAAAGTTGTTGGTGTTGGTATTTACCTTTATGATTGGACCTTGTCCACTCATGTAGGGCGGCAAGTTGCCGTTTTGAGCAGCATTTGGCGTGGAGCGACGTGGTGTGAATGCTGCCATGCTTTGCGAAACTCCATCGGCCAAAATAAATTGCTCGCGCAACTCAATGTTAGTTCGTCCCTTGGCTGCTCATTTGTGAAGGGATACGGATACGAATACGGATACAATTTGGCAATTTCAAAATAACGATTTTTGTTTGGTGGTTTTTAATATTTTTTTTTTTTATAGGATTAGTGAAAAAACATCGCAAGCGTTTGTTTTGATTTGTTTATATTTTTGTTTGTTTTTAATTTTTTGCATTTGCAGAGCGCGTGTGTGGCAGCGCATTTTCGTTAAAGGTGTTTTCAATTTTGATTTTCAAAATTGGTTCGGGATCGAGCATTTATAGCAAAATAAGGGAAAAACAAAAAACAAAAAGGAAAATAAATTAAATAAACGTTAAAAATAATACAAATTTAATATAACTAAGGATTTAAAATTATAAATGGCAACATAAACAGAAGCAGAGTTGTGAGTAGGTGGCTGGTTGATTGACAGGGCGTGATTGGCTTGTTGATTTGTTACGGTTATGTCAGCAGATATTGGTAAAAAGCAACAACAAAGATACTTAAACATAACATGAACTAACAACAACTAAGACAGCAGAAAAAGTGATGAAAATTTGAGACGATAAGAAAAAATTTAACGAAATTCAATTCAATTCTAAATGTTTACTAAATATTATATAATCATATAAAAATTGACTTGAAAAAATTATTTATATTTGTTTATTTATTTAGACCGGACAGCGCTGTTTCGAAATACGTTACTATTTCTTATTACCGGTCTTTTTGCTTTTTGTTTTCATATCTGTCTTAAAGCTTCTTTGGTTTAGAAACCAACGAGAATTCAAAGAAAATTCCCAAGTATCAAACCACAAGAATCGCTAAAGACAGGCGAATGAAAAAAGCAACACCACAGCAAGTGAACAATTTTGTTGTTATTGTTTTTTTCTTAAAAATCTTTACGAAAAATAAAAAAAATCCTATCGCCTCAAGTTATAACAAAGCATGCATGTATGGGTATATTAAAGTATGAAAATTTGTAAAAAAAAAATTAATTATAGATTTACAAAAAAATATCGTATACACGTTGACTGACTTGTCGATAAAATGTTTAAAGATACACCCACTTCACGTTGGTGGTAGGAGTGGCTGTACAATTTGTCTACAACTTAAATTACTCAAGCCAAATTTTTTGCGGGTTAAAAGCGATGAATATGTTCGAATTACGAGTTAAATGCGTCCTCAACAGTTTTCAATTTTCGTTTTTTGACTGGTTAATAATGTTTTTTGTTTTTTAAATTCAATTCAATTTGAATTTAAGCAACTAACCCAAATTAATTGTTAAATAATTAAGTTAATGTTATTAAATGGTTTGATTTAATTGTCTTCTTTTTTGTTTGCTAGTATGTTTAGGAACAAATACATTTTTGTTTGTTAAATGACCATTTCCGTTTTGTATTAATAAAATGTAAAAGGTTTTTAGACTATAAAGTTCAGACATATGTTTGAGTAGGATATACTCAACACAATGGACCCATTCGAAAACAAGTACAAAGTCGAGTATACCCTGATAAATTAATATGATTCTAATGAACTTATTGTAATGTGATATAAGAATAGTAAATGTAAATGTTTGACGATGATTTCTATTTCTAAAAATGATTTTGTAATGTGTTTCAACAAAACTAGAATGAATGAATGAATGAATGAATGAATGAATGAATGAATGTGTAGTTGAAATGAGCTTAATGCGTATTTTCAGCAAAACTATACTTTTTCAGTAGATTTGCACTTACCGCGACAAGGATCGTTCTTTTGGAGGAATTCGTCGAGTGCAACCCAGCCGCCTCCCACGCGCACCATTACAGTGCTGCGTAGAATGCGTACCAAGCGCAATTTTTGTGAATCACCAAACTAAAAAAATATTTTACATTAAATAATTACACGAAATGTATTTTAACATTATCGAAAATGATTTACCCTGTATTTTCCCTCGCCCACTTGGAAGACGCGGAATTTTTGACGACATGTGCAGAGCATCACCAGACGCTTGACTTCATCGTGTATCTTATCCGAATCAGTTGCTGGTTTTCGCTCCTGCCAATCGGGCCGGAGTGCGGCAATAAATTCTTGCCAATCGATGAGTCCTTCACCGTTGCGATCGAATAAATCGGCAACAGCGCCCATTTCCATGCGTGATGAATCAAATTCTGTAATTTGATGTTTATATATATACAAAAATTTTTTTGTTTTCAATAAATTACGGTGCTGCTTACTAGTATTTATAATGCCATCAATGAATTCACCGCGTGGTATCAGCCCATTGTTGTCCTTGTCCATTTTGCGGAAGAGATCAGTCAAACGAGATTTCTTGTGATTCATGTACTTTAAGAACTAAAGAATCAAGGAAGGAAGGGAGATAGAGACGTCAAAATGTAAACTTAACATTTTTTCATTTTAGCTCAACGAGACAAAAACTTACCCGCTTCCTCCAGTCATCCCAGCTGAAGTTGCGCACGCGCTCTACATCCTTAAGGTACATCAGATGCTCGTGCAGACGACGTTGGCGCTCCCAAGAAAGCATCCATACGTGACGCCATTTGTCCCACAAGAGTTTTGCTCTGGGTGACCGGAATTCTAATTCGGGTGCAACCGAGCTGCGAGAAGTAAAATACAAAATTAGCAAAATTAAAAAAAAATAAAATTTAAAATCATGCTGGCTAACAATAAAACAAATTAAACAGAAGAGTAAGCTATACGCTATATCAAACGAGACAAAAAGGAAGAGAGAGAAAACGCGCTCTTGACACTTACCTTGGTGAGAATCGAGGACCATAGTGTGGCAAACGGTCACGATCGGGCGTATCACGATTAGGCGTAACGCGACTATTTGCGATAATTGAGAACAAAAGCGCATGTGTAAACAAAAAAGAGACAAACAGAAACAGCAATAAAGATACAATAAACAAAACAAAAATACAATATTAAAAACACAAACACATAAAACATTAGCAAAATGTTTATAAATAAGCAAATGCTCAAATCTGGACAATGCTTAACAAAAAAAAGTGACAATAAATGAAATCTCAATACAAAAGAGTAAAGATGTATTCGCATGCATTTCTCCTTTCGTTTTCGACAATCAGAAAAGTCAATTAAAAAATTTCAAAAGCATTCCATAGTAAATTTCAAGACAGAAACGGAAGATCTTACCTTGCTTTGCGTGCATTTAGTCCTTGGTCACGGGAACCCTTAAAGCTGTTGATGAAACAAAGACAAAATCAAAATTAAGTTAGACAATAAAAAATATTAAAAAAACAAACAGAGAGTGAGCGCGTATTTAGGAAAAGCACAATTAATGTGGGTAATGGGTTTAGACACGGCGCAGTTAAAGCTTTATAGGACAATGTTATATTTTATGTACGTTTAAGTTAATGGGCTTAACTTTTATATAATTTTTAGTAAAGTAAAACATATAACCCAAAGGGTGAGGATTCTAATATCGTGGCACAAAGAGAAGTGTTAAAAACAGCATTTGAACCGTTTGTAGAAAGGATACTTGTTTAAATTTATTTTTTTAAATTTCTTAGTGTAGCCAACAGTTTTATGAAATTAGTAATTATGTTATTACGTCTTTTATAGAAAAAAGACAAAAATTCTCTACCAAAACTCAAAAAGTGATTTAGTTATTTTATTAAATTTTTTTGATGATTTCAGTTGTTTTCCAATTGGTTGCAAAACCGTAAAGTTAATAACTTTTGTTTTATGTTTAGCCTAATGAAAGTTTTATTGTGAGTTGTTTTTTATGTGTTATGCTGATGGTGAGAATATGTAAAGCCTTTAGTTTGAATTTGTCTTGTGTAACGAACCTTTGTCGTCTTAGAGTACCATCGGGTGACTGTTCGCGCAGATCATGGCTTGAGCCACGTCTACACAATGAAGTTTACACAGTGCAAACGAACGAAAGAGAAAAGGTTGTTTCCAAAGTGTATTTGGAAGTTTGTATATAGCAGGAAAAATAAAAATAAAATAAGTTGAAATAAAAAATAGGTAAAACAAAAAAATGTATATATTGTATTTAAAAATTTAAGAAGTATGTGTAGCAATTACACAAACCAAAAGCACTTTAAGATACGTACACTGGCGTCTTAGCGTTACGCGACATTTTGCGGGCGCCTGGCGGCAATTGTTTCGGCTTGCAGGCACGATCTACTTCGACCTGACGACGTGCTGTATTCTCCATGAACTCTTTGTGGTCTTCTATGAGTTTCTCTAATGGTGGTATTTCATCTGGTAAAGATTCGCGCTCCAAGTCTAAAACAAAATGAATAATTTGTATTTTCAATAAAAATGGTTAAACATGTAAACTTACTTAGCAGTGTTGCCTCTAGACCGCTTAACCATGCCAACAGCTCTTCGATCGTATCATCTAGGTCCTTCAGCGACTGCAGATGCTGCTCGAGCTTCGCTTCGCGATTCAGTGCCCATTGCATCACCTCATCCCAACGCTGTTGGATTATCGAAAGCCAATTCTTAATAATGGGAATGGCATCGGGGTAGGCTTTTCCGATAATCTCTTCGGCAAAACTAAACGTTTCCGTCTTTTGACGTTCGCGCTGGCGTAGATCATTCATAAAGTCGGCGTGTATTTCCATCATTTCGCGTGATACCCGCTCATCATCGGGTGCATTCTTGGCGTAACGCAATTTGTGCTCCGCATGATCCAACCAATCGAACAATGCCTGAACACTGCCATTGAGACGTTCGGCATCTTTAAGCGCAACTTGCAGACGTTCTCCACGTCTAGCGGTGGCGCTCTTTACCTCATCCCAACTGGACTGCAACTCGTCGAGTTGACGTCCCACATCAGGATTATTGCCGGAGCGTTCTAGGTCACGCCCGGTTTTAAGAACTCCTTGCATTTGAGCGGCACGTTTCTGCAAATCCTGTTCGATGTGTTTGTGATGTTCACACAGTCCTTGCACCGTTTCCAGATCACCATGCACAGGACCATCTTCATGCAGACGCGACTTGGCCTTACGAAGATACTCGAGCAACTCACCAAGTGCATCTGAGAACTGACCGGAGAGTAAGAGCGCTTCCTCAAGCTTACGCTGACGTTCAATGCTCTTTGACCAGACGCGTGTCCATTGTTCCTTGAGTTCAGTGAGCATTCTGCCTAGTACGGGTTCATCGGATTTCGGTGCACGCTCCATGAGATTCTTGCCAGCGCGCATTGTTGTATCGTAGAGCGACTGTTTGCCGGCCAATTGACGATGCGTCTCCTTCAGTTTGCCAATAAACTTTTTGATTTTTTGTGGCTCCTTAGAAGCAGTTGCTTCCTCGATAATTTGATCTAGAGTCGTTTCAGTTTCTTGGAGATATTGCATCATGTTGTTCCAGGCGTCATTGAATTCGCGCGCCTCTTTGTAACCGTGATCAAGTGAGCGAGTTCTTTCAGCAGCTTTGCTGACCACACGCTCCCAACGATGCTGCACCGACACAAGAAGATTCTTGATCAAAATTACATCCTGCTTCTGGCTGAAGTATTTGAGATGCGTGCCCTTTTTATCTAGCAGCAGCATTGCTTCACGATGCGTGCTGACGTCTTTTTGAAGCACCTTGTGCTCCTCCATTTGTGTCTGAATGGTTTCGAGTACGCGTGATACGGGCTGGGCGGTGCCTAGCTGTTTCTCGGCCTGTGTCAGCCATTCGACGAATGCTTGTAGAGTATCGTGGAATTCAGTGGCCTCCTTGAGCGCAATCTCTAATTTAATCTTTTTGTCGGAAGCACGCGAGACGACTGCATCCCAGCGTTGCTTAAGTGTGCGCAGCGTATGCTGCAGATTACTCGAGGAAACACGCATCTGATTCTGACGCTTTATGTACTCTTGTCCTTGTGCTTGAATGGTTTCAACCTTAGGACGGTTTTCTTCCAACTCATTGTACACCTCCATAAAGCGTTCAAGCTGTTCAGTGGCGGTTTCGGGCAATCCGCCTACGGGTTTACTGGCACCAATGACGGCATCCACATCGCCCAACCAACCAAGTATGTCTTGTACTTCAGCAATAAATCCTTGTGCCTCGCGCAGTGCCTCTTCTAGTTCATGCTGGCGATCTGAAGCTTTTTGCAGTAGTGTTTTCCATTCATCGTTCAGCTTGCGTAGTTTTTCTTGCGTGGTAGAAGCCTCCAAAGAGCCCTTCTCCGATTCGATTAATTGGCGACCAGCGTCGTTCAAAGTGTCAACCGAGTTCTGATGCGCCTGAATATCGTTAGCGAGCACTTTAAGTTTGGCCAGCTCAACTTCGAGTAATTGTGGGTCACCAGGTATCTAAAAAAAATACCAAGGGTGATAATGTTATTTAAAAAGTTTTAAAATTTTAATAAAAAATTTAAGAAATGAAACATACCGGCTTCAGTTGATCCAGTGTGCTGTCCGTCTTGTTAATCCAAACTAGTAACTCATTCAGTGCATGCTGGAATTGACCAAGATGGAGCAGTGCGTGTTCCAGTTGCTTTTGGCGTTCAACCATGCCACGCAGTAGCGTCTCCCAACGTCGATTAACGACAGTAAGTGGTTCTCGAATCGATGCGGCTTGTTCAGGTGAAGTTCGTTCCGTTAATTCAACGGCTTGTCTGTAAGTGCCGTGGTTAAACGATTTAAAGTAAATACATTGTTTATATCAGATTGTTTTAATAACATTTAAGCCAAGGCAAACATCAAATTGGAAAGCAAACCTATGTAGGTAGTATTTGTAGCATTTATAGCATTTATTAAAACACTCATTTATGAGCAAATTTTGTCAGCATGCCTATTTACTAAGATGCTGCTTTCAAAATGTATATATACAACAACTGAGTACAAAAAAAAAGTTTTAAAAATTTGAGTGAAGAAATGTTTTTGGTTTACTATTTTTTTTAATTTTCAATGTTTTAGAGCATAGTAAAAACGTAAAGATTTGATAAGCACATTATTTTCAGTGACGTGCAAAGGATTGCTCAGATTGATGTATTTTGTACAAAATTTATGTTTTAATTTAAAATATTTTCGGTCCACGTAGGCATAAATTTACACCACAAATGACTCTAACCATAGGTAAGACATTGAAGAAATAAAATGTTCTAACCAAACCCAAACAAATTAAACTAAGATAGTCGTCGAGAGGAATTAGGGCAACATATTCATTCTTAGAAAAGTAATTGACTCGTAAACGATGTATTTTGATTTGATTGAATTTTATTTTTTTGTTTTTTTTAGATAACGTTCAGTAACGATATACGAAATGAATAACGTATTCGTGCAGCCTTCCAAAGTATTCATATTGTATATCCCCCCCATGCATTAATTTTATAAAATTATTAATATAATACGATAAATAAAAATAAAGCATCTCGCAAGAAATCATGCAAAAGGTGTAGCAAAATTGCAATGTTTAAATAAAAATTTCTTTTAACAAAACTGAAACGATTAACACAAACGTTGTAAAATCTTTTATACGCTTGCCTTTCTAGAACTCTGCCAATTGGAATCGCGTTTCGTTGTATAAAGTACCAACATAGTTTAAATTATGAAACAATTAATTATAGATAATACAAAATATATACGTGTATAATTTACAAAACGAATAGCTAACCTGTTTAATGCCTCTACTTCAACCATATGGGGATCGACTTCATCCTTAAACGACTTCAGCTGTTCGATTTGTTTTTTCACCGCATCAATGTCCGATCCGACCGCACCCAAATGTGAAAACTTATCCTCTGCCTTTGCCAAAAACTTAAGTAAATTTTGCAACGTTTCATGGAACTCCATTGCTTTTTCCATGGCATCAATCAGATTTTCTTCTCGTTTAGCGTACAGCGCGGTGATATTGTCCCACGCATTGTCTAAATCTTCAATATGTTTCTTGACCTCGGGTTTATCGGGTTCACCACACAAACTCATTAAATTGCTGCCATGGCGACGAACTTGTTCTACCTCTGGTTTGGTTTGATCGATTTCATGGCGTATTTCTTGCAGCGCCACTTGTTGCTTTTGAATTTCTTGTGGTTGTGCTGCAGGAGGTTCCTGTGATGACAATGTCTCCTCGAGGTCTTTTAATGTCTTCATAACGCCATGTAGTTGCTTCCAGAAAGGCTCTGCAACACTAAGTATATCATCAAGCGAACTGTCGCGTTTTTTTGTAGCCTTTTGAACATCGTTCCACAGATTATTGAGTTTTTCGAGTTTACTCTTGATGTCGCGAACTGCAGGATCTGATTTGTTGCCTGCCTTGGCGATAACATCGTTTGCTGCGCGTTGCACTGCTGAGAATGCATCGGTGCGTTTGTCTAAGTCATCCATAATAGCAGCATTGTCTTCAATTTGTTCTCGTATTTTCTGGGGCAGTGCCGACAGCGGATCGAGTTGATTAACTTGATCGACAGTGTTGGCCAAAGCGCGTAGCATGCCTTCAAGTTTGTCGGAAAATTGACTAGACTCCTGGAGAGCATTTTCGAGTGCTTGTTGACGCTCACGCAACTCGAGGCGCAAAGCAGCATATCGTGCGTTATCCGAGTCAAGAATTTCGTTAATTTTTGCACTGTCATCTTCAGCAACGAGCTCGCCCAATGCTTCACCAGTCTTATTTAGTTTATCGAGGAGAGGTTTGTGTTCTGCAATAGATTGAAGTAGACGTTCGTTTTTGTCCTGTTGCGAGGTTATTTGATCAGGCCGCAGAGCTGGCATGCTTAGACGAGATATTTGTTGTTCCATATCATCCAACCAAGTAATTAAACCATTGTGGGAATCTGCAAAATGTTCGGATAGCGGTAAAGCTTGCTCCAAAATTCCTAACCGCTCGCTGCACAGTTGTACAACAGTGTCGACAATTTCCTTGAGGTCGTCTAGTTTTTCACGTAAAGTCGAAGTATTTTCGCTTTGTGGTGATTCTCGGAGGACCTTCTTCGAGGTAGCAGTAACATCGCGAACGCGTCCTTTTTGACTGGAAATGTCGTCGTTGATTGAACGATGTTCTTGCAGTTGGGCGCGCACCAGTTTCGGTTCGATGCCAGGCAAGTCTGCCTCACGCAAAGTTGCATCCATATCGCGGAACCATTCGAGTAGCTCATCAATGTCGTTGGTAACTTCTTTGGCGCGTTGATTACTCAGATGTAGTCGTTCGGCCTTGCGTTGAATTTGTTCAACGATTGCATCAAAACGACGATTATCGCGAGTCACAATACTTTCTATTGTCGACGCACCTTCACCTGGTGAAATCTGGCACAATTGTGGTCCAATCAAGTTGACCGTGTCCAAAATGGGTCGCATTTCAGCCAGTTCAGCCTCCAAACGGAGAACATCAGCTTGACGAGGTTCGCTTGTGGCCAAAGCTCCTTCAGCAACTTGCATCCATTCGACTAAACGAGTGTGCGCCTCGTGGAATTGCTGCACCAATGGAAGAGCATTTTGGGCGTTTTTCAGCAGATCCCCGCCACGATTAGCAAGCTCACCGTAACGACGCTGCAATGAGTCCAGCTTATCCTTAAGCTGTATAGCCTCATCGTTGGAAATATGTTTCATCAGTTCGGAGCCAGAGTCCACGGTTGCTTCTACGTTCGGCGCATGACTCGCAATGTTTTCGTTAAGTTCGAGTAAATGGTCCATTTGTTCCAGTAATTTCTCTGAATGAACAGGCACCGATTTGAACCGCTTCAGTTCATTTTCCATACTTTCCATCCATGCAACAAGTTCTTGATAGGTGAGCACCAAATGACGTAAACCTTGACGCGACTCAGCTAAGAGTGCGCCAATATTATCGCTCGCATCGACTAAATTTGTATAACGATCGGTGATAGTGCGTACTTTCTCACCGAGATTTACTGCCTCTTCATCGCTTACTAAATGCATTAGTTGTCCCGCCACATCAGCTAAATCGGTAAAGTCGGATTTCTTTGACAAAATTTCATCATGAAGACGATCATGTTCACGAATACGTTGTTGTATCTTTTCCTCATCAGTTGGAATGAGTTCCATATTCTTAACAGAACGTTCAGCATTGTCCAGCCAAAGTTCAAGAGGGCTAACTTTGTCATGGAAACGTTTTGCGACTTCCATAGCCTCCTCTAAATCTTGTTCGCGTTGTTCAGCACCATCAGTTAGCTTATCAAAACGTTTCATCAGATCGTGTAATTGTTTTTCAATAGCGGTTCGTTCGGCAGGCTCACAGTGGTTGGCGACTTCTTGACCCAAGGTCGACAAAGATGACATTGAGTTCTGGCGGTCCATTAGCATCTTCTTTAAGAATTTCTGTTCCTGTAGTTGAGCCTTTACAACCTTGTAATCAGAGCTTGGTGGTTTCTGATTCGCAACCATTTCTTCGGTGTCGGACAACCATTTAGAAAGACCAGCAAGAGCTTCTTGGAACTTGCCAGACTGTAGTAGAGCCACATCGAGACGACGATCACGTTCGTTCATACGTTCCTTTAAGTCATTCCAGCGATCATTTAGTTTTTCCAAATCTTTTTCAATTGTAGAAGTTGATACTCCAGTAGCGGCAGAACGTACTAGATCACGACCAGCTACGTTAACCTTATCAATGTTTTGTGCAAGAGGGTCGACTTTTCTTTCTCTAAAGTTGCGGAAGTCTTCTTGTTGTCGACGAATTTGATCCAATTCTGAACTGACGGGTTTCATGCGTTTGAACTCATCTCCAACATCTTGAATATCATCGCTAGCTTGCGACTGCATGTCGTAAAATTGTTGCAAAGCTTTAAGTGTTTTTTGGAGATTTTCTTCATGATCCCGTACACGGTTATCTAAGCGCCCAAGGGTCTTACGCAAAGTGGATATTTGGTCACGAGTTTGTGTTGTATCAGCCGAAAAACCATTGTCCACCAAAACATCGGCGGCGTGTTCAGCATCTTCCAAACGGCCAACCATGCGATCAAGCTTATTTTGAACCTTTGACAGATCATCCAATTGAGATTGCACAATTTTTATTTCACGGCCAGGTGGTGATAAATGCTCAATTTCTTGTTCAAGATCATTTAGATCAAGACCCAAATTCTTGATTTGTTCATTAAATTGCGAAACGGCAGTAGCTGCAGATTGCAACTCACCACAGCGATCATCAAGACGACTTTGCAGATCAGAGATACGATCAGAAATACCATCTACATCATTTGCTAGATGATCGGCATCTCCACCAGCAGCACGTGCCTCAGAGCAAATATCCTTTGCCATGGATTTCAAAGATGACAGAGGCTTGGCTAGGTTGGTGAGTTCTTCTCGTATAGCCTTTACACGCTCCAATAATTTTGGATCCTTTGCTGCGCCGCCAAGTGCGTCATGTGCAGCCAAACGATCTTCACAGCGACCCACTGCATGGTCCAAGTTTCGGAGTTCATCATTAAAGTCACCCAAACGGCGTGAACAGTTTTCGATTTCATGCGCACGAGCTATAAGGTCATTGTTTAACCGCTCCCAGCGATCACGTATATCTTGAAGCTCAGACTTAATTGGTTCTTTGTCAACATCACAGCTACTAAGGAAGGTTTCACCAAGGCCCTTGGTATTTTCAAATTCACCAGAGTGTTTCCAGACCTCACTACGGAACGTTTGCAAATCTCTAAGACGCGTTTCCAGTTTAGATTTTGACAGTACACCTGGCGTTAAATCAGCCAATTTGTCTTCGGCAGTGCGTAGCCACGAGAGAAACGTTTCGGAAGTTTGCGAATATTTTTTACAATGTTCCATGCATGTCTGCAGACGTGTGTGTCGGTCGACTGCTTCACGACGTAGTTTTTCCCATTGCTGTTGAATACGTTCCAAATCTCGTTTGACAGTGCGATCCTGTTGTCGATCAGATAAATCTTTGCCCTTGTTTATCAGCATTATAATCTCATGTTCACGCGCCATAACTTCACGGTAGATTGGTTCATGCGTGTCAATTTGATGTTGTAGCGTTGGCTTGTGAGCGGAAACCAAAAGCCGGTCGGACAGATTTGATAGTTCGCCTGAAAGCCAACCAAGAGTTTTTGAGCAGTTTTCAGCAAAATGGCGACCATCGCGAAGTGATGCTTCTGTTTCAGCCTTCTTTGTATCGAGTTTCTTTTGTAATACTTGATATTGTTTCTCAAGTGCAGCGACACGAGAATTGACATCTGCTCGTGACGCAGGATCACCTAAAATGTTGCAAAGTGCAGCAGCTGATTGCTCGGCATCAGCTAAAAGTGGACGTTGACCTTCCAATTGACGTTCCAAGTTTTCAATCTTCCGCAAGTTTTCCTGATGTTCACCATCACTTGGTAGTGCATCCAGGTTGTCACTTATATTTTGTAGAGCTTCGCGTAATCTATTAACAGCAGCATCGAATTCTTTGCTACTATCAGCTGCACCGCCTAAGCTATTGGCGCGATCATCTAACCGTCCAACAAGATCGTCCCACTTGCTTATGACATCCTTTAGTTTTTTATCTACAGCTGGAGAATCGGGTGAGTCCTTAAGGTGATCCAAAACATCAAGGCCAATTTCTTGGAAGTGATTGAGTTGTGGCTGTTGTGTGCGGAATTCTTCACGCAAGACTTGAACTTGTTGCACTTGACTTTGAACCATACGTGGATCGGAAGAAATCGGTCCTAGAACAGTTAACATACGTTCTTTGCTGTCCAACCAATTCTTTAGATTGTTGTGAGTATCTAAGAAATCGCGAAGTTTCTCGGAGAAACCAATACGATTTTTGCAAATGTCGTTAAGATTTTTCCACTTTTCAACAATATTGTCGTTTTCGATACGCAACTGTTCGGCGCCAGGAACATCAGATTTACGACGCAGGATATCTTTAATTTGTGTTTTCGTTGTGTCTAATAGACTTTGCTTTTCATACATGTCCTCGAGGACTTTGCGCGCTTGTTTGATGCAACGATCAGCTTCTTCTTTATTCGAAACCGACTCTTTTGGAACTTGCCGTTGAATGCGTTCCAAAAAGGCAGACAGATTTTTAAGATTTTCATACTGTTTTCGGACTTCTTCATTCATGTTGTCCAGCTCATTTTGACGATCGTTGAGGCGTACACCAATCAGTCCGTAGCGATTATTGATTTCGCTTAGTTGTTGTTGAACCGGCGAGAGCTCAGAAAGTTGGAAACCATCTTGAGAGGACCTGCGGCTACCAAATCCACTGGAACCAGTTGATAGTGGCGACAGAATACCTCCCTTGGTGGGGCTCGGACTCCGAGCATCTCCCGACATGCGACGCAAAGGACTTACGCGTTTAATCGGACTGAATGTAGAGCGCTTCCGTCCCGGACTTTCTGGACGAATTAATGCGTCATACTGTGCACCGATGTCATTGATTTTGTCAATAGTGGAACCATAATCACGATAATCTTTACAAATGGGTTTAAGTTCGTCATTTTGCTGTCGGATCTTATCCAAATCAACGGCAACTGGCGCCAAACCGTTGACGCGTGCTTCCGTGCTGGCCAACCAAGACAACACCTGATCTTTTAGACCCTCATAAGCTATTTGTTGCTCCGCCTTCTGTTTAGAAAGTTTGGCCTTTTCGTCCAAAGTAATGTTTATATTGCGCCATTGCGATTCGAGAGCCTTAATGCGGTCGCGCAGTGCGCTTGCATCAGTTACATCTCGCATACTAATTAACTCTTTGCCGTTGCGAACGCAGTCTTCAAGTTGTGGCGCAATATGATCCTTTTGCCGTGACAGATCCAGCATTCGACGCGATTGTTCTTCGGCGGATAACAAACTAGTATCGCGGCTATCCAAGGCATCTTGTAAATTGGATAAATCCTGCTCAACATTTGTAATATCGTCAAGATACTTGCAGAGTCGATTGAAAACATCATCTAAGAATTCACCACGCTTATTTACTTTTTCATGGAGCTTCTCAAATTTACCAGTAACATCGCTCAAATTAGATTCAACTTTTTTAGCAATGCGCGCATTTGAGGCGGTATTCATTAAATGCTTAGCAGACGACTGGACGCTATCGATGCTAGCTTTGTGAGATTGCATATCGCTTTGTAGTGATTTGTGTTCACGTATTTGCTCCTGCAAACGCTCCTTAATAAGTGAAGCCGGACGTAGTTGTAGCTTAAATTTATCTTCGGCTTGATTAACCCAACCAACAAGGCTATCCAGAGCATCTTGAACGCCCTGGGTTTGCACAAGAGTCTTGTCTAACGTTTTGCAGTGTTCACTTAGAGAGTCCAATAATTTTTGATATTTGTCTTTCAGCTCGGAAATAGGCACTTCCAATTGATTGATTTCCATGGGACTTAGTTGTCCACCCAACGAACGAAGTAGACTATCTAAAGCCTGTTGAGCATTGTCGACAAGGCGACCATTCGAAACGAGTTCATTGTGTAAAGCCTTTGCCTCGTTCATTTGGTCCTGTACAGATTTCGGATCACCGGCAATTGGCTCCGAGAGAATACGCGCCACACGTGGTTGAGTACCACGCAGCCACTCGTTTGCTTTATTTAATGCATCTTGGTATTCACGCTGACGGCCACCCAGACCGGATACGCGATCCTGTAACGCATTAACGCGGTGCATGAGGTCTTTGTATTGTGCCGACACCAGTGAAACTTCTTGACGTATGGGACTCTCAGCGGTAGAAAGTGGCTCTACATGCGGCAAGCGTTCGGGTAACGATGTTCTGAAATCATTAAGGATTGCCAGAAATTCTTTACTTTCGTCAACAAATTTCTGCGCAGCCATGGTGATGAAACGTAAATCGGCCTGATGACCAATGACATCGCTTACGAACTCTCGTATCGAATCCGCTTGCGAAGGCAGACGTGTCAAATCAGAGAGCGAACGCTCTTTGTCCTCTAGTGTACGTCTGGCTGATTGCAGCCAGTCAGAGAATATATCCAATTCGCTTCGTAGCTTCGTTAATTCATCACGTCCCGCTTCCAAGCGACGCAAAAGACGAACAGTGCGATCATTGACACGATCAACGCGCGAACGCAATTCGCGTCCAGCATTTTCTAGCGTAGTCACTTCAGGTGCTGAAAGCACATCACCACCAGTCAAAACAATTTGACGGATTTGTTCGAGACACGTTGCCACTGAACGCTGTTGACCCTCAATTTCGTCCTTGATTTGCTGAAATAAACAACATAAAGAATCACTAAGGTTTAAGTTTCAAAAAAATACGGAAAATTTCACTTACCTTAAGTGCATTAATCTGGTTGCGTAGTTCATCGATCTTCTCACGTGGTCCACCAACTGTGGATATTTTATGCTCCACTGTGGTAACCCAATTAAGCAATTCGTTTACATTTTCTTCGCAGAGGTTAAACTTCTCAAATACTGCTTGCTGCGTTATCGGATAGAATGAGAAGTAAATCGTAAGTATATATAGCTTTGACATGTAATGAGACATTTTTATAGGATCGGTTGTAAGGGTATAAAGGGATCTTGTAATGATTTTCAAATAATATTTTAAATAAAATAAAATTGTGGAGAAATAAACACAAAATATATATTTTATAAGGTAGGAATGCTATAAAGCAATTTCGAATCATCTCAATAGCGCGGCAAATATCTTAAAAAAGCCATTGATAAAAGCAAGCTTAAATGCCAAAAAAAGAACAAAAAGGTAAAGCAAAAATAAAAAACATTAATACTCAAATACTACACATTCACCATAAGCGGTTTTGGTATTAGGCTAATTAATGCAAACTACTTTTTGTTAGTGTTACATATTTTTTTTAAATGGTTATAAAATCTGAAAACAAAAAGCTGAAAAGGTATAAAATTTATTTATAAATGAAAAAATATAAAGGAATCAAATAAAAAATCACGAGATTTACCTTAGTCCAACAAATTAATTTTTAAATCGGACTGTATCGAAAAATGTATACTCTACACCTAGACAAATTTGTGCTTAAAGTACGTAATTTTGTCGGATGAATTACATTTTTATTAATATAAATAATTGTTAAACATATTTTATACATTTGACTAGTGTAGAGTATATATATTGTATAGTGACGAGAAAGAGAGGGAAAATATAACTTAAATCTACTTTCAATAAAAAGTATTTATTTAAATTTTAATATATATATATATATATATATATATATATATATATATATATACATATATATATATATATATATATATATATATATATATATATATATATATATATATATATATATATATATATATATATATATATATATATATATATATATATATATATATATATATATATGTATATATGTAGTGTTGTGATATAGATGGATTTTTGGTTTATGGAAAATACAGGATTTATTTAATGTTTATCTTTGCGACAATATATTTCAGATACTTGTATCAATTGCCGAAGACATTAATGTTGAGAATGTATGATACGCGTCCAAGAATGAGTATGATTGCTGCGAATGTGTTTTTGTTGATTTAATTCTGAGTGTCGATATTTTCTTAGCGTGTAAATGTTTTTCTTTTGGTCATTTCAATAACATAAAAAAACATAAAAGTCAATGCCATGCTCTGCAATTATACGCAAGTTAAAGATATTTAGAGAAGTCATCCGACGAAAAACAGCGAAAATAAAATAAAATCGAAAAAAAAATAAAACAGTTAGTTAAGAAAAAAATATAGCACACGCAATATGCGTTTCATTGTCAACCAAACATGCCACATACTTAAAGCTTTTGAAGTAAAAACAATTTAAATTTCTTATAAATTTTGAATATGCTACTAATTGGTAGAAATGAGTGATGGACACATTTTTTTATTAGAAACGTTGGCTGTGCGATTAAACGATAATGCAAAATTTCCAATCAAATCCTGATCAAATACTAAATATGATATGATGTTTTATATAAACAGCAAACTTTTGATTTTATGTGATTTATTAAATCAACTTATATTCAAATTTGTAAAAAATTATAATTTTATAACATTTGATTAACCGCACAGTTCTACCCGTATACAAATTTAAAAACTCTTAAATAACTGAGATTGTGATAGTGTATGTAAGCAAAAAGTAATACTGAAAGTAATACATAGAAAGAAAGCATAACAGAAAAGAAAAGAAGGTAACACACGCGTAGTGGCATTGCAAAACTTACCCTTTGCTCGGCCGGTAACAGGAGCCCCTTCTCGGCAGCCTTTACCAAGTCAATATTGTTCTTGCTATCCGCGTTATCAATGAGACGACCTTCGGTGGCATCAATTAGACCACTACTTATGGCGGCAGCTAGCGGTACGATATCTCCATTTCGTGGATCGCGTACCACTGTGGACGAGGGATCAATCAGACCGCTTGCAATGGCCTCGGCGAGTGTGAATTTCTTGCGTTTGATAATGTCGGGATTCATTTGGAAGGGGTCGACGAAACAACCATTTATGGGATTATAAAGGTTAAAGGATATCGCTTCTAGTAATGCAAATGATTTCTTTGGCGTAACTAGTAAACCGTTTTCGTAAGCTTCCTGCAGTGAGCACAGTTTGGACGTTTTTGTGTTTAAAACATTTGCTTTGTTTGCATCCATAAGACCTTTGCGGAAGGCCTCTGGCAGACGTACGAGCTTAGATTTGGCCAAATCTTTGACTAGAGCCGAATCCGGATCAATGACCCCGGTTGTTGCAGCATCTTTAAGTGTGTATATCTTCGGAACATCCAGTGTGTCCAATGAGCTAGTGTTGTCGTCATTAGCAGTATTTTTGGGTTTAGAAACAACATCGCTAATTGTCGGCATTGTATAGGTTAGCAATCCGGTAAGCAAGTCAAGGCACTTACTCTCGGCCGCTTGATCGAATGTAATTGGTTCGCGCACATAGACGACCAGTGTCGGATCGAATACAAAGTACAATGCTTTTGGATCGACTAAAGTCCGTTTGCTCAAGTCAACCAGACCATCTTGTTGTGCCACTTCAAAAGGCACAAATTTAAAAGTTTGGAAATCGCGTACGAGAGCTGTTTTCGGATCAATTATATTATACTTGATAGCTTCTTCAAGCGACATTTCGCGAGGCTTACTAATCACCACGCTGACCGGTGTCTGTCCAAGCAGTTCAACACTGTCCTGTCGTTTAACTACTTCGTTACGTTCTGTCAGTGGTCTAAGTACAGTCACCAAAATACCGCGTTTTAGTGCAACATCGTAATTGTATGAAGATTTTGATTTTGGATCGAATACACGTCCCTTGGTCACATCAATATCACCGTTTTCAATTGCTTCGTTAAGTGGATTTTCGCTGCCGTTAACTTGATTTTTAAATACTGTAGTCGCGGGATCTATAAATCCGTTTTGAATGGCTTCAGCCAAATCAATATATTCCCCGGTAGTTGGGTCGCAGAATTTACCTGTTTCGGCACGGAACAATTGCATTCGCAAAACCATTTCCAGACTTAATAATCTACGATTTGAAACAATTAAGCCGCGTGCGCGTGCTTCTTGTAAATTTATTTTCTGACTACCCAAATTATAACAACCGTTCGTATCGTCAATTACTTTTTCAGAAATCGCATTTGCAAGTCTTATATATTTACCGGTTTCACTGCTCTTTACTAAACTAGATGACAAACTAACAACATCTTCTACACAAGCCTCGTTTAAATTTAATTTTCTTCCCGTAACTGGATGAAGAACTTTTTGGGAGGGAACATCATAAAAACTCATTGCTAAGAGTTCGTACAAACCAAAACCTGCATTTTCAATGTCAACAATGAGACCTAAACTCAATGCCTCACCTAACGAAACAAAAGCATTGCTGCCTGGTTCTCTAAAGACACCTTCCCGTCGGTTGATTATACCGTTGCGACAAGTTTCACTTAGACTGAACATTTGTTCTGATTGTTCATCGAAGTAACATGGCAACTGTGGATTAATGACAAAGCTCCGCATACCCTCAAGTAATGTGATTTTACGTCCGGATTTTAGATCTGTGAGTTTACCATTTTTGTCGTCAAATAGTCCCTTGTGAATAGCCCTCTGAATACTAATGGGCGCTTGTTGGTCCATTAGAATACCAATATCAAAGGCATGTTTGAGAGTGATTTTCTGATTATTATAAATAAGCTTCGCGTTATGTTCGTCAATGACCCCTGTTTCCTTCGCATGAACCAAATTAAGATTCTTGTACAAACCAGTTTTGAAGTCTCTTATTTGTACGCTGTCTTCGTCAAGCAAATTTATGTCAAGTGCTTCTGCAAATGACAGTTTCTGTCCAGTTTTCGGATCAACAAAATGTCCATCAATCTCATCATAAATATTTTTGACAACAGCCTCCATTAGGCGCATTGGTTTCTTTGCTTCGAGTAAAACTCCACGGTCAAATGCTTCCTTAAAATCGATTGCTTTGTCATGCTCGTCTTTTACAGTTCCTAGCTGACTGTCAATAATACCAGTTTCAGCAGCTATTTCAAATGGAATCACCTTTCCGTCAATATTGACAATGGTCGAGTCAGGATCAAGAATACCTCTACGAATAGCACGTTCAGTTGAAAGTTTTTCACGAGTAACGGTATTACTAAATTGACCTGTTTTTGGATCGTATAATCCACGATAAACTGCATCCGGCAAGCTACGTTTACGCTTAGCTGGAATTAGGACTCGATTTTCGAGCGCTTCATTTAAAGACAATTTTGTGGCCGCATACGGATTTATAACAAAACCACCAACGGGATCTAGATAGCCTTTGGTAACGGCTTCAGTTAAGGATATGATTGATTCGGTTTTTGGATCCAAAAGTACAAGCTCATCTGGGTTGATAAGTTTCAATGCAATTGCTGATTTTAAATCGACACGCTTGTCATCAATTGTGAATTTAGCAGTATCAGGGTCGTAAAGACCACGCAACAAACAGTCGACAAGCGACAAAGGCTTCTTGGTGCTAATTAAATATCCCTTAACAAAGGCTTCGTCAAGTTTAATATTGGGATAACTTAAAGTACCCTTAACTGTATCCAGTAAACCCTCTTTAGCAGCATTTTTGGCTGGTACAATTGCGTTTTTCTCATCGTCTTTTATTAGTACACTTTCTAGCTCTACAAATCCTAACTCAATGGCTTGCTGTAGCAAAATTTCTTCACCAGTTACTGGGTTAAGTACTTTACCAGTACTAGGTGAATAATATTCTCGCTGCAAAAGTTCGGGCAAGCTCCATTTTACACTATCTGTTTTTACTAATTGCTTTTCTACACCGATGTCGAAAGGCACCAACGTGTTTGTTTTAGTATCCCGGATTTGTCCGGTTTTTGCTAAAACCAGGTCATCTTCTATTGCACAATCCAACTTGACTTCTTTCTTTGTAACAGTGTCAACAATAAGGGATATCTTGGGATCGACAAGACCAATTTCAATGGATTTTTGTACATCGACTTGATTTTGTGATTCCGAATCATACAGCTTGCCTGTCTCGGGATCATAAAGACCCTTACGCACGGCTGCTTCTAGAGAAATTGGTTTGCGTGCTCCCGGCACAAGGAATCCTAACTTGAAAGCATCTTCCATTGGAATTTCCTTTAATGTCTGTATATCAATAACAGTACCTGACTGCATATCAACAACTCCCAACTCAATTGCCATACGCAGTGGAATAACTTCACCGCTAACTGGGTCGCGCACCGATATTGACTGAATATCAAGTTTACCATTGTTAATGGCATCAACAATGGTACAGACGCGACCATCATCAAGTACTACTTTGCCAGTGTCGGGATCAATAACATTCTCAATAGCTGCTGGCTTATCACTGTCGGGAATCGCCCGTATTATCCAATTGCGTGAAACGCATTCGAAAAAGGGAATCTTTTTGCCTGTCTTAGGATCAACCATGTGACCATTATGCCGATCAAGTAATGGTCGTTCAAGTGCTGTAGTTAATGTTTCGTATTTACCACTACTAAAGTTTTTTACCAAAATTGTCTCCGGATTGAATATGTTCATGTCAAAAACAAGTGTTTGGAATGAAATTTTTTGTCCTGTGGCTGGATCAGTAAAATACTGATTTTCCAAATCGTAAAGATTAAGTTCACTAAGATTTTCGGGGCTAAGTTCTTCATCTACATCAATCATAAAAGTTGTGCGTTGCAGCACTATTAATTTATCATCTAAAACTTGAACTTCGTCGAGGGGACTAAGCTGTTCATCTTTCAATAATTCTTCAACAGTTAGAACTTGCTCCTCACCATCGACAACTATTTTACATTCTTTAGGACTTATTAAGTTTTGTGAAATTGCATCACCAATAGCCAGTGTCTGGGGTACGTTACGTGTCGGAATTATCTCGGTTGTATCGTGTACAACATCAAGTGCCTCGTCGCTTGGAATACTTTCCGAAACATTTGTTATAGTTTTAACTTTTGTCTGTATAGTTTCGGGTTTTTTGCCGTCATCGCTTGAAATAATTTCAGTTGTTTTTGTTGTTAAAGTCGTTGCCGTTGTTGTTGAGACAGCTGATCTGGAGTTCAATGCACTTTCGGGTGTATTGTTTTCATCAGTCTTGCTGCTAGTAAGAGCATCCACTAGCGCCTTACCTGCTAGTACAGGTGCGCCGACTAAAGCTAAAGCACCCAATTTAGCAGCATCTTTTACATTTTGCATAATGTTACTTGAGCTTGGAATATTATCTTGAGCATATTTTTCGTTTTCGATAAAATCAAGAACCTTTTTAGTTGTTTCATTGTTTGGTTTTTTGTTGAGCACTTCTACTGAGTCATTAAATGTTGGTTCATTTAATAGCTGAGCATCAGTTGGGAAACCTTTGCCAATTTCGGCGCGAATAACGCTTTCAGTAGGATCATTTTTAACATCTTTAATATCTTCGTTTGATATGACATCTGTATGATACTTTTTAAAATTGTCGTGATCTGTTTCATTTAATTCTTTTGGTATATCTTCAGAAGTAACAGTTTCAGATACTACAGTATTTTTAACAATTTCTACAGTCTCAGTTGTTGTTAGTTCAACTAGTTGTTGACTTTCTGTAGAAACATCGATTGTCGGAACATTACTTATTTCAGGTTTTTCTGTTTTTATATTATTTTTTGCAGTTTCTTTAACACTTTGTTTTTCTGCAGTTTCGGTTAAAGGATGTTTTTCTGTCGCAGGAATCACGTTCAAACCTTCAGTTTCGACAACTTCGATAGGTGTGGATGGATCTTGGGAAGTTGTGGTTGTTGTTGTGATAGTAATGGTTTTAGTTGATGTAACATTAGGTTCATCAGAGGTTATCACAGTTGCTAAAGACTTTTCTGTAGTTGGTTCGTTTACCTTAGTAATATCAATAACTAATTTTTCTGTACGAAGCTTGGTGTCATCCTTTTCAAACAAATCTTCTGATTCAGGTTGCAAAGATGTTTCTAAGGACGAGGTTTCGGGGGAAGTAGTTGTTGTTGTGGTAACAATTGTTGTATTTTTAGTGTTCACAATAATCTGGCTATCGGTATCAGTAGAGTCTTTAAATTGTTGCATTGGAGTATCGGAAGACAAAATAGAAGGTGAGGTAGTTTCTGTTGTCAGTTCTGGTTCTTTAATGGTTTCTACATCGAGTTGTCTTAAATCCTCAATTGGTGCATCTTTAACAGATTCATCCGTTAGTGGTGAGATAACTACATTTGCAGTTGGTTCCTCAAACTGAGATTGTTTGGTCGTGGATGTTGTCAGTGTTGTTATTGTCGAAATTGTTGTAGATTTTACGTCAGAATCAACTGGCATTTCTTCCGTTACTATAAAATAATTATTTTCAAGTGTTTTTGGAACATTTTGTTCGTTTGCGATAAAATTGGCTGTAGTCGAAGAAATAAAATTTTCAGTATCTTTTAGTAAGTTGTCAACAACACCAGCAGATGTAATTTGTTTTGTAGTTGCAACGTTTTCCATAGCAATAAATGCGTCAATTGAATTTGGTGGTAATTTGTCTGCATCTGTTTCGTGAGAAATCGACAAGTCAGTGTCTCTTGTTAGTGTTGTTGTCGGTGTCATGATCTCCTCATATGGTTCTTTTTTCTCTGTTTCTGTTTTAGTAGATTTAACCAAATTTTTAATACCACTAACAATCGCTCCGCCAGCCAATACAGGGGCGGCAATCACGCCCAAAGCTCCAATTTTTGCGACTTCTTTTACAGTTTGTAGAGCAGACGAAACTGATTCATTCGTTGTAGGAATATTGTCCCGCGTTAAATGTACCTCAGCTAAGGGCACCTTTTCTTCAGTAAGATTTTCTGTTAGATTTTCGATTTTATTTGATTGTTTTGTGCTTGTAACCTGAATTTCTTGAGAGTTATTATCCGAACTTACAACAATAGTTTGAGTACGTTCCTCGACCACAACTGTTTTCTCGGGTGACCGTTTTGTTTCTGAAATAAGATCACTTTCAGCTACATATTTTTCTATGTCGTTGCCAGCAGTAGTTTTAATTTCTTTTGTAGCTGATTCTTCGCGTAAAATTCCCAATTCTTTAGCTTTTTCGACAGTGTATACTTCACCAGTGTTAATGTTTTGCACTTCGTTGTTTGATATCAAGACATATCCCTGAATTATTTCAATTGTTTTTGTTGTGACTGTATGCACCGCTGTAATAGTTTCCATTATTTCGGTTCTAGCTGAAGGCTTTTGTGTTACGACAAAATCTGCTATCGTTTTAACGACAAGAACACCATTTTCTAAAGCTTGTCTTAATGGCATAACTTCACCTGACTTTGGATGTGTCATTGTCCGATTATTAAGATCGATTAGACCGAGATTCATAGCTTCTATAACTTCAATCGCATCTACTTGTGGTGGATAGGGAATGGACATTAGGAAATTGTCTTCAATTGCCTTTTTAAGTTCAATTGGTTTTTGCGTATGTGGATGTATAATGGTTTTGCCGCCTACTGTAAAAAGTGATTTTTCAACTACAACGGGGAAAATCATTCCAACAGGTGGAATATCTACATTGTTCTTATTGTTATCATAACTCAAGTCGAAAATGTTAGCGTCTATAGCTTGTGACAAATTTAATGTTTCGTTATTAATTTGAATAACAGAATTATCAGCATTAATAATTGATTTCGCAATAGCCTCCTCTATAGAACAACTGATAGGTTTTATAATTTTCGAATAAGGATCTAAAACTTCGCAAATAATAGCTTCTCGAATAGTAAGAAGATATCCGCTTTCTGGATGTACTATTTTTTGAGCGCTCGTGTCAATTAGTCCCTGTTCCATAAGTTTCGGAATCGAAAGACTTTTTGCTAGCGGCATCAAAACATGGTTTGTTTCTTCGGGATCAATAATTTTTTCTTCCGTTGCTTGACGTATGTTTAAGATTCGATTTCTCTGCGGATCTATGATTTTACCTCTTCGACCATCTATTATTCCTCGGTTTAAAGCTTCACTTATTGTAATTACGTCATTGTTTTCGTCAGTAAAGTTACGTTTTTCTTCAAGTATACTGCAAGTTTCTTCGTCGATTATACCCTTACGTAATGCATCCCTCGGTTTCAAAATTATCTTCCGCATTTTTTGCAACATTATAACTTTTTCTTCAGAAGTTTCACTTTCAAACGATTTACCTTTTGACAATTGATCTCTTGATACAATCCCACGCTCATAAGCAACCTCTACTGGGATTTGTTCACCGGTACGTGGATCAACGACAAAACGTATTGTACGTAATGCACCTTCTGCTGCGACCAAAGGAGCACCAACAACATTCAACAAGCCTAATTTTGTGGCGCTTATTAAGTCAACTGGATATCCAGCATCTGTAAGAATAGTTTCATTTTTTGGATCATACAATTTTCGTGCAATAGCCTCTTTTACAGAAATCGTTTCTTTTGTTGAAGGATCAATTATCTTAATTAGATTATCGTCTACTAATCCTTTACGTGCAGCGGTAAAAATATTTTCAGTTTGACCATTCTGTGTAAAAATAACTAAACCCGTTGAAGGATCATAAATTGCACCAGGTGCAATTTGTACTGGTTCAGGCGAAGAAACCTCACGCTGACACGTTCTCACTTCAATAAATTTAGGCGGAGTGTCCTTAAGTGGTGTGGAAACTTCTACAACATCAGGCATATTGTTGACTCGACTTATACGCAAAATGGTACGCTGCTTAGACGTTTTTGTGACAGAAACATTTTCGAAAATAATTTTTCCTGCATCGATGGCCGATCGCATGTTTACCACTTGGTTATCAATATTTGTGTAGTTTCCGAAACTATCAATAATTTCTCTTTCGAGAGCGGAAGTAACTGACAATTTTTGGCCACTGTTTGGATCAACAACAGATACTGATAAATTATTGATAATATGTTTCACGATACACTCTTCAAAGGTAATAAATTGATCGCTTCCCTGAACATGGAATACACCATTGCCTGGATGGAAAACTTCTTGATTAATTGCATCTCTAAGGCGCCAACCGCCCGGTGGCAATTCGATAATTTGGCGTTCGCTAACATTCTGCTCGATATAAGAGCTTCTTTCTAAGTTTATGAATTCCGAAACAACCCTGCTGGGATTGATCAATTCCTTCTGTGCTATTGGAATATCCACAGACTTTTCTACGTAGTTTTGACTATTTAATTTAATTGGCTCGGATTCCGGAATTATTTGTTTGGTTACAATAGTAATGGTTGATTTTGTCTTTTTGCGATTCGTCAGCTCAGGTACAGTTTCGTCCGTGTCGGGCGCTAAAAGACCGTAGCTTAGCGCTTGCTGTACAGAATAAACGTTACCTGTATTGGGGTCTTTGAAAAGTTGTCGTTCTTCGTCTATGAAACCCTGTCGTACCGCTTCAGTAAATGTAAGCAGTACCGTATCGGCGGGATCTTGCGAACCAGCGCGTATTGTTACGTAACGGTTAATTGTGCGTGTTACTGTCTCTGTTGTCAGTGTTATATTTAAAAGACTACTTAAAAGTAGAGCACCTTCAGGTGTGATAAATTTGCGTTCAATAGCTAAATCTAAAGGCACAGTTTCGCCAGTCTTTGGATCAAGTAAATAGCCTGTCTTGGGATCTATTAAATTATGATAGCACAAATCAAAAACGGTCAGTTCCTTTCCGCTGGCATTGTGCACGCCAATTCCTTTGTTGAACATTTCGTAAACTTCTTGACGTACCAAACCTTCCTTTACTGCCACTTCTAGTGGTACATTTGTATCTTTAGTTGCTTCTAAGGCAAATCCAGTGCTCTTTCTACGCAAAATATCACGCGACAAGGCCACATTAAAGCTAACAAAGTCATTACTTCGCAAGTCCTTGAAACCGTCAATATCAAAAATGGACTTTTGCGAAACTGAACTAATAAGACCGCGTTCGACCGCCTCAGGTATTGTTATAATTTCACCTGTCATAAAATCCCTATACTTTGACTCAGCCGGCAGCACTATACCATCGGCTATAGCCTCTTGTAATGTAATAAGCTCCCCCTTACGTTTCGTCACACACTTCAGACTGTTGCCGTCCAACACGCCCAATTCGGTTGCCTGCATTATGCTCAACTTTTCGCGACGCATGGGACTGGTGATTTTAGCATTTTTATCCAGTAAGTTTAGGTCACAAATGTCTTTTAGTGTATATGGTTTTACAATCAGTTGACGGTTCTTAGCCTCGATAAATGCTAACTTTTCCTTAGTCACTTCATTGACATAGCGCCCCGTCTTTGGGTTTAAGATACCCATCTTAAGAGCATCGTTTAGTGTAATCTTTGCATCGTTCTTTGTATCGACAACCTCGCGTAAATTAGGATCGATCAGTTGATTTGCAATGGCCGAGTCTAGCCTAAACTTGTCACCGGAATTGCGATCCGCTATCCAGCCGGCAGCGTCAACGAGTCCATGCGTAATCGCATCGCTCAGACATAGTGCATTTGACTTGATCGTTACCGATTCGTGGCGTATCAGATAGCCACGCTCGTACGCCTCCGCTAGGCTTATCGTTTTGCCGGATTTAATGCGATATAGTCCGGTTTTCGTATCAACACTCCCAGCAGAAATGGCATCGGCAATATTTTTAGGACTTTCATCACCCAACTCAATACTATCTTCGATCGTTACCTTAATACGTTTTTCAGCTGTCTCGTAGCCCGATTCAGCTTCGTTGATTTCACGTTGTATTACTTCCAGCAATGACAGTTCACGTCCATTGGCATCCCGACTAACGCCCGGCTGCAATAGTTGATATGCCAGCTTTAAATCAATCAAGCCCTGTTTGGCGGCTTCCTCCAACGAGACGCGCGTATCATCAATTAACATTTCACCAGTACGAACGTCCAAGAGGCGCATGTGGATCGCCTCCCCGATTGTGAGTACGCGACCAGTACGCGGGTCACGTATTCCGGCAATATTGAGCAAATGTTTGCTGCTCGGCGTAGACTCAGTGCCAACGCTTTCGCTGATTTGTTGTACACGTTTAAGACTGCGGATTTCATTGAACTGTATTTGGGATTGCTGAGCAGGATTAATGCCAGTGGCACCACCAGCTTCAACGGTTTGCGCAAAATCTGTACTGTCGTAGACATTCTTCGTAGAGGTCTTTGTTGTTTTGGTTGAGCTGAACCTATGTAGGGACAATTACTAGTTAGTTTGCAATAAGACGATATAGCTAACAGGGACACTTTATACAAAATATTTTGAAGTCGACAAAACGAGTGACCAATAATAAAATACTTACTGCGTTGTACTGTATGTGGTAGTGTAAAGATCTTCGTCACGTGCAGTGTATCCTTCGCCAGACGGAACACTGCCTGTACTAAAATCTACCCTGAAAGTTTTAAGCGGCTTTTGCAAACTTTCAGCGTATTGCTGTTCGGAAAAAGAAAAAAGTGCATATTAGAAACAGTGCAATACGAGCGTTGAAATAGGACTTCTTTGATTTGTTTTGGGTTTAATTTAAATAAATGTATCATATTTAATAGGCTCTATCGATGTTTTACCTGAAATTCAAATGCGAAATCATATTCGCCTTCTTCGGCCATTTGTACGTTTTAGTTTTTAAAATTTTGAATGTTTCTTGTGTTTAAAGGAAACTTCAATTTTCGTGTGGTGATTTTTGTTTGTTTTGAGCTAAGGTTAGCGTTTAACATAATAATAACACATTCGTTGCTAATCACAGAATGGGCTTATGTTTATTTTTTAATACTCTTTTGATAAGTAAAAGAAACAAATGAAATTAATATAAAAAGAAAAGTAGTAAAGAAATAATTTTCGAAATCATGGCAGTCAATTCAAAATATTTATAAACGTGGCGCAAAATATACGACATTGTCGAACAAATAACGTTAACAAATTTCATGGAATATTAATCTTGACATATGTACGTATAAACAAGTATGTGGCATATTTTGATAACAACCACCAACTGATAAGGTGGTGTATTTAAAAATGTAAAAATAACCAATATATAAACTGTCTAATGCCAAAACATAAGGAAGAAAATAACTTTGAGCAGAAGACAAAGATAAACAAACAAAAACTAAAAAAAAACAATAATTTACCTTCGATTGTTTATAAATGAATTATTTAATACTATATTTAGACTTTTTCTTTAGATTTTCAAACATTTTTATTTTAAAAGTGAAAGAATATTAATCTATTCACACGGTTTTCCAATCTTACGCATACTGATCTTTAAGATTAGCGCAAATTTTAATTTTCTGAGATTTATGTTAAAAGAGGTTTTTAAAAATATGAATAAATAGTTAAAAGCCAAAAGGTTCACGTAACTCGAATTTAGTTCCAAAGTGATCTATGAAGCACCACTGTCTTCAGCCTCATTTTAAAGAAACGCATACGCCCCAAAGAGTATGAAAAACAAAAAGTAACAAAAAAGAAGCGTGACTCAATGTTTAAACAACAATTAAACGGCACACACTGGAACGACGACCGTGCCCAAAAGTAAAAGAATATGCGATTAGATCCGTGAAATGTGAACTTGAATATTCTTCAAGTAGAGCTTAAATTCTTAAACTATACAAACTCCGAATATTTCCAATAAAAAAAATTTCAAATAAAAATTATCAGTTTAAATTGTGTACTTATACTAAAAATAGACTGATGACAAAAAATGGACGTGTTCGGATAAAAACAACTCCAAGTTATAATTAAAACATAGTATGAATTTGCTGCAATAAGCACATTTACTAATATTGTGTAGACAAAGAAAATTATCTTACTCATTTTTAAAAAGGAGAGGTAAGAGTGAAACTGAGTGGCTCTCAACCACTCACATTTTGACCACCGCTAGTACTGAGTTGTCCCAGAGTGCGGCGTGTTACTTTAAGTTTCTTACGTTTCAGAATAATATATTCTGTTATAATTTACTTAAGCCAAGAGGTAATGCCTATAAATAGCAGCAGGTCATAATAAAAAAAGAAACAAAAATAAAAAGAAAGCCGGAATAATTGAAACTTGAAAATTGACGCCGCCAGCCATGTGCCTAGCCGACTAACTGACTGCCTAAAGACATTGCCCTTACAATTTAAAATACAAAGTAAAGATTATCAGCGTCAAATCTTAATGGAAGTAATGGTTTTGCGCACATTTACGCGATTGTGAAAAATTAAATAAATAAACGAAAATAATAAAATGGATTCTATAAAGCATAAATCAAAAGTAGATCTTATTTTTAATCTGCGATTTTATGTTACTAGCAAAAAACAACGACTAATGTAAAGCACAAAAAAGTAAAAAAAAAAAACCTTTGCTGTCAATTTCAAATGCTATTAAAATTATTAATGCTTATATTAAATTTCTCATAAATTTGTATTATTAAAAAAATAATTTACATTTTTCAATGTTTAAGGTCGTCGGTAATAAAGAAAAGTACAACAATATAAACACAACAAAAACAATACACAGACACAAATAGCCGCAAATGATGTCATCACACTTATACAAACAATAATAAAAATAAATAAAATATGAGCAATGTGAAAAAAAATTAAACAAATTAAGAGACAAAATTTTATATAGCTAAATTAGCGAAAAACGAAACGAAGTCAATGAAATGTCTCGTCTGCGGTAAGGTCGAGAATCCTCATTTGAGTGTTTGGTCGTATATGTATGAGTATACTGACTAATTTCTAGTCGAAAGCGCCATCAGACTCGCACATATTGTAGCCGCACAGTTTACAGATACCACATAGATAAAGTATCTTAAAAATCTCTCTGCTCATCGAAAGAAAATGCAAGATTGCAAAAGTTTTACGCAAAAGGGCGTCAAATCTGACTGTTTCCAAAAATAGAAAAAAATCTAGTGTAAGAAAACATATTTCAAAACAAAAACTATTAAAAA
Source organism: Suillia variegata (assembly GCA_949127995.1). NCBI lineage: Eukaryota > Metazoa > Arthropoda > Insecta > Diptera > Heleomyzidae > Suillia > Suillia variegata. Next base: position 18,709,147 of record OX421842.1, read on the forward strand.
AAATGGATGAAATGTAGTGTAAATGTGTTTAACATTTCAAGTTGAATACTCGATATTGTTGTAGTTTATTGAAGTCAATCAATAGACAAAAAAAAGTATAATCAATAAAATTTGAAAGGAAGCAAATAAATACGATACGATACACCGGAAAATGTGTTAAAGCAGTCATGACTAAAACGACAAAAAGAAGAAAAAGCGCATTCCAGAAAATTGCACCAAAGCGAACAGAAAGGAGCCATATGACTACACGCCGAAAATCATTTATGCAAAAATAATTTATAAACATTCAAACTTACATAAAATATAACTTTTATTAAAATGTTTATGTTGAATGATTTAAAAATAAAATTGTAATCGTTTTTTAAGTGATTTCAATAAAATTTAATAGTTTTGATTTTATTTAAAAAAACAGCTCAACGTAAAAAAAGTAAAGATGTCATTCGTAAACATATTTTTGAATTTATGTTGTAAATATCGTATTGAAGGTTCTTACATCAAACAAAAAAGAAACGTCAAATCAAAACTACGGCTAATATTTGAATATCCCGCCAATGGGAATTTTTTAAGGAAATTCATTGAAAAAATATTTCCTAACAACCAAACAAAAAAATTGGAGATAAAGAAATACAAATAAAACAATTTTTAATAAATAAATAAACAACAAGCCTAACATTCAACTAGATTGCTATCAACTTTTATTCTGCCGTTATTTCCATAGAATACAAAATAAAAACTATCGATATGAGCGCACAAAGTAGGTTAAACGAAAAAGAATTGTAACCGAAGAACTAAAAGATGTGGACAGGTCTACGTATACGTATGCACCGGAAAGGTAAATTTATAACATAAAATATCTAAAAAATGAAAAACTGAAATATTGAATTGCAAATTGATTGCAGAATTTTATACACACTGTGCAACAAAAGACACAATTTGATAATTCGTTAGTAAATTGTTTCATTAATATTATCATTTCACATAAAACCACAATTTATCAATTTATTTATTTAACTACTTTTCTTTTACGGAACACATTTTAATTTCAGGCTTGTCAGTTTTTTAGTGATTTGGGGCTAAATTGTAAAAGAGTTCATATATAACTTTCGAAAAAAAAAACAAAAACTGAAATTAAAAATTTAATTTTTCGGGTGTTGACCGCACTCAAAAAAAAAAAAACGACCGTGACGAGTAAGTAAGAGCCGCAAAAATAGAAAACAAAATAAAACGTAAAAAACGACAAAGCCCACGACGTTTTCAAGTCGCGAAAGACTCGGCTCGCGTAGGTTTTTAGCGATTTCCAAAGTAATTCTTTTTTGTTTTTTTAATTTGTTGCTTTTTTCGGTTTTCGTTTCGTTTCGATTCGTTTTTAATTTGTTGTTATTTGTGGTCTTGGCAGGAATTTGTCGGAATTTGAATATGACATCATTAGGAAATTTCGTCAAAAAGTTAAGCAAGACAACGCGGCGTATGCGTGTTTTTTGTAATTTTATTTTGTTGTTTTTTTATTTATTATTACTTTTCTTCCGTTGTACTCGATTCGTTATTTTTGTTGTTGTCGCGTTATGACGACGACGACGAAAAATTTAGATTTTCACTTTCGTAATATAAAAGAAATATGTTAAATCGAAAAAACTTCTTCAAGCTAATGTGCACCAAAAACAAACATAAAAAAGAACACAAAAAACAATACCAGCCGCGTGCAGCACCAAATAATTTTGTATTTAATTTTTTAGTAAGCAGTACTAAAATATCACAACAACGCTTTAAATAATTAAAATTTGTGTCGGGACAAGAGCGACGTTGACGGCGGGAGACCAGGCCAATAGAAAAGATAGAAACGTCGTTACACAACCACGTCGTTTGTTAAACTAATTCTCGGCAAGCGAACGGCCAAGTGAACAGGAGTTGAAAACCTAAAAGAGCTTTTCAAAAAACACAAGAACACTGCTTCTCGCCACTCGTCGTCTGTAGCCGACGATAATCGGGTCGGCTGAATAAAGTGGGGAGAGCTTTTGCCTCACAAAAGCGTTAAAACATGTATTGAATGTGGGGTAAGCACTAGCAATGGAGAGCGAGGCAGAGAGAGAAAAATTGCCAGAGAGTGAGCGCGACTAAAAATTACCCAAGTTTTCCGGTTTTTTCTGTTTTGTTTTTTTATTTATTTATATTTTTAAATGATGTTATCTTTTCATCTGACAGTGATTTTGTTTTTGTATTCCGTCGATTTGTCTTCCTCTCTCTTTCAAACAGCAAAAGTTAATTTTTGCCGGTTGTTGTTGTTGGCTTTACTAATGTTCTTGCATTTAAATGTTTGTGTCTGTTAAAGTAGTTGTGTTTCTGCGTTTGTGAATGTACTCGAATGTATGTGTGTATTCTTTTATAACACAACTTCACACGGAAGCCAAATTCGAGGCTTGAAATTTGATTTGAATTTTCGTTTTAGTTTGTTGTTTTTTTTCTAACAAAATACAATTTGGTAAAAGGCAAAAAATTAAACATCCAAAACACGTTGTAAAGGAATTTAGCTTAAATGTGTTTTTTTTCTGATGTCTAAGCTTGTTATTGTAACAAAAAAAAATTTTGCTGTATTTTTATTTACTTTTTTTAAGTGAGCTGAGTGAACTTGGCCTTGCAAAGCGATAACAACAACAAATGCGTATGATGTCACTGTAATAACTCGAAAAATGTATTCATGCAAGGTTGGGGGCTATTTGAATATTACCACTTTTGTTTTAGTGATACAATTTAACGTTTGTATCTTAAATTTTTATGGAAATATTGAAAGAAAATGTATTAAAGACCAGAACTTAATTGATTTTATTTAAAAAATTTGCCGTGGATGATCGGTTGAAAACGTCAATTTGCGGGAATCCAAAAGTGTCCACGCGCATAGAATAGATTATTGCGCCGCCACAAATATCGCGGGAATTACCACTCCCACCTACATTTTATGACAGCCGTCCGGAGGGTGAAGAACCAGTTTAAGATCGTATTCTATTGTAGCCATATTCGAACAGAATTATAATTTTCCATTTACAAATAATGTAATTTTAAGAGCAAAATCGAAGTTTTAATAAAACTTTATTTATAAACTAGCTTATAATACCCGGCGTTGTCCGGATATAAAAACATGTTTTATAAATTAGAAAAAAATATTAAATTGTTGCACTTTTCTTTTCGTTAAATTTAGATTTTTTAGTTTTAAAAGTTGCTCGAATTAAAAAAAAAACAGATGTATTTAAATCTTAAACAATTTTTTGTTTACTATTTCATTTAAAAAATATTCAATCAAAAGCTTTTAGTTCTGAAATTTGAAACTAAAGTTTTGACCTTGAAAAATTTCGCATTCAACGGATTTGATGATGCGATTTTACTTTTATTTCTCTATGATATCACACGTTGCTGTCAACAAACAGAAAAGCTGCAATAAATCACAACTTGATTAATTCACAAAAGAAAAAAAATTAAAAAAATTTAATCTACAAAATTCAAGTTATTCCACTTTTTATTATTGTTGTTTTTATTATTCTAAAGGAGTTGCGTTGGCGTCAGTCGCCGGCTTTGAACGCATTTGCTTCTGTCATTGCCAAAATGCTGAAAATTTGTTAATTGAATTAAGAAATAAATAAATAAATAAATAAAAGCAAAATGTTGTTTTCAGCTGTATGTGTTTGTGTCAAATACAATACACAGACACATTCGTGCCTAGCATTCAATACTCCCTACAAGCGTGGTGACACTTGCGCCTGAGGGGCAACATTTAAATTAATTTCATCAAATTTACTAATTTTAAGCACTTGTGAATTGAATTGGATGTTTTTTTAATGTGTTAGTGAAGAACAACGCACAAATGTTTGAACATTTAACCATGCAACAGTGTCTGTCCATGTATGTGAAATTAATTCCACATCACGCAAGAGCCACATTTAAAACAGAAGTATGAAGTAATTTCAATTTCCGCTTAAATTCATCTTACTGCATAAATGCAATCATGTTTCAATACTTTTTTAAATAAATAAATTTGTTTGTTCTTTTTTTCTAATTCTCATTAATGTTGCTTCTGGTCTGGTTTGATCGTTTGAGATGTGCTTAGAAAATCGCTTCATTAATGAAGTGAACTGGTGCTCTGCAGCTTCTTGCATATGACTGTTGTGCGCTATTTTTATACTCAGAACGCTGATTAATTATTGCTTAATATGAGCCAAATTGACTTTAGAGTTTTTTAGTTGTTAATTTGTTCTTTAATTAAGGAAGAAAACTTGTTTATTAGTTCAACAAATTTGTGCGCGCTTTTGGCAAAGTTTTATTTGCGTCGCGCTCAATTAAAAATTAAATTTCAAAATAAGTTTTCAACGTGTTTTAAATCAACAATTTTGTATTAAATTTATGCTTTTTTCTGACTTGGTAAGATTTGCATAAATCGGAAATTAACATATTTAATTTCAAAAGTACGAAATTCTTGGAATTGATTTTATTTTATTTTTAAACAAGATCAAAGCCCAGTTTCAAACGACTTTAGACGTACGCAACTCCGCCCACTTAATTGAAACAATTTTTATGTATTCTTAGAAACAAAAAACATAAAAGCTTAAACATTTAAGTCGAACAGTCAGTTCCAGATTAGTCGATTGTTCAAAATGGAATATAAATAATAAATTTTATAAAAAAGGGTATGCTCAATTTTTGAATATTAAAAACCAATTTATAAAATTCACATAAAAGTTTTAACAGCAATTTGTGATATTAATTGTTCGTAGGTATCCAACTATGATACTTAATTAAATAAATTTGCAATTTATAAACCAAACAACAAATTTAGTTCTTCACCAAAATAAATCAATTGTCGTCCTTTTGTCTTCATCTCAATTGAATCATGAAGCAAAACTTACAAAGAAATACGCACAGAACCAAAATATTCAGTTTTTAAATTAACAATTTTACAATTGTTTAATTTTTTTTTTCATTTGACTCTCTGCGAATTGCTGTTAGCTCTGCTATTCGTGGATACAATTAAGAAACTGTTTTTGTCTATTCGAGACTTACCAATCCATCGCTTCCGTTCACTTCAATTGCGGTTTTTAGCCTCTGCGACAATTGTTCCAGCAATCTGTCGTATTTCGTATTGAGTGCGTCCAAACGTTGGCTGTAGTACTGAGTGGCGCCCGGATCGCTATTCGCCGGGCGAAGATCACGACGCGGCGGCGAAAAGGATGGACGCGCCTCGAGCAGCCAATCGACGAAACGTTCACATTTGCTGTCGTAAATCTGTGGTGTTGGTGGTTCGTTTCCAGCGGTGATAGCAATGATTTTGTTTTGTTGTTGATGTTGATTTTGCGAGTGTTTGGTTGGTTGTTGGTTAATATCGAGTTAAATGTTAGTAAGTTGGTTTGTTGTTGGGGGGTTAAACAAGTTTAATTTTGTTGGTCAATAAGTCAAAATACTCTCACGGTTTTTAACTAACTAACTACATCTACATACATATATTTAGTGCTTTTTTTATTAGTTCAATAATTTGGATAATTAACTTTGTACAATAAATGTTTCTTGTTTGTTTCTTGAGAATTTAAAATGGTTGCCTTAGATATGTTATTCACGTACCTTGCACCCAGTGTTGCTTATTTGTTTGTTTGATTGTTTTAAGTTTTAAATATTTTTATAATTTTAAAGTTTATTTGGGTTAATTTAATTTTAACTAACGTTAATTTTGAGCGTTACAATTTTTGTATAAGTTTGTGTAAAGACTTTTAAAACCTTTTAGTTTCAAAGGAATTTGTTCATGTTTCTTAAAAAGCATTAAATATATTTCATAATCGAGAATATATGTATACATTTATGAATGTATGCACATACAATATATAGTCTCGAACGCACTCATACACAGACTGGGTGACATACAACTCAGACACAGTTTCTATCTCTCAAATTTATTTTATAAAGGAGCATGATAACTCAATATTTTCGAACTTAGCACGTGTACTAATGACATTTATTTGCTAATAAACCTGTCAAGTCAATGACAGGCTTAAAAATATTTTATTACTATGCATAATTCACAATATTGGTGTTCATGTCCCTTAAACACTACGAATAAAATTTACCTTAGCTTCTCGTATGAGGCGTCCTCCAGCCAAGTTGACATTTTCGATTTTTGGTTTTCGTTCGATTGCATTTCCAAGCAATTTCTGCGATTGTAGTTGTTTTTGCATTCAGGGTTAGATATTGGGAATTTTTAGGATTTTCGAAACATTTAAATTTCATTTGTTTTTTAAATTGATTTTTAATTTTCGAGTTGGTGCAACAAAAACATTTGCGTTTTTATGTTGATTTCATTTTTCGTTTGGTTTTGTTTGTTTGGTTTTGTGTGTGTTTGTGTAGTGGTTTTGTGAGATTTTTTTGGTTGGAGGGTGAAGATACAAAAATTAGACAAAAATACAATTAGTTTAAACAGTGACTACGATAATTAGTGCAACTTAAAACATAGAAACAATACGTATAAACAAATATAAATCGAATAACTAATCAACTACATGACTAAATAAGACAACAAATAAATACTACAAAAAAAAATAATAATATATATATATATATAATAATATATAAAATATATATATAAAATATATATATAAATAATATAAATAAAATTGTTAAACGAATGTTTCTTTAATATGTTGGAATGTGTGTAAGTGTAGGTGTTTGTGTTTGTGTGTACATACCACAAAACTTAAAAAACTAAAAAAAATTTGCGTTTTTTCATCTGAATTTATAACCAATATCAAAAACCCCAAATAAATTTAATTTAATGCTAAAGCCTTAAAAAAAATATTCTTTTCTAAAAGAACGCAAATTTCTTCTATTATTCAAAACTAACTTTGCAAATTAAACTGCCACCACACTAAAAAATGGCATTAGCCACAAATTTAAGTTTTCAATAAAATAAAATTACGTTTATAAGATACAACGACTCTGGAAACTACAAAAGGAGTAAATTCTAAATAAAACAAAAGTGTCTGAACTAACTACGAGACAAAACACAAATTTTTGGCATATACGAATACGCTACAGGATTTCAATTAGAATTGACAACACAATAAAATAAACGGGACGATCTAATTCCAACACCACGAATTCAAAACTACTCTAAGGTCAGCTTTTTTTCCATTGAATATATACTTTGTGTTTGCTTCGAGGATCGCTGGGATTGATATTTTAAAGGGTTCAAGATATATTCTTCAAAATATCTGACAAACTGCAGGAAGGTTTAGACTTTAAATTAACATTTCAATACCACTTGAGGTCATTCCCGTCTAAATTTAAAAACGATTTATGACTAATCAAATTTTAATAGTTTTAGGGTCACAAAATTAAGTTACATAAGACAATAATGTCTAAATTGAAAGATTCAAAATAAATAAAGGTGATAGTGTAAAAACTTCTTAAGCGATAAAATATATTTATATACGAAAGTAAAAAATACTAAAAAAAAAATAAAAATTGTATACACAATATTTTAATACGCTACTCACATCTAATTCGAATGCCGATGTCGCTGTGGGCATGGCGGAGAGTTGTGCTGTGGTGCCGTCGACCCAAGATTCCTCGACCTGCACGCTTGATTGAAGATTCTTCATCAGACCAATTGCAGTCTCGCATGAGCGCATTCTAAAAAGGGAAACAAATAAAAATAACAGAGTGGGTGAGTAAGTGAATGACTGGGTGAGCAAGCAAGCACAGGTGAGTAAGTGGTAATGGTGGCACAATTCAGATGAATTGCAGGTGCCGCACATGTCGACGGGTAGTTGAAGATAGTCAACCATGCGTTGAATTTAAAATCGAGGCAAAAATTAATATGTCAAAATCAATCAATTATTTAATTAAAAAAGATGACAAATATTTACTCCTATTTATACAATATAATAAATAAAAATTCACAATTTCTGTGGTCTTCTCTTAAAATAGAGTTTTTTTTAAAGAAAAATATTAAACTGTGCAAGTTTTTAATTTAGTTTAAGTTGATTTTGACGCATGTGCTGCGTCAAGTTAACAATTTATTTAAAATCAGGCTATTAAAAGTTATTCTACTGAATTGTATAATATTTTCACTTACCTTTCGGCTAGCTGGTTGCAAACGGTGCTCCAACGCGTATTCAAACGCTCCACGTTAGCGTGCAAGCGCTTGAGATCGCCCAGGACCTTTGTGGGCACTCCCATACGACCTAGCTGATCGGCAGCATCGTTCATTTTGTCCATTTGCGGTTGCTGTTGCGTGATCAGATCCTGCATGTGTGTTAATTGTTTGAACACCATTTGCAGACCTTCGGGTGTCGACGGCAGATCCTGATGCTTTGCCAGCTCATTTTCAAGTTCCGAAATTACGTGCTCATTGTCCTCCAGTCCAGCCAGAGAAGCTTCGAGCAGCTTTAGGCGATCGCGATGCAGATTACTCTGCGTATTTAACTCCTTCCACAATTCCAACAGATTGTCCAAGCTCTTCTTGAGTACGGGTGTTTTGAGCGCAATTGTGCGGAATGTCTCCTGAAGATGCTTCAGCTCAGGATCGAGCAACTGTAAGCGACGATCGTAATCAGAGTGTATTTCGAGCACATGTTCGAGTGAATCGAGATCACGCGGTAATGGCGCTAGTATAATTTGATCCAATTCACGAGCCATATCCTCCAGTTTGCTCTTAATCGCGATACATTCTTCGGTGAAGATGCGACTGGCCTGTTTGCTCTCCTCTGTAAATACAAAAAGTAATACTTTTTATTTGAAACAAAACCGATATTTTATAAAAATATGTTTTTTTTTTGTTTTTTTTTTAAAGAAATTCGAAATATGTTTTATGGAATACAATTTAAATTTTTAACGATTTATTGGTTTTCAATTTTAGCACAGCAATTAAAACGTTTTTTTTTATTTATTTACCGCGAGTTTTTCGACTTGAAAATATTTTCTTCATTTTCCTAATAAACAAAAAATATATTTTTTCAACCTAGACGTTGTACAAAGCGTTTCACTTGACATACTGACTCTAGCGCTGACAAGAACACGCACTCGTAGCAACCAGAGACAATGACGGATGACAAGCCGCGCGTACTGCGTCCAAAATTTATTACCGGATTAATTGAGCCATCAATTAGAAAATTGGAGAAGAAAAAAAAGTTATTTATCAGCTCACACGGAAATTAAACAAACACATTTGTTAGTTAGTCCATATATGGAGAGGTAAAAAGAGCGTGCGTAAGCAGTTAATTACGAGCTCCACTAATGCATAGAGGAAAACCGCCTTCGTGTGCCCAAACAAAAATTTATACACTATTAACGCCCACCCACACTAACCTTCTGCTCTGGCGCGCTTTTCGAACTCATCGAACAAACGATTCACTTCGTCCATTTCGCGACGCAGGCGCCGCAATTGTGGATCATTTGGATCACCCTCGCTCAATAGCTTGTCGGCGTCATCATTGAGCGCACGCCTAATCGCCGTACGCTGTTCGGGACCCATGGCCAAGAACTGATCGAAATCCCAGCCCTTGACGACGCGTATCGTCGCGAAAATCATATTCTGACGTAGACGTAGATGCTTTTTTTGCCATAACGACACGGAGCGATCGAAAAGACGCTTTAGCCGTTCGGCAGCATCAATGGCCTCCTGATCGGGTGGAGGCATTAGCAAACAGGCGCCCGGAATTGAACCTTCTTCGCCACGTACAGTGCGCACGCGCCACTTAACACGTCCTGAGTTGTCCAACAGTGTTACCGTTTCGCCCTTCTCTATTTGAAGTTGGCCCTGCTGTTTGTAAGCGCAAATAGCCTGAACGGGACACTGACGATTCACCGGTTGGCGGCGCTTGTTTAACGGTACAATGGATTGAGCGCGGTGCTGCAGTTGAGCGACAGTTTCGCCAAATGCGTTTAGTTCTTCACGCAGATCTTGCATGCCGCGAAGCAATGCCTCACCCTGATCGAGACCAAAATCAGATTGAGAATATTTGCTGTTCAGGATGTCGTCGCGTTTGCTCAACCATTGCTCGGCGTCCTTGATTTCCGCAAAGAATTGATGATATTCGGTGGCGTGTTTAAGGTGCACCTCCAGACAGAGTGTGAGTTGAAGTAGCCACGCCCATTGTTGTTGCAACACTGTCAAATGCGCCTCAATGCATTTGGCGGCGGGATGCTGCTGGTTGAGCAGAGCCTCGCCGCGGTCGAGGATGGTTGCAAAGTGCAGCTCACGCTTTTCTAGCTCGGACATAAGATTCTGCAGTGGAGGAGGAAAGGAAACTCAAATTAATTTCAACTTCGAAAACGTGAAGTAAGTAATTTAAATTTTAAAATTGTTACGATATGAAAAATAATGGTTTCCCAAAAATCTAAATAGGATTTGTAGACAATCCCAAATTAAAAAAATTAATAAATATTTATACAAAAAAAAAATACAAAAAACAAAAACAAATTTTGTATAAAAATAAACATCTAAATTAGTACCTATATTAAAAATTTAAAACAATTTCATATTAAAACAAAAATTTGTGAGTGCATTTGGCGCGTGGATTATATTTAAATTTTTTCTTTTCTTGAAATTTGGAAAATAATTTTTATTTTAATAAAGCACTTTTATTTGTTTAGTTAATGTTCTTACCTCGCCTCCATTACCAAATGCACGCTTGTAAATGTAAGAGTAAGCAAATGTTTTTGGTTGTTTAAGTATAAAAGCTCACTAGCTCAACTATGCAAAACTTATAAAGGAATTTGCTATTTTTCACAAAACACACTTACCTCGTAGTACCTGTGCACGGTGGGCAGATCGAGTTGTTTATCTGCCCAATCACGCGTTATTTCGACCTGTTCTTTCTCGTTCAGCCACTGCAGTTCCGCAGAGGCCTGCGCCAAAAAGTGCTGCAGTGAATCCAAGTCTGACAGACGTTTCGTTGAGGTGCTTAGCAGCTCAGCGTACACCTTTTGCAGCTGATTGAGACGCTGCTGGTACAAACTTAACTCATCGCCAGTGAATTTTGTCTGTTGACGCTCGTCGTTGAGTATCTTGGCATGAAATTGATCGATGATTTTGTGTTCGTGTTGTTGGCGATCAAGTTCCTCTTTGACGGATGGCAAATCCGAACCATAATCGGCGGCAAGTAGTTGTTTCTGTTTTAAAGAAAATAACAATTTAATAAACAATCACGAACAAATTTTATTTATTATAAAATAATCGATTACGAATTTTATATTGAAATTTCCAAACACTTACCAACTTATTCTGGCACCATTCGATATGCTCCTGCAAATCGCGGAAATGTGGATTTGTATCGATTTGACGCGATTCGACAACCATGCGCGTTTGACGCGTCACTGTCGTCTCGTGGACGGGATACTTCAGGCCGGACAGCTTCTGCACCAGACTTGTATGGAATACGGTGCGCAATTGTGCCCAGCGTTGATGCAACTTGTTGACTTTTTTGTGCAGTTCGCTGACATGCGGATAGCGGCCCTCGTTGAGCACATGACAGTCCTGATTCATGTCCTGTATGGGCTCTTCTAGATGTCGAATTTCCGTTTCGAGCGATTCGACAATATTCTTCGCATCGACGGGATGCAGGCGATCGATACGACGCGCCTCCTCACCGATACGTGTCTCCAGATCGGTCAACTTTGCGTCGACATGCTTGATTTCGCGTTGCACCTTCTCAGCAAGCCGCTGCAGCCGTTCCAAACGTTCGATCTCTTGTTGTAGTATCATTTCGCGATCGGAGAGCGCCGTCTGCATACGATACCAAACCTTTTCGATTGTATCCGGACGTAACTCAACCTCTACGTCCACTTCTCCGATGCTTTCGAAATAACGCTCGAGTTCCTTATAGATTTGAACAAGTTTCGTTTTCTCACGCTTGCGTGCACTCACCTCTTCGTTGCGGAAGCGATTCAAATCGCTTAGTAGACGCTTCATCTCGATTAGTGTGGGCGGGAAGGAGCGCTCTTGTAAATAGGCGGTCTTCTCGCGGCACCAGTAAATAAACTGTTGCGCCAAATCGCGATATTCGTGGACGCGTCGCTGCGACTCCATGTCGAAGAGCGGATGAATGGATGGCGGTTCGGGGAACACATCGTATAACGACGAAATATAAGTAATCAGAGACTTTTCATCGGGTTCATTAGTGTCGACATCTTATTGAGAAATATAGACATTTTTATTTTTATATTTTATTTGAGGATTAAAAATTAAAATGTTAGAATTAAAAATAAAAATTTATTATTACTTAATTATATTGATTTTTAGATGTTTGCCACTTACCTTCAGGATCCAACAAACGTGTAACGCCATACTCCTTTTCCACAATATGGAATGCATTCTCCAGCCGTTCCCTTGGCCGATCAGACCTTGCCTTTCGCCAGTCAAGCAAGTCCGGTCGATTACGGTGCACAAGCGCCGAGAATGCGAGACCATCGCGCCACGATGATGTAAAATCATTCACACGAACTCCCGGATACCGAGCAGTAGAACGACGAGCCCAACGCAAGAGTGCTTCTCGTGCAGACACGTTGTCCTCTTTGCCAACAACAATATCGGAGATCTGTGGAAGATTAGTTATGATTTAATTAAAGAATGCACAATGCTAGATTAATACACAATCTTTATTATACATAATTGTCCAAATGAATACATCATACACAGTCTTTTAATCATAAGATATTAGAGGTAGGATCCGTTTTGCTGTATTATTTAAAGCGGTGGACATTTAAAATAAAATACTTTCAGAGAAATCATAAAAATTGACTCCTTACTTATTACTGATTTGGGTATCAGATTAAAGGGAACAAATTCTGCTATATAAAAAACTTTTCTTCGCAAAACAGATTTCAAGTATTCATATCCAAATAGTTTTGTTCAGGGACATACACGCAATGGGTTTTTTAGCTTATAGTACCCGGCGTTGCCGTGTCTTGTTTCATAGTTATTATTTCAAAATAAATGGTTTTTACTTATATAGCCTTGTAACTATTTACTATTTAAATATATACAGGAATTATATTGTTTAGATAATGTTCTAATTGACTAGTCAAACAAATCGTAGAGTTGGTTTAAGAGTTACAAAATACTGAAACTCCCAAGTCACATTTTTTATAAGTGACTATAGTAAATTATTTTTCGGTTTTTAAAAAAATCCTTCTAGAATTTTGAAGAATTAATTTTAATTGGAGACATACATTTTTGTTCGAAACAAAGTGAACAATTTTTGTATATTTAACTATCGGTAATAAAAGATAAATTGGTATATTTTATTTCTTGTTTAATTTACTTTACACTTTAAATAACCAATTTTGAAATTGAATTACGTCTGAGAGTAAGTAAACTCAAAATAAAAACTTGCGTCTTTATAATGATTTGTTTTATATTATGTAGTTTATTTGTTTGTGTTCGTAATTACGGCAGATATAAACTACATTAATTAAGCTTAGCCAAGTTAGCAGCCCAAGGCCTCCTTAGCTCAAAGAAAAAAAACATATGCATATGTATAAACCATTCCCAGGTGACTGAGTTACCCAAGTCATTTCTTTAACAATAAATCTCATTCAATGTAATTCACAGTGAAATGGGGGAAAAGTTGCCACAAGAAAAAATAAAACAACTTTAGACAACAATGGGTTCAGATCAAAAAGCAAATGACTGAATACTACCCGAGACGTAGTCGTCTGTGCAATTGAACGAGCTGTGACAAATTTAATTTGCGAGACTTTTGCTTTGCGCAGTCGCAACATATAAAATAAACAACAACAAAACAAACAAACAAACAAACATGATGTGTTATCATATCAATTCAGACAGAATCAGAGCGCTTGTCGAAAGTGTTGCCAATGGAAAATGAAAAGAAAGTAATGCTGCAGACATGAGTAATTGCTTTCGTTGAACCGTTGCCAGAGCTGGATGATTTCAGTAATTAAGTAATGATATTTGATAAAATATTTTAAACCTCACAAAAGATAACTATAACTTATATTCGCTTGTCTGGCCAGTTGCATTAAAATGTACTTCAAAATAATAAATTTTCAAATATTGCTTTACTGAAAAATGGTAAATACGATTTTAGAAATTAAAAACAAAATTAAGTGTTCTCAAATTTATAATCACAATGAAAATATCTTTCGATGACGTTATCCTTCGTTGCATCGTTTTTTGTTTTACCTTGGTGGTCTTCGTCGTTGTGGATGCCTCAATTGCTGGCAGAGTGCGTCGATATTCGAGAGCCTGGCTTCGCAAAAGCTTTGCCGGTGCTGGCAGCAGGTCTTCAGCTGGCTGTTGCTGTTCTTCAGCGCGACTAAGCGTTGTTACTTTACGCACAATGTGTGTCGTAATTCGACGATGTCCATTTGCGGCACGTTGCGATGTTTTGGTGCTCTCCAAGCTCGAACCGAGCACTTCAGTGGAGACACGTTTATTGCGTGTCACCTGTTGATACGACGAAGAAGAAGCGTGCACTTCGGCTACGGCATTGTTGTTGCTGCCCTTGCTCAGCACCATTGCACGATCGTAAGTCGAACGTTCGTGAGGTAGCGCTGAAGGAGCTGCAATACCCGGATAGTCGGTAATGACAGCTTCGATCGTCTTCTCGTGCTTCACCTCATGTTTATAGCGAATGTTTCTAGAGTCGTCAATGTTTGTGGTAATTGCGGAACCCCTATGCATGGCAGAAGAAGAGGACGGAACAAGACGGTGTTCCTCCATGTGCTTTAAAGTCGAGGAAGAAGAGTGCATTTTGTGGTTGTTGTTTGCGGTCTCGATTCTTGTGTTGCTTTGAGAAAAACTCGATCCACGTTCCAAGTCCTCATCAATTCCGTAGATACGTTGACACCGCCGCGTGTTCACGTTCCTTCACGGTATCACAGGGATACGCAAGAGGAAGCGAAATTGGCATTCAGTGCAGTTGCGGAGATAAAACGTTTTTAGATGTTTCACTTTATTATTTTTTCCACACTTTTCGTTTTTGTTTGTTCGTTTCTTTTTTTTTAATTTGTCGGTTTTTTCTATTCGAATTTATCTTTAAAAAAAATATTTAATTGACAAAATATTCATACTTCAATGAGCATTTATAAATGCCTCAAAAGTTAATTCAACGATTTTATTTAAGTATTTAATTAATTTTTTCGATTAAAAAAAATATAATTTATCAGAGAATTATCTGCGTCTTAACCGAATATTTGAGCTTCTACACCATTTTATATACACTACAATTTTAAACGCTTTTTCTTAAAGTGGGCGTTGTTTTTATCTGGTCACGTTTTGTGTTACTGAAATGTTAATGATGGTTTTTGTTCGATTTCGATCCTCTTAAAACTTAACCTCCGCGTGGTACATGTTGCATATAGGCTCACACACCAAATTTCAGGATATATCTTCATTCAGATGAATGCACAAAAAGACAGACAGGCATAGTTAAATCAACTCTGAATTCGAAGCTCCTCATATGTATACATATGTACATATTGTCAAACATACCACATGATGTTGGATATAATGATAATTAATATTGTATATTATTTTAAAAATTTCTACACAAATAGATAAAAAAAACTTTTAATTGCAAAATAATGTCGACAAAAATCAAATTAGTAATTCAATTTTATTGCATTTTCTCCATGGTCTTAATTTTATAGAACTAGAATTTTTCTTTTTTTTTCTTGCTGTTGGTGGGTTCAAATTGTTTAATCTTTTTGGTCTGATTCGGTTGGTTTATTGGTTAACGTTGGTGAAGGTTTGTTTCTTTTTTTAATTTTTGTTGCCATTTTATTAATTACTCTCGCCGCGCTTCTCCCAACCCAACCGGAAACGCTGTTGTTGAAGTTGTTTCAAAAAAAGTGCGGCGGGGCTTGAATCATTAAAGTGGTATTTCTTCGTTCCCTTGACTTTGCTTTGTTTAGTTGGTTAATTTTATTATTACTGTTTTTATACATACTATATGCGAACGTACGGAAAGTAGGGTATATTGAGTTTGGTTTCCTATAAGGAGGCATAATAGGATTGATCAGCAACGAATTCTCACGCGATTTAATAATATCCGTCTGTTAGAATTTAACATTTCAGTAGAAGCACGACACGACTGATAAATAAAAATGCGCATAATCGATGCAACAACAACTTTTGTTAGGTGTCTTTGGGTGTAGGGTATTTCAGCTTCGGCATAGCCAAAACTAATTATCTTAATAGATTCGGATTGTGTTTGTTTTTGTTTTTTTGTTGCAAAAATAACTTTAATTTAATGCTTGCTTTGAGTTGGTTCATGGTATGCGCTTGATTAAAGCCTTTGCGCACACGCAGAGCAATGTTGTTGTTTTTTTTTGTTTTTGCTTAGAATGTTGAATTAGAATTAAGAATTCTGTTTGTGTTTGTTTTTGCGTTTAAAGCAATCTCGACCATCTACTTGTAGGCACTTTATTTATGGTAAATAACTGAATCATTAATTTTAATGTAATCACGCTGACTTTTATTTTTGAAGTTAGAAATTCATTAAAGCCTGTTTTAAGATAAAGTCATGTGGTGAGCTACAAAGTAATACCTCAGTTGCGTTAGTTACCCTCCCAATATTGATTTAAACATTTTACTTTTAATTATAAATTTTTACTCAAATTATGGAAAATTTTGTTGTTTAGCAAAGCATGAAATTAAATTGTAAGGGAAATTATTGCAGAATTTGATTGCTGTGGGAAATTTTACCAAGAACTAATCAAAGCAATTAAATTTTTTAGGTTTTTTGTGTGTCTTTAAATCTGACAGTTTACTTTTGTAATAGACATTAACAAATTTTTAAAAGGAAATTTTGGTTCTTTAAAAGGCTTCACTCTTATTTTGAGCCAGTGTATGAAAGCCTTGTTTAATTTTGGATTTCCACAACAAATATTTGTTATAATGATATGATTTTCGAAAGAATGTCAAGCCTTTTTTGTTGATAATTCTTTAAAAAATAAAACATGTCAGCGCGGATTAAAGCGATCGACATTCGTTTGGCAATGCCAGCACAGAAGTTCGGTCATCGACATTAATAAAGCAAATCAAATATTATAAATAAAATATCGCAAACACTTACACTTGCACTTGCGATAAGAACTTCTTATCGTCTTTTAATAGATTTTGATTTAATATTTTTTTTTAAATCGTTTTCCGTTTTTATCAAAACAATTTGTTTTTGTGCTTAACGTGATCGATCGCGGCGTGGATTATCAATGCTTCTAAAATGTCGCAGCTTTAAATATAAACTTAAAAATGTTTCGAATCGCTGATGTTGTTTTAAATTTTTTAGCATCTCTCAAAGCTTTCAATTTAAATAAATGACTTAATCGTGGACAAACATTTACGATATACTAAAACCATTAAATTTCTTAATAGATCTTGAATTATTAAAAGTAACAACAACCAAATTCCAGTCACCCACACGCGTTGCCAACAACAAAAAGCACCAATCTAATTTATATTCGTAACGCTTAGAAGCTCGCTAATTGCATATGGTAACAGCAAAAGCGACTGGAACAGGTACAGCAACAGTTACTACCAGTCATTAGACGAAAATTATTGAAATCGAACTAAAATACTAAACTCGAATTGGAACTACAGATACATTTAGTTATTTTGTTTTTGTTTTCATTTACTTATTTATTTACACAACTTTACGTCCTCCAGAAAAATTAAATGCTAAAAAATACAAATTACAAAAGTGCGCGGGCGTTTACGGTTTAGCATTGAAAAGCTTGCCATTGAAAAATGTTCGATTAACGCTTTCAAAATACAGGGTGCACCACTTAAGCAGGCAGCAACGCTATCTCTTGACACTACTCTTGTGAGATGATATTGCGCAGGCGGCTCCAACATTGGCAGCTGTCAATTGCAAACAGACATAAATAAAAAACAAACAACAAAACAAAACTAAAAACACAAAAGGAAAGGAATGCAGTTCTAGCCCTCGAAGTAGCGTACTTTGCGCTAAATGTGCCACATGACTGGAAAACCCCTCATATCCGCGCATTTTTTCACTACATCCAAAAAAAACTGCATCAAATTTATATTAAAAAAAAACTTAAACAATGCAAGCACTATCCAAAGCTGGTAACCGTATTTAACAGAACGAGTCTTTTGACTTCTATGTACATAGTTATATGTATTATCAAAATATATCTTTCTATGTTAAAACACATTTTTTCTTCGAAAAATTCATGGTTGAATAATAAGGTTAGGAAAGTAGATATCATGGTGCCAAAATACAAGGTGAGGAAAGTAAAAAAATGTCCCTCTCAACCTCGATATTGTTTTTATCTTTGAAAATTTAATTTTTGTGTAATTGCAGTGGTTGCTAAATGACAACGTTGTTTGCTGTCAAAAATAAAAAAAAACTTCAAAATAAGGCAGAAATCGAGGTGAGTTCGATCAATTTGCGTTCTCATTTCTACCTTCCTAACCATGGTATAAATGAGAAGTAGCAATTTTTATATTATTGTTGAATCGTAGTTAACAAGTTTTGCAATATTTGACTATAAATAAAAGTTGTGTAAAAAATAAAAAAACTTAAAACAAAAAGTAAATAAAAAAACTATTCGTTCAATTGAACAAATTTATTTCTTTGAGTGTAGCTTACGCGCCTACGAATGCACTTGAACTTTTTGTTTTTTTATTGAATCTCTGATGCAATTGAAAAAGTAAATTGAGTAGCGTTTAAAATTGCGATAAATCTCGCGTTTACGGTCTGTGTCCGCGCGCGTCTCACATGAAACGAAATCGTTTACGGAATTTTTTCAATCAATAAAAAAAAACTACGATAGATACAAAATATTCGTTTAAATGCACATGTGTCAAAGTGATTGAACGAGTGCGCTGCCGATGTGGACAATCGACGATGACGGCGCGGGTGCAAAAAGCCAAGCTTAACGCGTCGCGTTTAAACCGAACTCTGACATCATCGATGGCGGTGGCGGCAGCGACTGCGTCATTGCCGTCAGCAAAACCAAAAACAAAAGAATTAGCAAAAACAAAAAACAACAACAGCAGCAGGCATCAAACTTCAGTGATTAGAAAAATTGCAACTTCCGAAAACAATGCATCGTCGCCTCTGTTAGTTACTGTGCGCCGTCATAGTAAGCGCAAAAGGCGGCGGCACAGGAATGCCAAATTTTTTTACATATTTTTTTTTTAAATATTTGTTTTTTTTATAAATGTTCTTTTATATGAAATTAAATTTTTACTATTAAAATCCACTTTGTATTTTTGTTTATTAAAAACTTAAAAGTTTATCTTTTTAACTGCAAAAGAGATAAAAGAATAATTCTTAAGCCACACAAAAAAAAAAACAAAAAAATTAAATAACAGAATTATTTTTGTACACAATTAAAAAGAAGCAATAAGAGCGAGTTTTAAACACAATTCCCACCAAAATGGACGGCGTCTCGACAACGACTAACAACGATCGCCAACTAGATTCGCTTAAAGTCTGCCAGGTGTATCGCTGAGCCTCAGCACCGCACCACGTCGCATACCGCCGTTCCTCGCCAGCAACGCTGTTTGCTATTGTTTGCGTATTACAAAAGCGACGACTAGCAGCGAACGAACGACGACGACGACGAGAATTTAGCCAACAGCGACGACAACGCTGAACAAAGAGCAGCAATAGCGGCGGCAACCGGCGTTGGCGGCTGTCAGCAACAGCAGCAAGTAACGCCGCCACGAAACGAAACCACCAAACCAAGCAGCAACGGAGTCAGCAGCAGTAGCAGCCGTAGTTGTTGTTGGTAGTTGGTGGTAGTGTTGCCGGTTATGGATTGTTGATTTTCACCTGATTCTGAAGCGGCGTCGCGCGTCGCCAACATTAACAAAAATCAAACAAAAAACTTTACAGAAAAATAATAAACAGAAAATAAAATAAGAAATAATTCAAACCAAAGTTAAGTAGTTGCAAGAAAAAAAGTAACAACAACAAAATTAAGTTAAAACACATTAAAAAAATAGAAATAAACTAAACGACCACGAAAGCGTCAAATTCCAGTCGCCAACGCGTTTGTATGTTGCTGACAGCAGAAACTATAGCGTGGCAGTAACATTGAGACGCCGCCCAAATGAATCCATAAATTCAACGCTAATTTACATAAGATCATAAGCTCCTAAAACTTAAAATTACTTCAAGGAAAAGAAAAACCTGTTTATCCTAATAATGATAAATAATTTTGAACATCCTTGAAAGGCAAATTGAATCAGTGTAAATGTCTGATTCAATACGTAAATATGTACGTACAAATATTACAAATTTGAAAAACATTAAATTTGAAGATACGTGGCAACTTTTTTTGAGTAATAATAAAAACAAACGCTGCAATCGTAAACGATTTCAACCAATTTGTTTTAAATGATCTCGACAAATTTTCTAATATACACTATATACGTAAATATATATATAAGTATCGGTTGTCATACCAAAAATTGAGATTAATGAAAATATGAGGTAAATCATAAAAAAAAATTAAGAAAGATATATCTACCTACCTACCTATCTATCCATATATTTATGTAATTATCTATCTGGTAAGTTTTGTAGTGCAATATCCAAGTTTCGTAATTTGTCGTGTGAAATGTAAACTTATATGCATTTGAGACTATTATGTTCTTCAGTGACCTATAGCAAAATTTAATAGGGATTATTTTTCTAGAAAATGATAGCCCTATATTTCGACGTGTTATGAGTCTTTTATGGTCTTAAAAAAACGTTTATAATAAATCCATATTTTGCGTATAATTGAGACTCAAGGCGACGAACCAAAATGTTTGGCACAGTGTTATCTAACCCATGTTTATATTCAAAACAAATCACGTGCAACGTAAGATACTATAAGCTAGAGTAAAATAAATTTTAATATAGCATATATATAAATGGTACATACATATAGAGTGTTTATCATTAAAATCGCATAATGCGAAACATTTGAGATACGGCCAGAGAACCAAAAAATGCTTTAAAATTATTAAATTCCACTTAGGAATGAACTCATCGTAATAATGATTTTCTTTCTGTGTACTTCGCGTTTTACTTAGCCTGGCCGAACTTTGTTGCTTTCAATTTACTTTCGTACGGTTTATTCCATGCTTGTTCCACACGCTCGCGCGCTGGAATTGTTCTACTTGTTTAGCGACTGTCTCGTCTCTTCCGTTCTTCCTGCTTTTTTTTGCCCAACTTTAGTAAAAACTATTTTAGATACTTAGGGTCTTTCATAATGCGTCGTTAATGTGTGTATTTGCTCTGTGCGTGTGTATTTGTGCATGCGTATGTGTGTATTTATGCAAAAACACACACATTCGCAATATATACAGTGGGAAAAAATAGCATATGCAATTTTTTTCTAATTGAAAATAACTTTGGAAAAATTATGGTTTCGAAATGCTAAGGAGTACTCCAATGTTATTACCAATAAAGTACACAACTATGGAGTGTTTCATTTGAAAGTGTATTGAGAGCGCTCTTGAAAAATTATTTTCCAACAATTTAAACTAAATTTTGATGTTCTTACTTTTGTTAGAATCATGAATAGTGACCACACCTTTTTTGAGGTTATACTAAAAAAAATTATACGTATCGTTTTGTAGTTGCAGTATAAATTACTTATAGACTATTTTAAAGTTAGGCATTTTATTACGCTTGGAGTGAACTTTTCGGAGCATATTATATAAAAGTTTGTCAGAGTGAGAACACGATTACTTTAACCCACTGTGACCATGCACAAGTCTTTCTTGTATGATTCTCATATATATGTATATAATATCTACCATACATTATTTATGCCGCAAAACGCTTAAAAATATTATAGTTGTTGTTGTTGATGTTGATGTTTTTTGTGCCGACTGACAACATAACGCAAAATCTACGTAGTCAAGCAAACAGTAACAACATTATTGCCAACAAATGTCAGCAACTGTTGAAACTGCTCGAACCGAAACTAGAATTAAAATAGCAGAGGAGGAGAAGTAGGAGCGCTCACACACAGACGCGGAGTGAGGGCGCGGTACAAATGCGAGTGTAGGAAAAGTACATAAAAAAAGAATGTAAAAAAAAAATACAAAAATAACAACTAATTAACATGTTACAAGTACAAAAAGCCAACAACTTCCCAATGGATTGGAATAGAATGGCTAATGTAGAAATTGCAGCGCTAAAGAAATAATAATATATGCGATAGGGTTGCCATGTGGGCAAAAATAGAATTCAATTGGCTAACAAAAGTTACCAATTGCACTAAATAAGTTGATTAATATTTTATTAGATAAGCCATCTTGTGCAGATAAACTAAAATGCCTTTAAAACTGAATAAAAATATTTTCAAGTGACAATAATAAACGTTTGTTGTTTTTGTTGTTGACATTTTGCTACAAATTGAAAATCTATTAAATTACAATAGACGACATGCATCAGTGGCAAAGCATTTGGAATGCTAATATCGCATTGAAGTCGGAAAATGGAAAAGTGTGCGTGAGTGAGTGAGTATGTGTTTATTTTAGTTTACTTTATTATTATAATTTTTGTTTTCCATTAATTTGTATTATTTGTCACACGTTTAAAAACTGTTCTCCCTTTCTCCTTTATTATACTGTTTCTATTTTATAAAAATTTCATTGAATTGAATTAAAGCCAGCGGAGGCTGAATTGAAGCAAAGTGCGGCGCTGTGTCATTTTTATTTGATTTTTTGTTGTTTTTATTTTGAATTTGCATACTGCAATCGACATAAAAATATTTGCGTGGTATGCTAATAACTTGTTCAGAGACTTGAGATTTCTTAATGAAAATTGTAAATTTGCATTTTAATACTTCAAGCGATTGCGACGATTGCAGCCCACACAACGCAACAACTACAACAATAAGCGATGTGTACCTGTGTGTCTCATCAATGTCATAAATTAGACGAATAAGTGAATTTACGCCAAATTAAACAAAATACAAAATTAAATGTTTCAACGAAAAAAAAAAGCAAAATCAGACACAGCCACAGCGAGCGAGTTTGCTGCTTTATACAGCTTTGAAGTCTTTCGTTTTGGTAGAATTTTGCACTTAAATTCTCACTTTTTAAGTGTTGTTTTCTGTGCGACTCGAGTCGACTCTTCGTTCAGTCGCTTTGGCAGTCGTTCGTTGGCTGTTCGGTTTTGACCATTTTATTTTGTTTCTAAGTTTGTTTAGTTTTCGTCGTTCTTGTGACATGATTCCTTAGCTTAAAAAAAGAAGAAGTGATGTCATACAAACAGAGATTTTTTTGTTTTCGTAATAGTTTGTTGATTTTTGGCTTACACAAACATGCAGAAAAAAGAAACTGAAAATGCTTTGATTCGTCGAAGTTCGTAAAAGTTGAAGGCGAAATACCTCATCAGCGAAGCACTCATATGCGGAGAGTAAGGCTAAGCAAAAGACTTCTTCTGCGGGGCATTTATGCGGTCATAAATGCCAGCGCTATGCACAACAACAACTCAGATACTCTTGATGTGGACTAAAAAGTTACGTGCTAGAGATCCGGGGTATTCGACTGTTTTTATAAATCGGATTAAATTTTAAAAAGAAACCGGTTAAAGTTCATACACAGAAAACATTTTTTAATATTTTAGCATCTATATTTGCAATGTATCTTTATGGTTGAAAACAATTTAGCGTAGTTTATTTTAGTCCGAAAATATTACTGAGAGTATTGAAAACGTATTGAAGTAGAAGTTAACAATATTAATTTAGTATATTAATTTTAAATTGTTGTTTGATACCGATACACAAGCATAAAAATAATAAAAAAAAAAAGGTGCTTTAGGTTCCTTTAACATTTTTTTTTCACTCTTGTTGATTTTTAGGCGAAAACATAAAAAATAGTCAAATAGTAACAAAATGACAAACAAAAATTCTTTCAAACTGGCTAACTGGTTGATCATAATTCCATTTCAATTTTTGCACCGAGCTAAACAAAAAAAAAACATGACGTTTCGTTTTGTTTACTTACAAATGGCATACGTAACCGGTTTTATCTACTTTTATAATTAAAACCAAAAGAAGTACACAAACCCTCGAAAGGAATTTTACGCTTGAGAGAAATGCGTATATACGCACTCATTAACAAATCTTTAAAGATTGTTATTGAACTGGACATAATTACTTGTGACGGGAACGGTTCTATTCCAAAATTGGGTTTTATTAAAATTCGAATTTACAAAATTTCTTTCTCTTCTTTTTGAATACAAAATATTATTATAGCTCGAGGTCCTTTTAACGGAAAGAATTATATTCGGCTACGCCCAAGCTCAAGTACCCTACACTATTTTAGAGACAAGCGTGTACAGCATTCGATCTGAGTGCGTACTGAAGCTATGCACTTTATATTCAATACAATGCAAAATAATAAAGAAATCTAAGAGTTGGGTACACTAAATTACCTTTATATTCTAATTTAAAAAACAAAGAAATTATTGAATAATTATAGTTAAATAATTTATATATAAACTTCTGATGTATGTTAACATTTTAAATTATAGTTAAATTTTTAAATAAATTTTTAACATTGATTTTTTCATTAAAAAAGTTTATTTTTTACAAAAAAATTTATAACAATTATCAGATTGTTCAATTAATCGGTTATTTCATCGAAGTTTCTTTAAACTGAATTGCAATATTTCACCTTTATGTTTACTTAATCACACTACTGAGCGTTTTGTTATTTGTCAAAGATAGTTATACAAAATTTAATCATATTTATTACAATCGCTTTTAGATAAAAAATAAATAACAATTTTAATGAATAATTTGCGTACAATCTGAAGAAGTCAAATGTAATCGTACATCATATCAATAACATGAATGAACTGCAGATACTTACAGTTCGATTAAAAGCTCTAAGTAAAAATGATAGTTATTAAGAAAACAATAAGAGGCTTAATTAAACTGCTCACTCAAATTAAACAAATTAATCATGTAATTTTATAAATATCGTCAATTAGTTCACTTTTAACGTGCGAATAAGGTGGCTTACAAAGTCGTTTGTCTACCTGTACAAAACACCGCCAAATGACTTTGGCTGGATATAAATAAATGACGTGTTTTAATAGCTCCCAACCTGCCCCACACACACTGCTCAAAATCAAGTTTGTTGAATTTTTGCAAACGTTTTTGAATACTGTTTGCCAACGATTTATTACGCATTCATTTATGCGACAACAAATTAAAAAACAAAAAATACGAACTTAAATTGCTGTATTTTTTATGCTGTCACAAATATCCTTTTATGACTGGCAAAAGTTACAATAAATTTGCATTTATTTAGCATCTACCGAACGCATACAAAAACAGATGGTCACTTAACACAGACATTTGCTTTGCTGGTTGGCTGGTGATTTCATCGAATCGCTTTGTATCAACAGCAAACAACACCCTCACTGCTACACAGACAAGTCAGACACAATAAATCCTT
Organism: Suillia variegata; assembly: GCA_949127995.1. Classification (NCBI taxonomy): domain Eukaryota; kingdom Metazoa; phylum Arthropoda; class Insecta; order Diptera; family Heleomyzidae; genus Suillia; species Suillia variegata. The sequence continues at coordinate 18,734,591 of OX421842.1, forward strand.
GATCATTCACTGATCATGCAAAAATTTAAATGACTGGAAAGAAATTAAATACGGTCATACCGAAGCTCAAATACCCTTCACCATTTCAAACACCAAAAATATGTGAGGCACATTTGAACTATATATCTCTATTAAAAATTGGAGTTGATCTTATTCGATCACGCCCATTTCTTGTGTATTCAAAACTTAATGCTTCAGAGCTAAATATTGCCTTTGAACTGGTTATCTTCTCTGAACTATTTTTTTTAAGTGGTGTTTTGCATGTGAGGGGAGAGAAGCTTTTGTCTGTACTTAACCTCCGCATGGAGATTTTTCAAATTTTAAGTTGATATCTTCTAAACTACAGTTGTAATCGCTGGTACAGGCGTTCATCGGTATATATACATATATACTCCTTTTGGGCGTTACGTATAAAACAACAAATTCAATATACCCTTCGGTACGAGCTTGCAGCGGCAAAGGTTATAAAAGCAGAAATAAATTTAAAAAAACTATAAAAAAAAATGAAAACAATTGTTTTCATTTTGTCAAGTAATTTAATGATTCGAAGGTGGCTTTGAACACACAAAAATAACTCAAGTCAAGTCTCCGGCTTGAACGCGCAATGCTTCAATCGATCAATTGATCTTTTGGACACTAGCACCGTGAGAGGAAGGAAGGGGCAACGGTGGAAACGAAGATTGCGGCGGTGTCTGTGGCACTGATTGCATGTAATGGAAATTGTAATTTCTCGTCTCTGTTAAATGTTGCGAAATATTCAAGATATACATTTTCATTATTTTTTTTTACAACAGATTTTAGTTTAGCCATTTAAATACATGAACCGGAGGCGTATTTTATAAGTTTAAAAAAAAAAAACAATGAAAATGTAATTTTAAAAATCAGTTGACTATAATCAAAGCGAACAAAAAATTAAAATTGGACAAAATCCTTTTGTGTTATATTGTATGTTAAACAATATTTTAATACAATCTGAATAAAATAAACTGAATTTTTAATTATTTCTAGTTATTAATAATTTATTTGTTATTTTCATATTACTTTTAAATTTTAAATTTTTCTGACCTTTGCAAAAGTTTTTCTAACTACGCCACTGATATGAGCAAGCGCAGTTGAACATATCGCGATCGTGTAGGCGGGCGACTGCTGACTGAGTATGCGCGAAGTTATTTATGTATATGTGTAAGCAGCGTCAAGCGCGGCTTAAAAAAGCAACCGCCTACCGTATTTGGCGTTGTGACATGAAGTTGTCGAACAAAATTACAACAAAAAGACATTTTTATATAAAAAAATATGTAAAAAAAAAATAGTAAAAACAACACCAACACGCCTGAAGCTTGTTTTTTCGGTATTATTATTTTTTAAAGCAGTTTTGACGCTTAAAGCGCGGCTTTACTGTAGCAACGGTGCGAGCGCATGAGTGGGCCGGCCACTTGCGGCAAACGCAGTTGTTTGCCAACACTGCTCCTACTCGACGCAATTAATTGAATCGGATCGTACTGATTTTTGGTGAATTTTTTGATGTGCTGTGCGGCGATACAATTTAATTGTGTTGGCAACTTACATTTTTATTGGGTTGCCCAAAAATGGGGTCACCTTAATTGCGTAATGTTTCGCACACAGGGTACACAGGGTTACCCTCAAGTAGGCTTCAATATCAAACTAAAACAACAACAAACGAAGGCGTTCTGGTATTGTTTTAGGCTTTTGATAATGTGTGCTCATAAAGAAGTAGGCGTGTGAGCGTGCAACTTTGCTTGCACCTAAAATCCTTCAAAGTTATAAAAAACTTTTTCCTAACATTTTTTTTCCATTCTAATGCGAAGCATAAACACAATTTTCAAGGTCAGAATCAGTTTAATGTAGTTTTCCCAAAACTGTTTTTCTTACTGATTCGAGTTTTCGAACTCAAAAATTTAAAATTTAAATTTGAATAATTACAAAAAAAAGACTGTACTTTTTGGAACAATGAATGGACAATTATCATCAATATAAATATTTGTCATTTTAATATTTATCTTTTTTGTGTTCTTACCTGGAAATGCAATATAATTGTCCAGATCAAGCCGAGTGTCAGCTTTGGATTGCCATCGACAATATCCTCAGCGCGAATGTTGACCAATTTGATTTTCTTGTAGCGCAGAAAATCCAACGCCATTTGTCCGTTTTGCAGCATGTGGAAACGCATTTTTCCCTTTTCCCGAGGCTGTGAAAATGTTTAATATTTAAATTATATTTCGAACAAGAAATTTTTGTAATTGTCCGCATCAAACAGACAAAAGCAACTTAACAACTTACCAGGTGTTCGCCAGAAAGCACCTCCAAGAGAGAAAGTAAATTATGTCCATCTCGTAAATCTTCAAAAAGATCCTCTACGCGTCGATTGGCCTTTTGTTTGTAAACAAAAAATTAAATAATATAAAAGTGAGTTAGTGATGCTATTTGACACAATGACCATAAAACATGTGAACACAAAAAATATTTAAAAATATATGGTAAAAAGACATGCAAAAATATGTGAGGAATGTGGAAGGCAAAAAAGTAGTGTTAAGAAGACTTGGACTTGCAATTAAATTTTACAAAAACAATAAATAAAAAATGTTGTTTTTTTTTCAAAACTTTAAAAATAACTAATAAAAAAATTATTATTAGTGACACCAGATTATGTGCTTCTTTTAGCACATAAGCACATGTCTCTATTATAAGTGGGTGTTATTCTTATCGGATCACGCCCATTTTTGGATTATGGTTTGAAATATCAAATTTGAGCTGGTTATCTACACTGTAAATTTTTGTTAATAATTTGTTTAGTAGTTTTTGTCCGATCTTGCTTCTCTTAGAACTTTTCCTCCTCTTGGAGAATAGGAGCTTAATACTCAATTTCTGACGGATAAACAGACGGGCATTGAATTCAACGTTGAATATTTGCCATACCTACCACGCCCCCTTATGGGTGTTGCAAATAGAAGAACATACTCTGTGCAGTTGCGCTTGAAATGGCAAATGAATAAATGTATATGTGCATATACAAAACTTTTAATATTTATACAAAATTGTTCTTCTCTTGAGTATCTTTAGCTAAAAATGGAAAATGTAGGATCATATAATCCTCTTACAGACACTGTGAGAATCATTTTATGCACTTTTAGCTCAAAACCCGTCATTCTAACCCAAATATGTACCTAAGAACTAGAAAAGTGCTACTAAGAACTAGAAAAATCAAGTTAAATTCAAAAAGTAACAAATAAACCACACAAAAAATGCAAGCGACAACAAACATCTAAAACAACAAAACGCAAAAAAAATTACTCTTTAAGCGGCCAACTTACGGACTGTGGACAACAGGGTGACCCATTTGTGTACACACAAACATGTAACATTGTGTAAGTCTGGAAATGAATGGTTCTTAATTTTTTGTAATATTTTCAAAGCGAATTAATTAAGATAAAATAAGTTAGAAAAAAACAATTAAAAACTTTTTTTTTAATTCATAATTTAAATTTTGAACTTAAATAAAATGAAATGTTTTTTTTTTAAATAACGGCATGTACCTTTGCATATTTCCAATGCTGCGTATTTCACAAAAAAAAAGAAGGTTTGCAAAAAATTTTAAAATTTTATTTGTGTAAATGAGAGAAGGTGTAAAATGTTAATGGCTGACATGGATATGAGAACTTACTTAATACCTAAGATTTGTTGCCAGATTTTTGAAAACATTTTCATAAACTAAACCAATTTTGAATTTAATATTAATTAAGAAACTTTCCAAATATTTAATGCATTACGAAATAGTTTAATTTTTAGCTCATAGTTTTTAAAAATCTGATAACAAATGAATGCAAAACTGAACTATCACTAAATGCGTATTGAAATTTTCTTATTAGGGACTTTTACAATGTTAAGAACTAAAGAAGATGCTACTCTTACCTTTTTAAGATGTTTGTTAACCCATTTTGTAAATGTCTTCTTTTGAATGGCATCGCGTTCGTCTGTATTTAAGAAAATTAAAACCTGATTAGTAAAAATTCTTAAAGTGCAAAGAAGAGAATCATGCAAATTATTTTAATTTTATTAGAAATCCAATTGAAGAGAATTTTAAAATGATGTTCTGTAAGCTGTACTCATATAAACTCGTATTTTTGTTGCCTTACAAACTTGTAGAAACCGTTTGGTAAAAATCCCTTTTCTGGTTTTCAGTGTGTTTTTTATAAACATAAAAAAAAAATTAAAAATTAAATTGAAATCAAAATGTCAAAAATCAATAAATAAACTTGTTATGACATCGCCATCAACGGTTTATTAACTCTTGAATATTTCGGTAGCGATGTTAGTAAAATTTAAATGGCAAATAAAGAGTTCATTTACGAGGCATACATTTACAAAGTAAACGAAAATACGAAGCCTCGAACTTAAATGAGTATTTCATATATTTATATGTTTTTTTATATCCAGAACCTTTTTGAATTTTTTTTTTAATAACATATTAAATTAAAATCATTAAACATTGCCTTCTAATTGGATTTATAATATATATTAAAATTTAACAACAATCAATGCAAAAAACCAAAAAAAAATAAACAAATTAAAAAAACAAACAAAAATTTAAGGTTTTCTATTTCATTGCATCATACTGCAAAAATATTTACTTAAACAAAAAATATTATAATTTTGTTTAATAATCGTTTTATTTTACACATAAAAACAAAAAAGAAATAACTTCTCTTAAAAATGTTTTAATTTCAGCTTGTTGTTTTTAGAAAGTAACAAATTAGCAAGTACACAAACAAACATCCCAGCTACAAAAAAATTGCACAGATATTATCTATCTATCTAACAAATCCGAAAATTGTAGCCGAGTGTTAAAAATCGAAATAACAAACAAATAAAAAAACAAAGCGCTTTTGTTTGTGCTGTATTCAAGCTTTTGGCTTGAATCATGATTATTTTCGTCAAATATTTCCTAATTGCAGGAACGAAAGAACCGAAGTAAAACTGAAGAGAACAAGAACAAGACACGGTTTGGGTAAGGTTAGGTTAGCAGTGCGAACCAAGTTTGATTGAGCAGAATTGAGCAGAAATACGTTGTTGGTTGTTGTTTTTAAACAGCACCAAAATTAGGAGAAACAACTTTTTAGATAATCAAAACGAAAAATACAAACTTTGAAGATAATGAAAACAGCAATTGGAAAACGAAGAAAAAAGTGTGGTACATCGAAGCGCTTTCGTGATTCAACGAATTTCGATTTTAAGCCAAAATAACAATTTAGATATCTCATATCAGGAAAAACTTATTATAAGCAATTTTGAAAAACAAACTTTCAACAAAAAATTTATGAAATCATGGTTGAATAAAAAGGTTAGGAAAGTAGAAATGAGAACGCAAATTGAGCGAACTCACCTCGATTTCTGCATTATTTTCTGCCTTATTTTGAAGTTTGTTTTTTGATTTTTGACAACAAACTATGTTGTTGTTTTTATTTACTTGATAATTTTGTAGCAACCATGGCAACAACACAAACATTTAGTTTTGAAAGAGAGAAACAATATTAAGGCGGTGAGGGAAATTGTTCTACTTTCCTCAGCTTATATTTACTACATCATGGATAAAATTAAATATTTTGATAAATAGGAAATTTGAATTAACCATTGTTTGAATGTTTGTTTTTATTCGGTTAAAATTATTGTCAAATTAAATTTTTTTCGCAACAACATGAACAGTTTTCATAAATATATGCTTAAAACTGCTATAAAAACGAGATCATTTACAAGGCCCAAAATAATTTTTAATGACAAAAAGAGAAAAAACAAAAAGTAAACATTAATAACAAAAAAATAAAAAAATAAAAGTGCAATAATAATAAAAACAATTATTGCTTATTTTTTTGACGTTTTGTTAGCAAAGATTAGCAGTGCCATCTACGTACCAACACTCGAAGTAGTTGTTGTTAATGTTGCTGGTATTATTTTGTTATCGTAAGAACTTGAACTCTATTTCTAACGAGCGTTTAATAAACTTTGCTTCAAAAAGTCAAAAACAAACACAGATACAAATACACATACAAACATATACTTGAAAAAATCGCACTCCGAGGAGCTTAATGACAAATTTATGAAAAAAAGAAGAGTAAATGAAAACCTACAAACCAGCGAAAGGTAGATATAAACATATGTATACACTTTTATACAGAAACATTCACAAAAACTACAGCAAAGTATCTTATCGATACGGAATGAACGAAACGTGTAAGAAGAAAACCGTTTGTGCACAGGGCCGTTCCTTTTCTTGGAGCGTAAAATTTAGTGAAGAGACACCAACTTTTTTAATTTACATTTTCTGCAAAGCTGAAATAGGATTACCTCAAATTGATTGCAATAAGTCGGATTTTTTTATTCGATAGAAGTTGGCTTTATAATATTAAAAAAGAACCTTAGCCCGAAATAACACCGTTATATTATATATTTTGCCAAACTACTTACTTATTATGTTTCTTTTACGCCTACCACCGTCACTCAGCAATGTGTGCGTTACGATGATACAATTTCGTGTGAAGGTGAACAGAGGGAATAGATCAAGTGCTTTAAATGATTTAGTTACATACAGCCAGCCATGGCCATAAAAATATCCCAATTTTATAAAAAAAAAAAATTAAAAAAATGCATTTATTTTAATCACTTAGTAATAATTCAACAAATAATTCATATATAAAAATTAAATAAAATTTGCTTTAATAATTCAAAATTGTAATAAAATTTGAAAATTAGGAACGCACTATGACAAAACTAAATTTCTTAATATTTTATGTAAAAGTCAAAAATAAAAGTTAATTTTAATTTTTTCTCGATGAAAATATAAGTAAATTTTTTATTTTTATTCTTACCGCTAAAATAAAAGTTATTTTTTGATTCTGCATTCATAAACTGTATTCAATTGTTTTTAATGCGATATAATTTTTTTAAATTCATTGATATTTGGCTGACTTATTTTACTGTTTTATTTGAAAAAACTAAAAAAAATATTTTTTCGCTCGTCAGGCACTTCTAAAGATATACTAACAATTTTTATATCGTTATAGTATATTGTCACTGTCACAGAGTGTAATAAATATATTAACTTCAGTCGGTAATCCAACCAGCAGAACTTAGCGCTTTTTTGACTAATAAGTAGTATAGAATACTGCTGACAAAGACTGGATCGGATGAGAACAACGTCTACGTGACGACGGTGGGCGTAAAGAAACAAAATCAGGACTAATTTTGATAAGTTGTATTCAGTAGCAATACCAACCCGGATACTAAATTTAGTTTTTATAAATAGAAACAATATTATCGTTTTAATCTACACCATTTCCAATAATACTTCATAAAGCGTCAATTGCATTTCAGAATTTTTACATTCATTTCAGAAATCGTAATTTACATTTCAGTTTAATCGTAGGTACTTCAGAAAATATAACAGTCATTTTAGGTAGTCAATTGTACATCAGAATAAATCAAAAGAATTTAAAAAATTAAAGAATATGATTTTTAAAAGTTTATTTATATTTAGATACCAACTGGCATGTCTTAGAAAGATACTGCGTCACGGTTAATTTTGCCTTATCAATTAGATTTTACAGTTAGTTTAATCTTTGTTCTATAATACCTGGTCCATTGAAATAAAAATATTCGACTTAACAAAAGTTAAAGAAAGAAAAATAAAAAGAAAACAGGGCAAATTCTTTTAAATATTAATGTGTTATTTTGTCAGGACTTCTTACGAGCGATACAGAATATACGGGAGTTACAATATACTATACGGGGTTTGTGCGTACACGTGGTATTATATATAAAAATATTGTAGAAATGAGATACGACTTGATAAGAGCAGCAGGTAAACAAGGCCAAGGCGCTTAATTTTGCTACATCCCTGCAATGTATGCGATTTCAATGACTTGACAATTGAGTGTTGGTGTGGTGACTGGACTACTTGCCTCTCAGTTAGTCCATACACTCGCTTTATTAATAGAGGCAGTCAGACGGACGGACGGATGGATGAATCGAACAGGCTTAAGTACGGTGACTGACGCAACGAGTGAATGAATTGTTGAGTGGATGAGAGAGAGAGCACAAACTATCGAATAAGCGAGAGAGCAAATAAACGATCAAACAAGCGCGTGATGATGTCACGCTCACTCGTTTGGAGTTGACTTTTTAATTTTTTTTTTTGTGAACTTCGAAATTGAAATTGTTTATTTGACGCGATTTATACGAGACTCTGATTACTTTGATTACAGCAACAAATAAATAAATTCTCCAAACTGACTGAGTGACGGACGACTCGACTCGACGCGCATTTAGCGAGTGATTTGATAAAATATAAACAATAAATTACATCGCTTTATTTTATTGAAGGACGTTGGTGTGTGCGAGTAATGTTAGTCTTATACAAATATTAGTTAACAATGGGGAAAAAAGTTTAATTTTTTTAAGCGTCAACTAGAAATATAGAATCACTGCTTAACATTTTGATTTTCTAAATATGTCTTGTATATACGAAGATAATAATTAATGTCACATTTGACTAATAAATAAATTTAAATGTTGAGAAAATCAAAGTTTCAATTTGTGACAAATAGTTTATTATTATTATTTTAATAAATATCTTTTAAATTTAAAAAAAAACTATCAAAAATTTGAACCGGGAGTCGATTCCAAATTCGTCGAGACACTATTGTCACCAGGGCTAGATCGGGGTAAGTTAAACCTTAGATTGATTAACGAAAATCACAATTCAATTTATATATTTCGAATATGTATTGAGTTTGGTCTTTTGTAACGCCTATAAGAGGCATGGTGATATGATAATATATCTGAATTCAAAGTCGATTTAACGATGACCATCACTCGGTACGTATATTGGTATTCTCTATCTTCCAAGTGCAGGTTAAAAATAATTTCTTTTAGTGAATTAAAAATCTTATTCAGCTTGGCATGAAAACCATAATTTTTAAATTGTAATTGTTTGATGATGGACCCATTAAATATCGAGTCACTGTTACTCGAATACCAACACAGTTGCAAAGAGAAGAACTAAAATAACCAAATGAGTTTGAAAAATTCTCGGAATTCATTGGAAATTCATATGAGCTTAATTGATTCTCAACAAATTGAACCGATACATTCCGCACATATTGCGGAACCGGTTTTTTATTTTTTTTCTAGAAAAACAATATGTAAATTTACAGTTTGATGCCAAATTAAGCTAAGCTGTGCGCACTGCAAATATGCACAATTTAAGTTTAGTTTAGATAAGAGAAAAACAAGAAATATTCATAATTAAGCAGTACAGGGCGGGTGTCTAAATGTTTCTGTAACCATTCTAATCAGTTAATAAATATGTATGTCAAATTTGAATACAAAATGATTATTTTATGCATGAATTTATGACTTCATAGAAGTTTTTTTTTCAAGCAGGTTCGTATAAGCCGCGACAGTTGTCCAGAAACATTGTTTTGTCATCGAACTAAATATAAACTATAAAAAGTTGTTTTAGTCTTTTATTCGTGACTAAAAGTTTCATGTTAATTTAGGAATCACGGTCAATTCTTTTAAATACATAACCGTATAAAATTGACGACATTTTATTTAAATAATTCACGATTCCTTTAATCAGCTGATTAAGTATAAAGAAATCATGTTTTCTAATGTCAAGGTAACTTAAAGAAAAGTTACAAAAATCAACAAAAAATTTCTAAATTGAAATGTTTTATTTAAAGCGTTTAACAAATTGTATTGTTTGCTAGTGAGTCTAAAATCACTCACTCTCTAAAGCAGCTTTGCTTAAAATAACATCATTAAAATTGTGTTTTCTGTAAAATACGTAAAAATTGATTTTATTATTTTTTACTGTGAGACAAAATCGATTAGTGGCCTACAAAATAACTAACGGAATCAAATCGTCATCGAAACCACTAAAGTTTTCGTTCACTCATTTGAAATATGATCATCTTCAGTCGTACGAATACGAAGAAAAGAAAAAAAAAAAAAACAAATGATCTCACACTAAGCAATCAACCATCGAACCAACCAGTTTTAATATCCCCCTCAGCGACGAAAATACTTGTATATAAATATGAAAGTAAATTAAAGTATTAATCAAACAAAAAAACTTCAATAATTCAATGCAAAAGTTTGTTGACACGATCCGATAGATAAGTAGCAAAATTAATTTAACTTGCAAATAACTTCCTCAAATTATAAATCACAATTCTGCCTTTTTTCGAAAACTTGCCATGACTGCAGCTGAGCTTCATACAATCGTAATCGTTACTTAAGTGGTTAATTCGTGCAAATTTTAAAGAAAACGACAAATTAAATTTTAAATTATAAAAAATTAGTAACAAATTAAGTATGTATATAAAATATATAATATGCACAGCACGTGCGCTGACTCAAAGCGTTTACTTGTTAATTTTGCGTAATAACACAGTGCAACGTTTTCACCTGTTAATAATTTTAATGGATTGCCGACTTAAAATATTTAAGAAAAGTTTTTCTACTTCTTCTGGAACTGCTCATACATAAAACCTAGGAACCGGACACTACTAAGTAACAAAAAGATTTCTTATTTTTGATATTTATTAAAATGGGTTTGCTTTTAATTGGTTCTGCAAATGTTATCAAAATCGGTAAACCGATAACCAAACCGTTTTAAAAGTTCCTTTTGCTAACGATGCAGCGATGCAGTACATAATTACTAAAAGTTAAATGGCAACGCTTATTTTTGTACAATTAATTAGCGGCAATTAACTGAATTATATCACAATAAATTAAAGCAAGTTGTTTTGCTACTTCCAGACGTTATAAAAACGTTCGTTAAAATTTTCATCAACTCCCAAATTGGACTTTTTTGTTTCACTGTGGAATTAGTTATTAATATGCAAAATACGAAAAACAAACAAGCAAAAATAACGAATGAACTATCAAACGTAAACAGTAAATGTGGAGGAACACTGGAGTAAACAAACATATGGCAAAACGCACAAAAAATAAAACTCCACGTCGCTGCCAAAGAAGATAGAATTGAAATGCTTCTACTTGCCGACTTACGAATAATATCCCAATTTTCAATAAAATACTCCCAAACGGACATGGTACCTTTGAATTGCGTCAAAGCATCCTCATAACCGCCCTGGGGCAGTTGATGCAATGACGAGTGTTTCGCCTTTTTAGCAGCAGGACTAGTTTCGGCATAGTGGTCCACTAGCGGAGCACCGCCAGGCGAAACAGAGATTCTCGCTGAACCACCAGCAACCACTGCCGGATTGGGCGATTGCTGATGTTGATGATGTTGCTGTTGTTGGTAGCTGCTGTGATGCTGCTTCGATGTTACTTGCTGTTGCTGCTGCTGCTGATGATGATGCTGTTGGTGATGTTGTTGATGGTGATGACGCACCTTCTTCGAAGATGAAGAAGTCGCCTCGTAGTGCACTTCATTGGGATCGAAGCCCAAACGATCTTTATAATACGAGTGGGATGTCATATCTCACGACACGACACGACACGGCACGACACGACAGTAGCAGTTTTTAATTTTAAAACATAGGCAGATTGATTTTCAGTAAGTAGAGACGGACTTGACAATTCAATAAATAGGTTTTTTTTAGTTTTCAAATTGTAGTTTTTTCGCGGTTTTAACACTATTTCTTTTATTTAATTTGTTGTTTTGCAATGGCAGTTGTATGTTGTAGTTGTTGGGGTTTTGAGGTATTTACACTATATTCTTTATGCTTTTTGGAATGGCACTTTGTGATTGCGGCGACAGAGAAGGTTCAAGAAAAAAGTTAACAGCGCGCATACACAATTTACAGGCAATGCTCAGGCATTATTTAAAACTAAAACAATATTTATATTATTAACCACTTTTATTCGTATCATTAAATGGAAATGTTGTAAAAGGTAGCAAAAGTCTCAAGTCACTTTTAAGTAGCTAACAGAAATTCCAAAGTTTAGCGCCAACAAAAAAAAAACCAAACAAAAAATACTCACAGTCGTAAACATTTTTATAACGAAATTGTTGTAGCAAACGAATATTTCGAATGATTTTCTTGGGCGGAAGAAAACAATTGAATCAAAATTTTGCCGGCGAACGTGTCGTCTGTTGTCGCAAAAGCACATTTTGATCCAATTGGACGCATGCCAGCAGCAGAAGTTTGGGGTACAAATGCTGCTGCTACACTGGCACCAAACACTAAGAGATAAGTAAATAGATAATAGGGCTGACAACTTTTAAAATTGCGACTGTATTTTAAATAAATTTAGATTCTGAGAACCTTAGAAATTTTTTAGGAAGATATAAAAATTGAATTTATATATTTCATTCACGAATTTCTAATAAAAGACCAGAAAATACAGAAATCAGAAATGTCCTTTTAAAAGAAAAATTGTCTAACAATTGTACTTATACCGACTTTTAAATAAAATTTGTGTAAAGTATTTGGAGTAAAAAATTTTATTGAACTTTAATTCGCTGGAATTTATCAGTTTTTGAATTAAATATTTGTAGCCAGTGTAAATCTTAAGAAATTTATTGTTTTATAACAATTTATCTTATTACGAACAATTTATTTAATTCTTTAAAGAGAATTCATATTTAAGGGAGAACAAACTGTTGGTTGTCAGTTCTGTGCTAAGGAAATTGGCACGCATAGACTGCGACTTTACGAGTTGCCGGTTTCGAAACGGACGCAAAACCCGGTACAATAACAGCTGCAACATTTGTGTTTTTTTTTTATTAAAAATAAATAAAGCTCCAACAATCTTCATGCGCTACTTTATAGCAACACATGAACAAAAACACAAATACTCGTAAATAGGAAAACGAAAAGAGTGTATCTCAATTGATGACACAAAAGACGCAGCAACGGCAGCGAGTGTCGCCTGAAGTCAGACAGCGCCCATTAAATCAAAAATTGCGAAATTCAAATAAATAAATTAGAAATCAAGCAAACGCAGTCACAAAATGCGAGTATCTTGAAAATAACTAAATACTAAAATGAAAAGTTTTTTTTTCTTTTTATTTTGTATGTGACAATTTAATTCAAACGACTTCAATTTTCGCCAATTGAATGCACAATTTTTTTGATTGCGCTCAATTTAAAGACCAATTTCAATACGCTGCTCAAAACTAAATTAAAGAAAAGGAAAAAAATCAAGACCTAATGAAGTGAAGCGCAGTGTAGGTAAGAGCGTTTATCTGTATCTGCGGGGCAAGCACAGCTCATGTTCAATGTACGTCGTCGTCGGTGTCGGCGACGATTAGATATGATAAATTTTATTGAGTGTATATTTGCGCGTTTTGTTAACTGTTTTCTGTACTATTGTATTTGTATGTGTGTATTTTTATTTAATTCTTTTCTACTTTTCGCTGTGCGACTTTTGCCACTTTTACTTAATGTCTTTTTTTGTACTGTATACTGTAGCGATTTAAACGCTTATAAAAAGAAAATAAAATAGTCACTTTTTGCATTAGCAAATATAAATAAAAATAGCCCATGAGAACACTTTGGAAAATACGAGTTTGAGTTTCTGTTTACCGCTTTTGCATTTCATTCGAGTAATGAAGGTTTTGTTTCTTCGTTTTTTTATTGTTAATTCACTTTTAGGTGTTGTCATTTGAGAGTAAATGGAATAAATAAATGCATTTTATTAACAAATTTGCTTGTGTAATAATGAATTGTTGACTTTGGCTAATAGTTTTAATTTTTTGTAAATATTTTTGATTAAATTAATTGACAAATTTGTTAAATTTATCAAATTTTCATTACACGAGATATAAAATAAAAATTTAGATAATGAAGAAATTTTTACATTTATTTAAAATTGTTTAAAATTATTGTTTATTCTGTTTTTATAAACTTTATAAACAAACCACATTGAAAATAAAAGAATTAAAAACTTTTCAGTCATATTGTCTGAGTTTTCTTATTAATTATTTCTTTATTGTTGGTTTTCAGTTACTCGTTTTTTATATTTTTTTGTATGTCAGCCAGTGGCTTCTTTGCATTGTTAATTCACTTATTTTTATTTTTTTGTTCGATTGCTCTTTTGGTTCGCATATCTTTTACAGTTTTCACTTGTGTGAGAGCCCAGTTAAGTAGGCAACATCAGTACAGAGCCCCGCAGGCACAAAGACAGGTCGTCGTCATTGTTTTCCACACGCAACGGAGGCAGAGGCCGTCGCTGATGCTTCCACAAGACGAAAACAGGTAGAAAAGGCGAACAGCGCAACGCAACGCACGAAGCAATCGTATCGAAGAATTATACTTTGGTGCTTTAATTTTATATTTTGTCTTTTCGTTTCGTATAAGTTACACACACACCCCGAATTCTTAACGAACGTTTTACTGGTTAGTATTTTTTTTCTTTTTTTTTACGAGTTTTGCTTTTATTTCAGTTTTCTTACAAACATTTGCGAATGAATTGAAAAAAAAAAACGCGTAAAGTTTTTAACAAGGCAGTTTTAAAAAGATAATAATTAGAAAAAATTACGCTTAAGCGCTTGTTACAAGTGAATTTTGAGTTTTCTCGTAGTCGAGTCCAAGTCTAAACGATCGCACGACCGACTTACGACTGCGGCCAACTACGAAACGAAACACGGCAACGAGAGATCGAGACCGCGACCAAAATGACTCGACCCAGTCTAAAAGCCAGAAACTGGTTATTGAATGAAACTACAAGCTCAAATAAAAAAAACTTAAAAAAACAGACAAAACAAGAAAAATTCAACACGAAAATCACAGTTTTTGTTTTTTTTTTATTTGTCTTTGCTAGTTTTCAACAAATATTTGAAATATTTTTGCCCGTTTGTGTTTGTGCTGCATTTAGCAGGATACACATTCGACATTCACAAGAAAAAAATAAAATATTTGTTTGGATCATGTTTTTATTTGTTTTTGAATGCAGAAGTTATTTAGTCCTCGTGAGAATCTTTCTTAAACGAATAAATTCATTTTACGAACACAGAAATTTGCAAAAAAAAAAAAAATTAAGAAATTACAATAAAAGAAATATACATATATAACACAAAATTAAAAAAAAATATTTTTCTTTATACGAAATTGAAGAAACTACCGCTCGGTATCGCAGTTCAAATAAGACTAAACTCACGGCGCGAACTGCTGGGAGAAAACCACCTAATGAGCGCTTTGGCACCAACACACTTGCAGCACGCAAAGACATTTGCACTTGTGTGGGAAGTGAGATAAAATTTAAAAACAAAAAACACGAGAAAAAACTAAACTATAAACTAAAAAAGCGAAAAGTACCTTACAGAATACTTTAAATGTTGGCGGTGGCTAACAGCGACAATGAAATACGTTGTCAGGAGGAGACACTACAATCGATCGTGTTAGTCTTTTTTTTGGCAAGTACTTTCAAAAGAATAAAAAGAAATGTATTAATTTCGTCAAAGTCAACTCTCCCGTTCCTGAATATTGTCGTTTTAACAAGAAAACAACATTTAAAATATTCCCTAAAAATAGTTTTACAGCAAAAATAAATGGATTTGTATTTAGTTTACTTCAACCAACATTAAAAAGTATACTAAATCCGTTTTAAGACCATAGCACACAAATCATATGAATAAAATAACATGTTTTTAAAATATCTTAACTCCATTAAAGCCATCATCATTAAAAACCAACTACAAAATACATAATAAAGTACCACAATTCTTGTTAACACTCAACAACCAAAAACCAAACAAAAATGTCAACAGCGACGACAACCAAAAGAAAACGAAATTCTTCTACAAAAATGAGAAGGAATCCATATAAATTTTGCGCGGACACCGACAACAAGTCATAATAGCAATAGGCCAAACAACTAAACTCAACTCAGCTCAACTCAACGCGTAGATTTGAGTGCTTTTTGACAATCACTCTTGTGTACATTTACTCAACGACGCCCAATAAGAGACGCACTGCGATCTTACTCTCGTCACAGCACAAGTGAACTTCTAATTTGTATGTAAACTTGTCAGGAAGCAGAGCAATGAAGAGAGAGATAGAGAGATATTGAGTGATCTGAGTGATTGAATAAGCGAAAATTTGAGTCATTTAGTTGGCATTTATAACGATTTATTGTTGCTGATAACTTTGTTGCCACAATGAGATGAGTTTGGTTGCTCTTGGCTTTGGCTCAGCCGCATGATGGAGGCGACGGCGGTGATGATGGTGCTCGGCTGTCTGCCGTCTAGTGAGGGGACAACATTCCGCTGTTGTAAAACAAAAAATAAAATAAGGTAAATAAAAACGACATTTTGCTGCTGTTTTTGCTGGGCGATGCTCCTCAACCAAACAATAAGCAATATACTCGTACACATGTTTATACTTATATGTAAGAATAAAAAGTGACGAAAACAACAATAGATAAATATAAGCATGTATGTACATAATATATATACAAAAGAAATTGTAGTTAAGTGAAATTAAAAACAAAGTTACCAAGTGCAGGCAAACTGACAGACAGACAGACAGATAGACAGACATAACTTACTCATGCCAAAATTGTTTTAAATAAAATCTAAAGAAACGAAAAATAAACTAAAAACAATATACCAAAATAGGTAAGAGCAATGATTAGAGTTCAACAACAAGTGGGGGAGCAGAGGCGTACGAAAACATTAAAACAAGTTTATAAAAAAATCTAATTTAAATTATATGCAATTCTGATTGCGTGCACAATTTAATTACATACTTTGTAGGATTATTGTCATCTAATTAAGAAATGTTTGAAAATACAAATTTTTTATTTCATATGGCAAAAATGTAAATATTAAAAAAATATTGTCTAATTATTAAGGTATTGTATTGTAATTAAATACCATTTTTAATACTTTAAGTCAATTAAGTATTTTTCAACTTCTGATTATTTTCCCGGAATCTGCGCGAACATTTCTTCGGCTACGACTCTGTGTTGAGACCATGAGATTTGTAGATTAAACCCTACTTATGTATGTGCAAATTACTCATTCAATTCACTCTCGTGGCAGGCAGCGCGAGCGTCTCACAATCAATTTTAAGCCGAAATTAAGGTTTACAAAAATGTGTGTTATTGCCTGCTGTTGCTGATAATGAGTCAGGTTGTTGCTGCTGCTGCTGATACGTGTTGTTGGCGTATGTCGTACGGGCGTAGCTTGCCCCCTAGCAACATTGCTTTAACGAATGAACGCATGTTCAACTTGTGTTAAACAATTTCCTTGCCTTGCATTGCATTGCCGTGCCGAGACGCCTTCATTCATTTGCATGTTGAGAGCGATTCGCTTGAGTGCGATTGACTCTCGACGGGTGCTGCCTGTGCATTCGCAACCTACTCCGCCGCCAGAGACAGCGGGCGACCCACTTACTTAGAGGCATTTCCTCGAGTGGGTAACGAAACGAACAAACGAAATAGCACTACTCGCTGAAAGCGGAGGAGGCAATTGGTGTATGTCTGTCTTTCCGTCACTCTGTCTGTATGTCTTAGATACTAGCGATAATTTACAATTGACATGTATTTGAAGGCAACTACTGCAAACTATTGGGCAGCAAGATAGACTTAAGTTCATGTAGTAGGTGTTATGTACCCACTCCCCTTCGGAGCTTAATAAATTCCTATTTAACTTATTATTATTCTATTCCACAATATTAACCAGATATATTATACAATTATAATAATTTAGTGATTATGAATTACCACTAAAGTTAACCCGGAGTTTCCCGGGTTTTGAATAGAAAAAAATTTTAAACAATTAGTTAGCAAAACTGCCCGTCACTCCCCATTGTAGTGTTTCTGAGTAACGATCGTGGGCGTTAAAAAGAATGACACTACGCCCATTTTTAGTGAAGTCATCTACAAGCTCAGATACCAAAATTCAGATTTTTAAAAGCAATATTAGCAAAATAATCGAATATTTTGAATTAATTTCACAAACTGTGGGCGGAATAAGTAGGAGTGGTAGGCCATTATTCTCCCCAGTACATCACTCTATAAGTTTCGTATATAGTGCATTAAGTTTCTGAGCTACGCTTGTAAGCGGTAAATTAATCTGACCTATTTCTAAAAGTTGGCGTTAGATTGATACAACTACGCCCATTTTTGGTGAAGTTGTCGACAATGCCCATAAACTCATATACTACATTTCAAATTTTTAGGATCAATATTAGCGAACTAATCGATTATTTTTAATTTAATCACAAATTGTGGCCTTCCCGGGTGAGGGTATAAATAAAATATATATAAAATATATTCAAAAATTGCATCCCAGTCGGATGAACGGTTTAGACGCGCAGAGACGATACAAAAAATATAAAAAGAAAGATAGATAGAAAAATAGAAAGAAATATAGAAAGAAAAAAGAATTCATTTGCCATTTGCAAAAATGAGAGCATCTTCCAATAGGGTGATTTCTTTTTATATATATATATATATATTTATATATATATATATATATATATATATATATATATATATATATATATATATATATATATATATATATATATATATATATATATATATATATATATATATATATATATATATATATATATATATACAAGGTGGCGCAAAAGAAATCACCCTATTGGAAGATGATCTCATTTTTGCAAATGGCCGTCAATGTCAAATCTGTTTTGACATTTGTGGACTAGACAGATACAGAATACAAGTGAATAAGCCATGGAGCGATACACTCCCCAAGAACGCGGAATAATTGTGTCTATTTTTTTGCGTAACAATTCGTCTGTGGTGTTGGCGCAGCGCGAATTCCGTCGCCGATTTCCCGGCCGTCCGACACCGACTGCGCAAACACTGCGCCGTTTAGCCACTAACCTTGAAGAGTATGGGACCACACGAGACGTTGCCAATAGTGGCCGACCCCGGAGCGCCCGTTCTGCCGAGAATATCGCCGCTGTAGCCGAGGACGTCGAAGTGAGGCCCGAAACATCGACCAGACGACATGCCACGCAATTGGGCCTCAGCCGGCGGTCCCTGCAACGAATTTTGGTGAAAGATTTGAACATGTTCCCCTACAAAGTTCAGTCCGTGCATCAGCTGCTGCCTGCCGACCGCCAAACGCGAGTAGCTTATGCCAAAGCTATCCTCAATCTCGACACCGAAGTGGACGATTTTTCGACAAAAATCATAATGAGCGATGAGGCTCATTTTCACCTCAGCGGGTACGTGAACAAGCAAAATTATCGCTTCTGGGGAACCGAAAATCCGCGAGTGATGCACGAGAAACCATTACACCCGCTCAAAGTGACTGCGTGGTGCGCTGTTCACGCTGGAGGAGTCATCGGGCCATTTTTTTCGAGAACGCCGAGGGTCGAACGACAACAGTGGACGGTGCGCGCTATAGGGCAATGTTGACCGAGTTTTTTCTGCCCGAACTGGACGAATTAGGACTGGTGGACATGTGGTTCCAACAGGACGGAGCAACAGCACACACTGCACGAGCCACAACCGACTTTCTGAAGGCTGCGTTTCCGGGTCGCTTAATTTCGCGTTTTGGCGATTTGCACTGGCCCGCCAGATCGCCCGATTTAACAGTCCCGGACTTCTTTTTATGGGGTTTTTTGAAGTCTCGTTCCTTGGAAGCCCTTAAGGAAAATATCCGACACGAATGCGAGAATTTATCGCCCGAAACTCTCGCCGAAGTGATGGAAAATGCCATAAAACGAGCCCGTATGGCAATCAATTGTGACGGCGCCCATTTATCCGATATCATCTTCTCGACTTAACACAATTAATTCTAAAGGTCTAAATAAACATAATCAAAAAACAGAATCGAAGTTTTTTATTTAGAAAAAAAATAAGAGCCAAACAACATCGGATGACTTCTTTTGCGCCACCTTATATATATATATATATATATATATATATATATATATATATATATATATATATATATATATATATATATATATATATATAAATATAAAAATGCAGCTAAATAGACTTTTAAAAAATTACTTACTTTATATGACAAAAATATATACTAATAAATATTTCAATGCAAAATATATCGCGATCTCCTTAAACATGTTTTAAATTTCAAATTCATACTAATATAAATATTGTTATATTTGTATCGAATTGTATTTATTTGAGTATTTCTAGTATAAAAGAACATATCTCATAAGACTGCTCTAGACTTTAAAAAGAAATTTAGCATTACATACAAATTAAAATTTCAAAAAAATTTGTTTAAATCATTTGTAACTTTTTTTTATTTATAGCTTATTACAACACAAAGCTTCACTTGAAACCTGTCCAATATCTATTGGATAAATAAGCAACCGGGCTTGATTACAGTTTGTCAAATGAATCATGTTTCCTAAAATACAAACAGAAATAAAACTTGATCAAAGAAAAATAAACATGAAACAATCATGTCTAAAATCATAAAAACTTTGGAAATCAGTTAAACTTTATATTTATAAAATGATTCACAAGACAAAACTTAAAGCATTTAACGCAATTGTATGCAAATATAAGAGAAAAAAACCTCGTCGATTTCAGATAATGCACCTAAAAGCACACACCCTGCACCTTTAGTATTCAGGGACGAGCAGTCGCACAGCCAGCTAAAATACTGTTCACTTTTAATCAAAATAACTTAAATTATGTCAATTTGACAAATTTGTACTTGAATATTTCTACAAAGCAACAGTTAACAAAATATTATCTATATAAAGTAAAACAACAACAACAACAATAGTTATTTTATGTTTTTGACGTATTTTGGAATTTTTGTTGCAGTTTGATTTTTAACAATGAAGCGAAGTAGCCAGTAACTGCTTTTGTTGCTGCTGGCTGCTATTATTGTGCGACTGTGTTGTTGTTGTTCGATTGTGGGAGTTGTAGTGATTATCATTGTATTGTGTGTTGCTCGGTCGATTGTTCGGGTATGTTGGATATTGTTTTAAGGTCGTCTCCCGTGACGTCATGCCAGTACTAAGAGCAGGGTACTACCAAAGAAGAAAAAGCAAACAAATCGACACACAAACTGAGCGAAACAGATAGCCTCAATGCGACCAGTTGCTGCGGTTTCAGTGCGACAACATCAGCAATAATTGGCATTCCAGTCATCAATGATATCATTGGTTTCTTAGAAAGTTGTACGACAGACAGACTGACTGACAAACAGCCAGGCAGCCAGATCGCCTGCCACATCGAAGTAGAGTAACTAGCACATGCAAACAGAAACACGCATACACACAGATTAGACTTGAAACAATTTGAGGGAGCTACACTGGAGTCCAAAGAAACAAACAAAACGAATTTTTTAAGACGATAAACAAGTCCAACCAATCGAAAGCGACTTAAGTCGAGTCTCAAACAAAAATATAGTTGTAGGTGTCAAGGCAACAACATCATCTGGTGACAAAATGCCTAATTTTAGCTGAAAGCATTTATTTGCTCACCAAAAAACAAAGATAAAGGCCTAAATCAAACAGCCAAAGGTAATTAAGAGTGCGTAATTATAAGTTTGGTAATTTATTTATTTAGTGGCGGTGAATTGTTTGAAGTCCGACTCGATTGCTGGAATTTCAATGTTTTATTAGTCAAGCGCATAACAGCGCGCAGATTGATATATGAGCTACAAGCTAAGGAAGCCAGTATGCAAATGGTGTATACTTAGATCACACAAATGAGGCATGCACAAATCGCATTTGAATTTAATTTGCATGTGAACGAACGCGCATGGATAGAAACAATTTTAATTAAGCAGACTATCAGAATAGAATTATTGAAAAATTAAAATCCTCTGAAGAACGTTTCATTACGGCTAATATTTTGGATACGAAAAAGAAAGAAAATGTTACGTAGCCGTTATTGCAAATAGTTAAACGTATAAATTTAAAGTGGCTTCAGCAAGCATCGATCGCTTTGACCAAACTCTTTACTAAGCGTATGCAGATCACAATTTCATATCGTTTGAGAAAAAACCTGAATAATTTATTTCTGTAGGTTGTCGGCTTCAGTAAACGCAAATAGTTATAGGCAAGTGCAAACAAAAAATGTATCAGATATTCAAAGCGATAATTTTGCAATTAGCGTTAACAGCCGGAAACGGTACGACTAGCTGCGTGGCATCTAACTTTGCCAGCACGAGAAGGGGAAATTCTCGAACAAAAGCAGAAAATGCTTTTAAAATTAACAAACTGAATATGCTGAGTTAACTCACCAATTGGTACACATATTCTCTATTTATATATACGTGAGTTTTAATTCTACATTTGCACTTAAAATCGCTTTCAATGGCAGCAGAAGAATTGTACAATTCTTGTATCTTTTTTCTTTCGTGTATACTTATATTTGTATCTATTTTTATTTTGCGTTGTTGAGCGATTAACCAAAACATTTAAGTACCTATCACTGGCATTACTAGATAAAGCAAAACAATTTGTGTTGCAAGTGAACAAGCAATTTGTGTTCTTCTTTATGGGCAATTCGAGCGATATTAAACAATAGCAATGAAAGTAATTGATCGGAGAAATGAAGTAGAAACAAGTTTCTGCCAGATTGTACATAACATGATGTTGTTAATTGAAAACTGATAAGTTTTCAATGCTTCTGAAATTTTATTTTTACAGCAAGCCAGTCTATTCTGGAAGTGTCGAGTCAGTTCATTCATTTGAACGTTGGTGGTTTTATCATAGGATGCGAGAACTGACTTTGGACTTATTTGCGATTTTAACATTTTAATTAAAAAATTTATTTGCACCTACAGCTGGAAAGTCAGGTAAAAATGAAAAATTCAATGTTTGGCTTTTTAATGTAGTTTTTTTTTACTTATTAATATAATATTTCACAGTAATACACATACATTATGCATACTACTCGTAACCTATGCAACTCACGTATTATTTGTGCATATTACACGTAAATGAATGCTTTGTGCATTTCTTCAGAGACATTACAAAATTAAAATTGTATTCGATATAACAATAAAATTTAAAACAACTAAAAAAGGGCATTCTTTAGTGCCACTTGGGCGTGTCAAAAAATCGATTCATTATCTTCTTTTTCAGCGACATAAATGGCGAAGTTTATCAAAAACAGTCAACACAAAATTTAGAAACAAACAAAATATTTAAAAAGTACAGCTCGAATCATAAATGGTTCGAAAAATTAATAACCACCGCTAATGCCCACTCACTCGCACGAAATTCAATTTGGGAAGCTATCTTTTTTGTTTAATACGAGCGTATCTATTCTTTTTAATTCAGTGTTATAACAACACAAAACGAACGAGATATTAAGACATACTCGAAAAATTCGAAAAACAAATATTAAAAACAAAATAAAAATTGAGAGCGTTATTGATATTGCAGAAATGCTTCCTAAATATGGTTGCCCGCAGCGCGACGGCGATCACACCAAGTGGGCGTACCTACACGCAACAATCTGTGCTGATGTCGCGTCAACATCGTAAGCGTCATTGTCATCACTAAAATCGCCGCATTATCAAATCACCAAGAATAGTTACAATGGCCTTTGGTCACACACTAAGCCATTTGGCAAACAACAATAAACTTTAACCGATGAATGAACAAACAGACAAACAAACAAAGAAACAAATAATGAAACTGTTTTTAAGAACCCATTCAATTTCTGAATGGGATCTCATATTGTGACCATGCTCGTATCTGATACTTGGCTACTCAAAATTTAATGCTGACTAAACTAGCGCTTGGGTGCAAGTCCGAAGCAGATTTTATAACTATTTAAGCAATTACTTCACACTCAAGCAGCGCTTAAAAGCGGTAGCGGCCAATCTAAATGCACCGTTGACTTCGGCCGATTCAAAGTTGTTACGTTATTTTTATTTATTTAAAATTTTCGTATTCAAGCTGCTTTTGGCGGACATGTGCGGGCGTACGATTTGTTGACTCAAATGTCTCGCGATTTAGTTTCGCTATTGAGGAGTAGGCTAATTGTGTGGGTAAACAGGTTCAGGGCTAATTAAATATTTAGCAAAGCGTAGAAAATAATCATTCAGCTTCAAGCAACACTTTCCGCATTTGCAGTCGGCGCGGTTGTGGGCAGTTTTTCTAAAACGACCAACTCGTTTCTAACACTAAAATCCGTTCTCAAAGGAGGCGTGTATTGCTGCTGGAGTCAGTCTTCTGCAGTTGCCTATTGAACGCTGGTGCCGAGTTTAAATTAAAGTTGTTTGCGAATCAGATAAGAATTGTTTCGTTGCAATTTAAATGTGCTGTTAAAATGGAAAATTATCTTTCATTCGAGTAAAACTGGTTTGATTTCTATTTGCAGCGTGGCCTATAAATTAAAAATACGATTCGGCTTGTTCAAAATATACAATACGAGTACATATATAAGTTGTGAATACACATACATATATCACATGATTTTGAAGAACCAACGAAACTGCTGGTATACATTTCATCAAGAACGGACCATATATACTTAGTTACAAATGAAACAATCTATATATATAAAAATGGATCTTTCTATTTTTTTTTTGAAAAAGTAGCTGGGCTCACGCCAAGGATGCTTATTGGGCAAAACAAATTGCCACATTTATCTATTACCCCACAATTTGTAAAACTAAGTAAAAATATTCTATTTTTTCGATAATATTGCTCCTTAAAACCTGAAATTCGGTATCTGAGTTTGTATAGGCACTGTCGACAACTTTTCTTTTAAAGAAATGTTGGATCAATTTTACGCCTACCACTATTGCTCAGGAACTTGATGCGCTTTATAGAAAACATGTATATGGAGGGTATAAAAAATCTGGCACGCCCACTTATTACAATTACGTAAAAATATACGATTACATTGCTGCCATAGTACTGCTCCTAAAAATTTATTCTGAGTTTTTATGGTTACTTCGATAATTGCACCAAAAGTGGGTGTAGTTGGAACTATTTAACGCCCACCGCCCTAGCTCAGAATCACTACAACGGGTAGTACCGCGAGGTTTCACTAACGAGAAGTACCGGAAAGTTCCGCTAACTAATTATTTATATATATATTAAAATGAACGTACTTGAATAAATAAATTTCAAAAACATTTTGTTCTTTTAAGTGGAATTGCAACGCATGCCGGGCATTCGTTAAGTGGACAAAATAGTGAGCAAGGCCAAAATCTGTTTATATTTTTAACCAAAAAATTTGAATTGGATTTTGATAGTCTATTGAATTAAGTGAATTGGAACTAAAGTGTAAACAAATCCAAATATCGGAGGCTAATATTCCACTGAGATTAAGGGCCTACAGCAAAACTCAACTGCTCTTTAAAAACTAACTTAGTTTTGAAAATCATCAAAACCTTAGTAAGTCATTCTAAATTTGTTCAATCATTTAATCAGTTTACCCGGTATTAGTTTTAATATAATCCAAAAACCGAGAAGTACAAAAATACTATTTACGAAAATATTAATAGCATTTTAGAAGACTGGCCAGCTTCTCTATTTTACTTTATTGAAATATTGTAATAAGTAACATCATAAATCGCATTTAGATGTTATTTTGATGTATCATTTCTTTCGATCACACTTTAAAAAAAACCTTAAACAAATTGCTAACATTTTCGCATGACAACTAACTAGCATTATTGTCGTCATCAAATCGACAGTGAATTATTTTTTTGGACTCATACTAAGCGAGATTATTTGTGAAATTTCTGCAACGACGCGATTTCTGTGTCTACAGTAACTGCTGCCTACTCGCACAATGTTTAGCTTGACTTGGCTTTGGTTACTGCATTAACGAATGATTATATCCGCCATGGCATAAATTTCGATTTTTTTCCGCCATAGTTGTCTTTGTATTAGGTGCCAATGCGCCCATGCACCGTGCGGTAACTGCGCGGAGGCTGTTGCGGTATTTGCACCACACCGTTATGCGGCAAAAGTAAGCAGCAACAGTGGGAGGCAAACTAAGAGGAGATTTATTATAAACGCGACAATGTATTTGATGTGGTAGTAGTAATGTTTGGGAACCGCTGTAACGTTGGCTGACAATGTTGCGGAGCATTGAATAACAATAATAATAATACACTGTGGAAATTTGTAGCGAAATATTCCACTTTTATATAAAAAAAAAAAGGTTTTTAATTATTTAAAAATTAAATTAATTTGTGTTAGTTACTTCTTTGCCGTGTCGCCATTTATTGTTAGATATGGTCGTTTCGAAAAAGTTGGCAAAATTAAAAATAGCACAGAATGCAACAAATAAATACAAAATTTACTAAACATATTTTAAAACTATAAAACAAAAATTGTTGTTTGTATTTGTGGCAATCGAAATAGAAAACCTTTCGTTAAAACTTAAATTTAAAAAAATTTGAACTCACCTGCAATACGCAAAACGGCACGATCAGCCGGATCTAGTTGAAGTATGCTCAGTGGCTTGTCCTTAGCCCATTCGCTAAGACTCTCACGATCCATCATAATATTTGCGGCGCTGCCGGTGGACGCATAGATTCGTTTGCGTTTGTTGAATTGCTGCTGCTGTTGTTGTTTTGTTTGCTGCTGATACTGATTATGAAGATGGTGTTGTTGTTGTTGTGGTGTGCAACTGCCGCTGTAAGATGCTGCCGTGACTGCAGCGTGTCGTCGTTGTTTATAGACCTGCTCCTGCTGCTCCGCCGTGTTGTGATTTCGCGCCTCAGCCACGTTGATATTTAGTTTTAAGAAATTCTACGGTTTTTGTTAATGCTTCTCGGTATACCAAATAATTTTTTTCGCACTTTTACAAGTTGGACGCAATGTGAAAACTAATAAATTTCTTACATATTTCCATTTTTTAGTCTCGTAAACAATTTATTTTGTAGCTTTTCTTTTCTTTACAAAATTTTACATTTATTTTGCAGCGAGATTTGAATTCATTAATTTGTATTTGCCTGTTTCGAACGGAACGCATTTGTTCATTTGCTCATTTGTGAGCTTGAATATGTTAAAAAGGGAACAAACGAATAAACAAAACAGTTGGTGAGTTTGAAAAAAAAAATACTGTCAACCGGTGCGGATGTGAATCGCGTTTAGCAGGAGTGTGTTTGCTTGTGTCGCATAGTTAGTTTTTAGTTAATTAAGACTGTGGGTTGTTACTTTTTATAGTTTCAAATTATTATTTTTTTAATTATAAACGCTACGCTTAGTGCGGAAGTTTCGTGCAACAAACAAGTTTGCATACTTTCAGGCAGTTTGTCAAAAAATAGACAAACATAAAATGTACTCGTAAGTAGACAATTTTTTTTTATCTACGTTATGACTTGATGACGTTATTTTAGTAACGTTGTTAAACACTTTTTCGTTTTTAAAAAACCTCAAGTGAATTCAATTCCTATTGTACATTCTTATCACTTAAATCCTAAACTTACATTTAGTTTAATTTAAAAATATTCCGAGTTGCATCTTTCCCTATTTTAACTAAATTCTGAAAATATTTTATTTTTTTATATTTGCACTAGAAAATTATTCTCAGCATAATAATAACTTTATTAGTCAATATGACATCGTAAAAATAAAACTTTTTTTTAATAATTAGTTTACATATTAACCTGAGATATTCAAAATTAATCAGGTGAATATATTAATTATTAACTTTAGAAGAATATATTTTGAATTTAATTTCTTATATTTTTGAAGAAAAACGTTATCGATGGATGAAGTTATATAAAATGACGTTATTTATAACGTTATATAATTAATAATTCAATATATTTTTTTAAATCTTTATAGCAAAACAGTCAATTTTAATTTCAAAAAAATTGTTCCCATTTTTTACAGATACTCTTATTTCGAATACAATTTATTGTGTGCCTAAAAATATGCAAAGGAAAAACACCAATTCAAATATAACAAGTCAAGGTATTTGTGTTTCGTTTTTTCTATAAAACGTCGTAAGCGCCAATGTTAACGTAAGCACATGTTCTGAAACGACAGCGACAACAATAACGTAAGCGACATCCGTAAAACACGCACGCAATCAAAACCCAAACGTAGCTAAAATTGCTGATTAGAGTAGCAAGCGCCGACTTATTTCTACGAACACGAGCACGATTCCAATAAAAAAAACACACACAAAACCAAAAACAAAAAGCGGTGTTTACATTTCATTCACTCTTTCTGAATACTTTGAACCCCCTCAACAATTGACGTCGACGTTGAAACAGAAAAGGGAAAAACGAAAAAAATATAAATATAAAAATACCAAAACCACAACACGAATGAATGGACAGACGGTCTTGGACAGGGGACGAACATCGATAGTATATGGCAAAGAGCAAGCGTAAACGATACAAGTTACCGGTTTTTTTTAAATTTTTTTTTTAACCGATATCAACACCGACGTCGAATAGCGAGAGGATACAAGTAGCGTTGCGTGGAGCTGGCCAACGACGAGACCGGAAGCAAAACTATTTGCAAAGACGTCGTAAAGTGGCGAGAAGAGAGAGCGGCGAGCGTTCTTGATCAATCGGCGGCAATATTAGAATCACACAAAAGACCCGCTTTGTTGTTGTGTAGTTCACAGCAGTTGCTGCTGGCGTTGTTATTGTTGATGTTACTGTTGTTGTTGTTGTCTAAGCCGCGGTTTGTTGTTGCCAATTATCGCTGTTATTGAGATTGTGCAAATGAATAGAATGAAAGAAGTCGAAGATTTCAAATTTAAAAATTGAATAATGATGACTACGAAAATAACAACAAAAATAACAACAACAACAACAACAAAAATGTTCTGCTGAACTGAGCGCGCACTTTGTGGGAATTTTTCAATGTTTCGTTTTTTTATATTTTGCTATTAAGCGATCAATTTGGCAGTGGTATTAGATACAGTTAGATTCCAAACTTTAAGTATAGATTAAGGCTTAAATAAAAATTGAAAATAGAAAAAATCACGTTTGCGTTTGCGCGCATTGCATACCAAATCGAATCCCGAAATACGATAGCAACCGCCGCGAACACCGTCGACACCGAATCGAAATGACGAACAAAAATTCGTTGTTTACATAAACTTCTTTCGGGATTTTATGTCGCCAAAAAGAGGTGACCAACGGTACGGTACACAAATAGCACATAGTACGCTTTGGTAGCGTTATTATGAAGTTAAAGGGGAATGTGGGCTTGTATGGGACCATACCATAGTGTCGGAATAAGGAAGAAGAGCCATAGGAATGATGTATTTAGATGGGAAAATTAGAAGATACGTTCATATGATATTCCCCAAACTTCTTTGTTTCATTAATGAATTTCAGAAGATTAGGGATAGGGAGATTATGATTGTTATTCATACTGAACACATTACCACCCAGTATCCGCATTCTCGCTCTTGAAAAAACCAGACACATACAAAATAAATGCTCTGTAGTCATTCCTTCTTAGCTTTAGAAGAAAGATCTGCTTATATCCTATTCGGTTGTTTCAGGAAGCAATTGGTAGTTTTGCAAGAGTTAAGGTCAAAACACCTTCTACCATGAATCGAGTGCATGTAGTCGTTAATCCAACGCTGAGCTTAAATCAATAATTGACTCCGGTCTCAATGGTGAAATTGCTGTATTATGAAAGGACATCTTCCAGGTTTTTTGTTGGGAATTTAATCAGCCGGAACTTGACCATATATTTTTGGATAACTTTGAAATATGTTGATTAAAAAAAATATCAAACGGATATTGGTAAAGATTGAAAATAATAAGTATTCATTTCGTTTTGTATATAAATAAGGTATTCTATTAGTACATTAATTTGTTTAATTATTAATTTAATTTGTTTAAGGCTTTGATCATTACAAATATCCGTTTAACACTTTTCACTCATCAAAGACTTTTGTTTCGTAAATAGTCCAAAAATTGTTAAAAATGCAAATCTTAAAGTACATCTGGTCACCTTGACGTCGAGATGTTTGTTCAAGTATATCGTAGAACATGGCTTTTTGATGGTAGAATGTCGAAAAAAAAGTGCGTTATCTTAATGAAGTAAAACTGATAGCATAGAAAAAAGACGACAGAGGCAGGCAGGTGCGGTGGCAAGTGTAACTGAAACAGTAAAGTAGAATTCGTATGCGTAACTAAACAACAAATCATTTGATAAGAAATAAAATTGCGTAAATACAAAGATAGGTTCCAAACAACACGCTCGCTTAATTGTTGTTCAACTTCGTGTAACTAAAACGAAAGGTTTTTGTAACAACTTGAACATGTTTTTCTCTCAGACTTTAGAAGTATCGTTAAGACAAATATTTTTTACATAATATTCAATATTTATCGGACATTTCATTATTTTAGTAGGCTTTATATGTGGATGTGGTAAAATTCACTATTTCCAAAGAACTTTTAAGTACATCGATATAGAAGGACCATTGGTTCAAATAAATAAATGAACAAGCAATTTATATTTATGTTAATTTAAAGTTTCTAATTTTATAGTTGATTTCATTTCTCAATTCTAAACAATTAAGCAGTTAACTTGCAAATTAGCTGAAAAACCAGATTCCAAACGTAACGAAACAGAAAACACCGCCAGCTGTTGTGGTGACAGACTAATCAGCAGAAAAAAATTAATTTTAACAGAAGGCAGGAGTAGTGACATTGGCAGTATTTAAGCACTTAAACAGATGACGCAGTCAATTAAGAAAAAAAATCCCTTGATTGTGAAATGGTTTTGAGAACGTTGAAATCAATTTTAATTAAAACATTTTTTAACGTGACAAGGTTTCAGAGTTTTGCCTATTTATACAAATTATTAAAATGCTGACTTGAAACGATTTAAAATTTAAATTTAAGTTAGTGACTGACCACATAAATTATCTTAAATGTATTAAGCTGAAAATAATTTTATTTTTTTGCAAAAGAATGAGATGACTTTCTGTTTTTATTTTATATCACTAAACTTAATATTGGTTCCCCTCAAGTAGAAATATCCGTTTATTCCCTTCCCGGGCCAGATTACAGGAATAATTAGATGAAAATTCAATAACAGGGCAATGCTTCATAAGCTTAACGTTAAAAATCACAGAAATGTTTTTTAAAAATATTTAAATTTTATAGGGACAAAAGACAAAATTTTTAGTTAAATCCGCACATAAATGATTGTCAAAAATTTCAAATATTTTGAGTCTTGGCATAAATCCGAATAATAAATTAATTGTGATGGCGAAATTTTGAATCACACTTTTTCTTCTATATGCTACATTCCACGTTACCTCAATGACTCATTTCGTGCTCGAATTAGGTCGATCTTCTTCCTCATCGTCTACACTTTTGTCACACGACGACGCACGTGCAGTGCTGATAACGCTGACAACTGAGCAATTTAGCTTTTTTTTTTGGTATGCTCTTTTACATATGTAAAATGCAGCAGTACCTCCCCACAGAAACAAAAACAAGAGTAACCAACCCCCGTGCTTGCGTGCAGCCGGTGTCGCGTCGCCGGCTTTTTTAATGCCGGACGGAATCGATTTGTTTAGATTGAGAATACTTTTTAAAAATAAAATAACTCGAAATTCAAATGTAAACACACAAAGCTGACGTAGCCAGGCGGAGAAGAGAGGAGAATAGCAGAAAAGCACACAACGACTGACAGCAAAAATTATGTGGTCAGTGTCAGGGTAAGGCAAAGCCAAGTAAACACACCTTAAATTATGCTAGACTCGCGACGAGCGTTAATAAATCGAATGAAAAATCGTTTAAGTGGACACACTCGCACGCCCGAAATGAGTGAACTAAGCCGAGGAAACAAAATTGAAGTGTACAACACCAAGGACCGAGGAGCTCCTCGCGACTTACTGATGAAGTCGTAGCAGTATGAAAAAAGAAGCAAGATATGTTTGACGAAGTTTTTTTGTTTGCACTGTGCGATGCCGCTGATGAGTCAAAGCCAAAAATATCGATTTTTCCGCATGCAAAGCGAAAATATACAAAAAATTGTGCCTCGAAAATAGTTTTTCGCTTCGTAGTGGCAAAAGCGTTTCTTTTTATACTTTAATTTTTTTTTTGCGCGGCTTGTTCATTTTATCGCAATTTCTCTGTTGATTTAATTTGTTTTTTTTTCGGCGCGGATACAAAACTCAAATTAAAACAATTTAGCAAAGAATTTTATTAGAGCACAACAGCGGCGCACAGTGCTTTCATAATTCTATTTTTTAGAGAAACTTTTTCGAAAGAAATTATTGAAAATCTATTGAAACAAATTTGGAGCAATTTCATCCATTTTTAATTGACATTTTGACGTATTTTAGTGAAAATTTGTTTTTTTTTCGAACCTTAAACTAGAATAAAATACATACATAAGCGTTTTAAGAACCCGTCGAACCAAGAGTTTCAAAATACTAAATAATGATGCAAGACGATTTTGCTTTAAGAAAAAACACTTTGCGCTCTGTGGAGGGTTTTTGTTGGAAAGCAATAGAAATGGCATCATCGTGAATTATATTGGGGCGTGGCGTTGACTGTTGTCGTCTTGGGCAAGGCAAGAAACAACCTTGAAGGCAGCACTGAACAATGTCCGCATATCACTAGTATAATTGCAAACCGATCACAGATCACAGCGAACGAACTTATTCATACCAAACAAAAAAAATGATGACGACAGAATGCTGAGGCGGCTGTTGTGCTGGATTCATGGGTTCGGATGGTGACAGGGTGAACGGGGACAAAGAACAGCAGCAACAACCAACCGGAATTTTAAAAATACGAGCACAGCACAACTGAGTCAACAACAAAATAACAACAACTACATTAAAGTGTCACAATATCAATAAACAAACTCGAAATTAAAAACCACAAAATACACTTTGCAAAGAATTTTTAAACGGATTTTAACTTGAGCAAGCGAACCACCACGACTAAGACAAATAAAATTTAAAAAACGGCAGAAGGTATACTTTATTGTTGTCGTTGTTTTTAACCCTCTTCTTTCGTTACAAAAATTTCGTTGTTTTAGGTTTCCTTATTTTCCTTCTTCTGTTGCTGCATCAATTTTTGCTGCTTCTTCTTGTTCGGTGCTTCGTCAGCGTTCGCTGCACTTTTCGTAAGAAGTACAAAAGCAAGCATAGGCACAAAAAGGAATTGAGTAACTCACCGAACTAAAGGCAAGAAAACTATTTCAAAATGCGAAAAAAAACGCGTTTAGTTCTTGATTTTCACAACCTTTTTTTACATATACATATTATTTTCCTTAAGCGTGCTTTTTCACTTAGTTTCCTTCCACTCACTCACTCCGACACGGCCGACAGCGGCTGCTAATTTTCACAATCGACTGCAATTTATTAAATTTAATTTTTTCAATTGTGCTTTGCGTTTCTGCATTCTCATTTTGCGAAACAGTGAATGCAATGCAATGCACTTTTTCACTTCGTTTTTCTCTTTGCTTTGCTTTTCTTGCTTCTTTCCCCCTCCTTTGTCTCTTCTATTTTCGTTCAGTTGCAATTAATTTAAACTCTTACTATTTATTTCGGTGTTTTTGTGTTGACTTTCGGACATTTCTTTTCGAATTTTCTTTCACTTTTGTGCAATCAACATTTTATTTTTTTATTATGTCCCTTTTCCCTTCTGAATTATTCTTTCGGGGGTATTTTTTTCTCTTTACTATATGTATACTTTTTTTATCGCAAATGAATTGTGTGTTAATGTTAACATGCGCGGCAACGAAACACGACCAAACTGAGAGAGGAACCAATTTGAACTGTTGAGTTGATCATCAACTGTTCGTTGATGATAAGACAAACCGCTAGGAGAAGGTAGAATTTAAATGCTCTCATTTTATTGCAAGCTTAAATATTGTAAATATTTTACCTTTGGGCCATGATTTTGATATGTGGATTATAGTACCATGATTTACCTACCCACTTCATAGTTTCACACAATATAAATTTTTATTGTCGTTTTGCAATTTAAATTTATCTTTGTATATATTAATGGATTTGAATTTTTGATATAAACATTTTTTTTTTTTATTTTAATATTTTCATTTGGTTAACGTTTACAACAATTGTGTATGTTGTTTCTTGAAGTTCTGTTTAACTTTATTGCTTCACATGAATTGGACGGAATCACACAACTGATACACTATAAATCATTGCTAAAGAAGGGTAGTAAAACTTAAAACAGATTTCTTTAAGAATACTTTAAAAATATGCTTACCATAAGCCAAGTTTTAAACCAAACTGAATTTATTTGGAATACAATAAAATGCAAAAAACTAATTGAAAGCGTTTGGAAAAGAATAGCACGAAACGAAGAATATGATGAACAAATTGGAAATAATTCCAAACTCCTCCATGCTTCGGTTGGTTTTCCTTCTTCTACTTTCTACGCTAATTGCACCTGCCCTAACATGTGTCCGTCAGCAATAAACTCCACATCAGAGTTGCCAGACATAGGATTCGAGATTTTAGTTCATATAAAAGATTTTAGAGCCAACCTTGATATAAATTAATTATATTTATATTAATTTAAAGTTCAGAATTAAATGCAAACATGTTATCAATGAAAAGTTGAAAGTGTCATTTTGTATAGTTTGTTTTCAATAAGTAGTTCAAAAATAGTTCTTAAACATTGGGTACTTTATATAATGGCTTTATGCGTAGAAATACCTTACGTTCTTATACTAAACCAAATCACCAAACATATCCTTGAGAATGTTCAATTCAATAGTAAATTTTTGGATAATAGATGATAAAATAGTTTTGAACGAAGACAAAATTTTTAAATGCTTTCTATGATTGGTTTTTTAAACAAAACAAAAAAATAACGAAGTATTAGTAATATACATACTCAAAAAATGGGCGAAATCAGATAAGAACAAAAAAGATACGTATAGTACAAATGTGATACATAACGCATCTTTTTCTTGGTCTCTAAAGTGGCCTAGGGTATTTGAAAATTAGCATAGCCAAAGACAATTCTTTGACTAGTTTTTAAAAATATTTTATTGTTATGTTATTGAAAAACATTAAAAAAATTATTGGTAAACAGCCACGCATAGACCTATTAGGTCCTTAGCGATACCAGGCTAAGGACCTAATAGGTCTATGCGTGGCTTCGGTCAGCAAGTACGACCTAACCTAACACTGCTTCGCACTCACCAATGTTGTATTTGATCCCTACGCTAAATGTATGCATTATATTTTTATACATTTTTAAATAGAGCAGACATGAACTTAATAATTAAGGCTGTTTTTTAATATTTGTTTTGTTATCTTATATACCATTTTTACATCATATATACTGTTCTTGTCGACATATGTCTGGCAACACTGATTTCTGAACATCTTTGCTGCCAGATATTTCTACGATTTATGCAACCATTATACGAAAAATAGGAAAGTAAAAATACGTTTTACAAATTCTCTACTGAGGAGAGATTTTATTTTTCCAAATATTTCTATTCTATTGTATTATATTGTTTTGGTTTGAGTATTTGGTTAAAGGCACAGGCGTTGGTTTTGGAATATTTTGTTTTAGGTTTACATCTCTACTATTTTGAAGTGATTGTTGAGTGACTCATATTTATATGTTTAATTTTAGTATGAATAAAGTTGAATCACATTGAAGGTACTCACAGTTAGAGCATATTAAACCTCATAATTTATGTTTTGCATAATTGTGTTTGATTTGCATACAAAAGTGAAACATGACAAGTATCGCAATTTAGATCATGTTGATAGATGCTTCTTTTACAAATGGGTGTATATTTAAATATCCAGTATCTGGGAGACCGAGCGCGCTCGGCAAATTATTTAATCATGCTACAGTTAAATTGTATTTTAAATTTAATAGTTAAAATAAAATATGAACGATTCACATTATTTCTGGAGAATTTTGTGATACCTTTGTGCAAATCTGTATATAAAAAAATGAATTCTTCTTTCTTTCTTTCTTTCTTTCTTTCTTTCTTTCTTTCTTTCTTTCTTTCTTTCTTTCTGTCTTTCTTTGTACCAAATGGGCGTCTAAACCAATTATCAGATTGTGATAAAATTTTGGGGAGTTGCTGTGCTCACGTCAACTTAGGTTTAGAGCAAAGAAATTTTTGCCACGCCCACCTATTACGCCCACAATTTGTAAAA
The DNA here is from genome assembly GCA_949127995.1 of Suillia variegata. Classification (NCBI taxonomy): domain Eukaryota; kingdom Metazoa; phylum Arthropoda; class Insecta; order Diptera; family Heleomyzidae; genus Suillia; species Suillia variegata. The sequence continues at coordinate 18,770,651 of OX421842.1, forward strand.
CTAAGTTAAAATATTTCGCTAATATTGCTCCAAAAAATCTGAAATTTGGTATCTGAGTTTGTATAAACATTGTCTATAACTTCACCAAAAATGGGCGTGGTTGTATCAATTTAACGACCACTTTCAAAAAAGGGTGGATCAATTTTACGCCTACCATCATTGCTCAGGAACTTGATGAGCTATATAGAAAACATGTAACGGGATGCACCGGGGAGAATAACAGGATATACAAAATCCGCCACGCCCACTTATTACGCCCACAATTAGTTTAATTATGTGAACATATACGATGACATTTGCTAATATTGCTCCTAAAAATTTGAGATTTTGTTTCTGAGTTTGTATGGTAACTGCCGATAAATTCACCGCCGTAACTCAGAATCGTTACAACGATGAGTACCGGGAAGTTCCGCTAACTAACGGGAGTACCGGAAAGTTGGGCTAACATTTTTTTTTAAGTGGCATTGCAATGCATGTCGGGCATTCGCTAGTAAATATATATTTATATAAAAAAGTTCTAAAGAATACGCATACATCTTTATAAAGAGCACATATGGGTTTTATCGTTGTATAGTGCCGATTTGCATTAAAAAATTGTGGAGAATATGTTAAGGTTTTGGAAAAATCCTAGTGGAAGTAATTTTTGAAGATCACATGGATTTTGTTGTTATTTAGTGCTATTTAGTTCTAAAGAAATCTCAATTGAAGAGCTTCCCCCAAGAACTTTTAGACTTGTTAAAACTGTAGAAACAAAGTGGATGATCCAACAACCAAATGCAAAAAACCGGGTCGCAATCTTTTTGTTGTACAAAATAACGGCACGCAGAAAAGTTTCATCAATATCGTTAGAGCCATTTTCAAGATAAAGAACATAATCAACCAAATCGTTTTTTATTTAATCAACTGTTTGGCCATGTCCACTTCCGCCCACAAAAATATTTTTACAAAATTCTTGGTGGGCTTATAGACTATAAGCCAAGAACCGCATACAATTCGGCCACCCATTCTAATTTTATTTGAAAAAATATTTTTTGACCATGCCCAGTTAAAACCTAGATTTCGACCACATAACATAACTTTTCTTAAGGATGAAACATAGGAGGTGTGTTCAAAAGGTAAGGTGACTTTGTATTTTTAGGAAATAAAATATTTTCTTTTTTTTTCGCATGGATAGTGGTGGTTGTAGGTGAGGTGGGCATGTTTCTTATCCGATCACTCCCATTTTTTGTGAGCAGTTACCACTCAAGTGCTTAATATCGAATTTGAACTGGATATCAGCACTGGAACTATTTTAATCAATTTTTTTTTCGTATGGAAAGGGGCGGTTTGTATGGGAGGGGGTAGAAGTTTTGATCCTATCTTATTACTCCGTGAATAGGAGTCACATACCAAATTTCAGCTCGATAGCTTTTAAACTACGGCTGTAATCGCTCGGACAGACAGACAGACGGACGGACGGACATCGTTAAATCGACTCAAAAACCGACGCTGATTATTTATAAAAGGTGGCGCAAAAGAAGTCATTCGATGTAGTTTGGCTCTTATTTTTTTTCTAAATAAAAAACTTCGATTCTGTTTTTTGATTATGTTTATTTAGACCTTTAGAATTTATTGTGTTAAGTCGAGAAGATGATATCGGATAAATGGGCGCCGTCACAATTAATTGCCATACGGGCTCGTTTTATGGCATTTTCCATCACTTCGGCGAGAGTTTCGGGTGATAAATTCTCGCATTCGTGTCGGATATTTTCCTTGAGGGCTTCCAAGGTCTCAGGCTTGTTGATGTAAATACGAGACTTCAAAAAACCCCATAAAAAGAAGTCCGGGACCGTTAAATCGGGCGATCTGGCGGGCCAGTGCAAATCGCCAAAACGCGAAATTAAGCGACCCGGAAACGCGGCCTTCAGAATGTCGGTTGTGGCTCCTGCAGTGTGTGCTGTTGCTCCGTCCTGTTGGAACCACATGTCCACCAGTCCTAATTCGTCCAGTTCGGGCAGAAAAAACTCGGTCAACATTGCCCTATAGCGCGCACCGTCCACTGTTGTCGTTTGACCCGCGGCGTTCGGCCCGATGACTCCTCCAGCGTGAACAGCGCACCGCGCAGTCACTTTGAGCGGGTGTAATGGTTTCTCGTGCATCACTCGCGGATTTTCGGTTCCCCAGAAGCGATAATTTTGCTTGTTCACGTACCCGCTGAGGTGAAAATGAGCCTCATCGCTCAATATGATTTTTGTCGAAAAATCGTCCACTTCGGTGTCGAGATTGAGGATAGCTTGGGCATAAGCTACGCGCGTTTGGCGGTCGGCAGGCAGCAGCTGATGCACGGACTGAACTTTGTAGGGGAACATGTTCAAATCTTTCACCAAAATTCGTTGCAGGGACCGCCGGCTGAGGCCCAATTGTGTGGCACGTCGTCTGGTCGATGTTTCGGGCCTCACTTCGACGTCCTCGGCTACAGCGGCGATATTCTCGGCAGAACGGGCGCTCCGGGGCCGGCCACTATTGGCAACGTCTCGTGTGGTCCCATACTCTTCAAGGTTAGTGGCTAAACGGCGCAGTGTTTGCGCAGTCGGTGTCGGACGGCCGGGAAATCGGCGACGGAATTCGCGCTGCGCCAATACCACAGACGAATTGTTACGCAAAAAAATAGACACAATTATTCCGCGTTCTTGGGGAGTGTATCGCTTCATGGCTTACTCACTTGTATTCTGTATCTGTCTAGTCCACAAATGTCAAAACAGATTTGACATTGGCGGCCATTTGCAAAAATGAGAGCATCTTCCAATATGGTGATTTCTTTTGCGCCACCTTGTATACTTTGTCATACCTACCGCCCCCCTTTTTTGGTCGTTACAAACAGAAGAACAAACTCAATATACCAATCGGTACATGCACTTGCACGTGGCGAAGGGTATAAAAATAGCTAAAGCGTAGATAACCAGTTCAAATTCGGTATTTAACACTAGGAACACAAAACTAATAACCAAAAATGGGCTTGATCCGATAAGAACAACGCTTCGGCTTAGCCGAATATAACTCTCTTACTAGTTTTTCACTCAGAACAGTTTCTCCGTATGAAACTGTCAACATTTCAAGTGTTTTGGAGCACTTAATTTAATTTTATAGTAAAAAATCGCCAAGCATGCTAAACGCTTCTAATCGTTATGCCTCTCAGAAACAAACTAAACATGCTATATAGCTGAAAATGTAAACATATGTTCGTGATGAGTGTACCAGTATACAAAAAAAAAAAACGAATGTTTGAAAGTCTTCTTACTTTTTGATAATAGAATAAAACATCGATAAGGTAATTTTAACATTATTCCCTTTTATTTCTATAACAGGTTGGTTGCGTACTGAAACTTATTCTTTGTTTAAGTAAATTGAACAGAGTTTAAGATTTTAAGTTGAGGCAGAAAAAAGAATTAAATAGTATAATATATAAATATAAGCTACTCGTGGCTCGATAAGCGCCTGTGCTTACATATATATACTATATTAGTATATTGGATATAATGAGATACTTATGAAATAAAAAGATTGATCCCATATTATTTCAGAAATATCTTATATTATTTCACAAGTATTCCGTATTATCTGATAAACGATGTTATAGATAAATATTTAAATATAGTCATTGAAGTGACTGTATCGCGGTGTGGCCTGAATAGCAATTTGTAAAACCTAATTCCTTCGCTTTTAGTATGTGAAATGAGGGAACATACACACACACACTTTAATTTTTGTATTTTTTTATTGTTTATTTAAATATTTAATTTATTTATGTAATTGGCCATTTTATAAGCAACTTTCAAGTTGATTTGTTGCTGCTGCGTCCGCAGGTTAATGATGCTTCGATAAGATGCCTTTTGTTTTGCCTGGCCGCCAATTTGGTAGTGTTATATTTCTTTCGCTATATAAAACATTCCATTCCATTGTATAATAGATCAGGTAACCCATAAAGACGGCGTACACGACAGTCAGTCCAAGAGACACAACGAAACCAGCCAAGTCAAAATTTGATACGCGCTCAACCATTTTTTACTCAATAACTTTTTGTGTTGAAAAAGAAACGTCAGAATTGTGTCAATAATTGTCAATAATTATTTATTTGTCAACGAATTTTTACATTTCTACATATTTAAAGGGTGTTCCGATCAATTCACACAAGTCATAAACTAAAATGAACATACATATTTCTCTAACTCGAATACGAATAACGATTGTTCCATCCAGTCGGGCATCTGCATGTACTAGGGCTGTTGCAACTGCTGTGGGCACCATTTGCAATTCCCAATCGATGGACGCGTTCCCCTAGAGGCCGGTGTCTAGTATGGATAGTGTGGACTTCGCCGAGTCGGTCGCTCTTGACTTTCTTGGCATGCCAATCTAGCGCTACTTTAGCTGGAATAATCATAGCTTTCTTAAGCGGTCTACAAATTTTTTCACTCCGGTTGATCTTGGAGCTGTCTATACTGAAATACAATAAAAACTCTTTTGGAACTCCTGGATTGTATCCGCAACCGTACGATAAGGCTTATTGGAGATAGTAGGGTATCTAAATTTAATGATTCGTTGAGACATCGTCGCGATGTGGGATGTATGGCTTTTGTCTTCGTTATTTTCACTGTAATGTTACTCTGAAACGAATAAACCCACTTGCCAGGGTGGTCCATTCATTCCATATTTCAACGCACCACGCATTACAGAGATAATTTGTTCTTTGGTCGATCTGTGCGATTGTGGAACTCTTATATCAAATGCCCAATTAAAGGTGGAACAGCACACGCTGATAGATGAATGCCCGCAGGGAGCGCGGTCGCTAGTATGTTTGAACTCTAGATACCTGCCGAACTCTAGTTTCAATAAATATTCTCTTGGCAATCAAGGCTCTGGCAAGAGTGACTGTGTGTACCAAAATAAAAACAAAAACTAACCAGACTGGACCACGGAATGTAAATTAAATGTAAACCCTCATAAGACCGAGCTAGTGCTCTTTACTAATAAATATCGAATACCAGACCTGGACCCTCCAAAACTTAAAGGAACCCGTCTAACATTCTCCGGGTCGGCAAAATCCCCCACTGAACCCTCCTCGAGGGTGCCGGCTGGTAATAGATACCACAGTGTCCGTTGTCAGGAGGTATCTAGCTAAGATAAGGATGAAAATTCAGATGTTTGTTACTCTTCAATAGTACAGCATTTGTGTCTGCATTTTTATCATGGTCGGGGGTGTGAGGGCTGGATCAAGGTGTCATGCGACCCGTGCCGAGGATCAACCTGGCTGGGAGCCCTGTTTTTACAAAATAGCCCAGTCTTTAACGTGAGCCTCACTGATACTTGGTCGCCTCAGTGAGTAACTGTGACCTTACCGTGTTAATGGGGGCTATGACACGGCGGACCTACTTCCCCCCACACTCGTGGGATCTATTTATGGAGAAAACAAATCAAATAAAAAAACTAGCAGGAATTTATACTGCAACACAACTGGCAGATCAGGCGGAGAATCTTATCCGAGATACTGACCGCCAGGTAAAAACACATAGAAACAAGACGGACAAACGGAAGGAAAGCAGAGGTACCAAGCCTTATATTGGACCGAAGCCCAGGACGGTTGGACCAAAATTGGGGGAAAGTTGTGGTGTAGTGGGCTCCAGTCAGGAACATCCACAACCATCAACAAGTACTGGACTGACATCCGGACAGACTATCAAAATGGGGGATGTACGGAAGTCCACAGACTTGAGTGGCGCAGGTGCCAAATGGTACATGCGCTACATTAAGAACGGCTTAACGCCAGAGGAGGCCAAAAAGAAGGCACAAGACCGCTCCAAAGACTTGACGACGACTACAAGGAAAAGGGGCGCGGACGAAATCAGCCCGCAGGCAGGCAACTCGGCCAAAAAAACCAAAGCCGAGGAAAAGAAACGTGTGGCGCCGGAAACAAAAACGGAAGCCAGGAAGCCCGGTGTTAGCTACGCTAGCGCCGCCAAGGCAACTCGACTGGCAGTACTCCCAAAAATGTATCCCGAACATATACTCACGCGTGAGGAGCTTGGGCAAATCGAAGAAGCCATCGTACAGGAGATGTACAAAGGTTGGAGGACCAAAATCCAATTTGATGGCATCCATTTCAGACCAGGTCTTATACTGGTAGACTGTGCTGGCGAGGATACGGCCGAATGGCTGAGAATCACGGTCCCTAAACTGGCCAGCTGGAAGGGAGTTGAGTTGTCAACGTGCACGGGGGAAAACATACCCAGTGTACACTTAATGACAATTTATCTCCCCAAGGCTGCAGGAGTGGACACGAAGATGCTCCTAAAACTCATCATTGCACAGAATGAGGGCCTACATACGGAACTATGGAGGATCTTCAGAAGCAAAGACGAGAGCAGGGGCAAGCTGCTGACGATTGGGGTGGATGACCGTTCGCTGAATGCGATAAAAAACAACAACTGTACCATCCGGTACAGGTTCGGTTCCATCCCAATACACCTACACAAACCGCGGGAAAACAGACCGGGTACCAGCAAGCCTCCCTCTGGTGAAGTACCGAAGGAAGTCGAAGAGGAAATTGAAGCGGCAAAGAAGGAACAGGTCAAGGAAGTCGATCTTCTACCACACGAAGAGGATGATGGGCTTGACCTTGACCTGACCCTGCTGAACATGGAGGATGCCAACTCCCAAGAATGTACCTTGTCAGAGGTTGATGACGAAGATACTCTGACAACGGAAGAAGAGTCCCAACAATAAGTTAGAGATGACCAGCACTAAGGTTGCGCAGATTAACCTGCACCACGCGAAAGCTGCCTCGGCAGTAATCGCAAGAGTAGCCACCAAGACCAATATTGGATTAGTGCTGGTCCAGGAACCCTGGGTTGTCAGGGGGCAGATCAGAGGTCTGGCAGGAAAAGATACGCAGGTAATTTGGGATATTCGGTGCGAAAAACCAAGAGCCTGTATATTAATAAACAAATGTTTGAAGTATATTTGTCTTTCAGAATTCCTGTCTGGGGACTTAGTAGCGGTTCAAATACCGATGGCCATCAATGGTAACATTCGGGATGTTGTGGTATCATCGGCATACTTCCCAGGAGACGACGTCCATGCCCCACCGGATTTGGTCGATAAACTGGTGGGATACTGCAGCAAGAAGCAACTACCACTTATACTCGGATGTGATGCCAATGCACATAACGAGTCGTGGGGGAGCACGGACACTAACAAAAGGGGTGAGTACATTCTTGAATTTATTCTAAGTAATAGATTAGAAATTTTCAATCTGGGTAATACACCAACTTTTATTACTAGAACACGAGAAGAGGTACTAGACATAACACTAGGAAATACTCTTATGAGTGAGTTAGTCAATAACTGGAGGGTGTCGAGTGAGCCATCAATGTCTGATCATAGAATAATAAGATTTGACATTGTAGGTTCTCCCACTATCAATAGAAGAATTAGAAACCCCAAGAAAACAAATTGGGACCTGTATCTAGATAATCTGAGTAATAATACAACTATCTTAAAGGTTGGCAACCATATCAGAAATGAATTAGAATTAGAATCATTGGTGGAAAATTTCAACAGGGTCGTAGTTGATGCATTTGAGGAGAGCTGTCCGATAAGTACAGTAAACTCATCCAAAGACTTACCATGGTGGAACAAAGACCTAGCTAAACTGCGAAGTGAGGTTCGCAGGCTGTTTAACAAATCAAAACAGACTAGGGATTGGACAAGATATAGAAGCTTACTAACGACATATAACAATGAAATTAGAGAAGCGAAGCGAATAAGCTTTAGAAGATTTTGTGAAAATATTGATCAGACTACTGATGCCTCAAGGCTATACAAAGTCATGGCAAAAGATAAAACCATATCTTCCGTCAGCTTGAAAAGAGCAGATGGAAGTTATACTGAGAGTGAGGAAGAAAAGGCCCAACTACTTCTCAATACTCACTTTCCAGGATCTTTTGAGCCAACGACACTACATAACCTAGAATCGTTGTGTAGAACAAATAAAGAAAATTGGATGGTAGCAAAGGAAATATGCTCAGAACCACGACTAAGGTGGGCAGTGGGTACTTTTAAACCATTTAAATCACCGAGTGTGGATGGCATATTTCCCGGTCTGCTGCAAAAAGGTATAGAAGTTCTTCTACATCCACTTATGAAAATTGCTAGAGGAAGTATAGCCCTGGGTTATATACCAAAGGCGTGGAGACGAGCAAGAGTTGTCTTTATTCCGAAGGCAGGGAAGAAGGATCCTCTTCACCCCAAATCCTTCAGACCAATATGCTTGACTTCATTTGTACTTAAGACTCTCGAAAAAATGATAGATAATTATGTAAGGATGACGGTCCTAGTAAGTGTACCGCTTCATCCTTGCCAACATGCATACAGGGCAGGTAGATCGACCGAAACTGCCCTCAATCAATTAACAGGTGTACTACATGACACCCTTGAAGCAAAGGAAATAGCTTTATGTGCGTTCTTAGATATCGAAGGGGCCTTCGACAACACCACACATGAAGCAATAAAAGAAGCTCTAATCCGAAGGGGGGTTAATAATACCCTGGCACGTTGGATGGGAACCATGCTGAAGACTAGAGCAGCCGAGATACCAATGAGTTCAGGCTCTCTGGTCGTAAATACGACAAAAGGTTGTCCACGAGGTGGGGTAACGTCTCCACTAATGTGGAGTATCGTCATAGACGAACTTCTGGAGGAATTAACAAATACTGGACTTATGATCCAGGGTTATGCTGATGATGTAGTAATAATATGTAGAGGCAAATTTGAAAACACTCTATGTGATTTAATTCAAGTGGGACTGAGAGTCACGAAGAGATGGTGTTTAAAAGTAGGGCTGAATATTAACCCAGCAAAAACTACAATCGTGCCATTTACAAGGAAACACAAACTTAAGAATTTAAAGACCATTCGTCTGGATGGTACGGAGATAAAACTACATACAGAGGTGAAATTTCTGGGAATTACTTTCGACCAGAAACTACTCTGGAAAACGGATGTTAGTAACATAACAAAGAAGGCTACAAGAGCACTTATGACATGTAGATCCATTGCCGGGAAAAGTTGGGGATGTACACCAAAAATACTACGATGGATGTATACGGTAATTGTACGACCACTGATCGCATATGGAGCGGTTATTTGGTCAGATAGAACAAAGAGGCAAACAGCTGTCAATGGGTTGAACAAACTTCAAAGACTAGCATGTGTTTGCATAACTGGGGCTATGAGAACCTGTCCAACAGCGTCCCTAGAAGTCCTTTTAGAATTAACACCACTCCATATCTATATACAGATGCAAGCGAAGAGGGCCATGTATAGAATGTCTGGAGGAAGTATCGGGTCAGGACACTGCATAAATCGTAAAAAGTTTGATATTCTTGCGAGGCAATTTCCTGAAATTTTAATACCGAGAGATAATATGATAACAGAGTTTAGTTTCACTAAAAAGTTTACAACAAAACTAAGTAATAAAAAGGATTGGGTGGGTTTACTTGAAACCTACAATATAAACCAACAAATGATAACCTGGTATACAGACGGGTCTCTTACTAACGAAGGAGCAGGAGCGGGGGTATATGGGCCTAGGACAAAATACTTTGAACCCATGGGCAAATGCACCAGTATATTTCAAGCGGAAATATACGCCATAGATAGGTGTGCCTATTTTAATCTCGCACGGAATTACCGGAATCAAAACATTGCGATTCTAACTGATAGTCAAGCGGCTATCAAGGCACTCGAATCTAACCAGGTAAACTCTAAACTGGTAAGAGATTGTCTTGAGAAACTTAATACGCTTGGTTCGCAGAACAAGGTCTGGATACTTTGGGTTCCAGGCCATGTAGGAATAGAAGGAAATGTGAAGGCAGACGAACTCGCAAAAAAAGGGGCAGTCACCCCATTTATAGGACCCGAACCCTTTTGTGGAATGGGAAAAAAGTCTCTAATCATACTCTTAAAGAAAGAGGAGGATCAACTTCGAACATCATACTGGGACAATCAACCAGGGTTGGAGCACTCAAAAACTCTTTTAGGATCGCACAAACTAAAAAGATTTAATGATTGCATGAATCTAACAAAAGAGAGTATGAGAATCTTAACGGGTTTTCTGACAGGGCACTGCAGGCTGAATTATCACCTGGCAAAACTTGGAATTTGTAGCAATGAGTTGTGTAGATTCTGTGAGGAGGAAACCGAAACTCCAATACACATTTTGGGAGAATGTCCAGCACTATTGCAAAGTCGGAAAAAGCACTTGGGACAATACCAGGTACCTGACGACATGTTGAAACTACTGGAGATAGGCTCTATACTAAAATTTATTTCAGTAATAGGACTTACAGAAATACTATAAATCTTTTAGAACTATAGGGCCTGTAAGAACACTACTATCTTGAAGGGGGTACAATAGTTCTATAGGACGCGGTGCATTTTCCCCAAACATAATAATAATAACATTCTCCGAGCTAAGTATTTAGGATTAAATTTAGATAGGAAACTAAACTGGAAACCGAATACTGAAGAGCGGGCCAAAGAGGCTAATATAGCTCTGTACTCTTGTCAGAAGGCCATTGGTAAGAAATGGGGATGGAAGCCAAAAATTACCCACTGGCTTTATATGGCAGTAATTAGGCCTATTATGACTTACGATGTAGCTGTCTGGTGTCCATTACTGAATAAAATCACTCGCTCAAAAGTACTCTCAAAAGTTCAACGATCTGCGTCCTTGTGTATTAGTGGTGCTTTATGTACCACACCTGGCGATGGCTACCATTTGCTATCCATTGATATTTTCGGAAAACAACTATCGGCCAATACAGTTATTAGACTAGAGGCCTTACTACAATGGAGAACGGGAATTAAAGGTCACTCATCTATACATTCAATAAAATACCGAAACTATTAGACTACATCACACTAACGTCTCCATTCCCTCAAGGAACGAATGACGATCCTCTTTCATCGCAAGCCATCCAAATTTTCACTGATGGTTCAAAACTTCTTGAAAGAGTAGGAGTCTACACTGAAAGTCTAAATCTTAACATTTCATTTAGGCTACTTGATCACTGTAATGTGTTTCAAGCGGAAATAGCCGCTATCCATGAGGTAACTTCTTCGCTTTTGGAGAAAAGGATATCAGGTATCGACATCCTTATTCAGCTCAAGCTGTTCTGAGAGCCCTGGAATCAGTTAAAATTTCATCAAACACTTTCCTCAGCTTTTGCAAATCTCTTAAAGAGATTGCGGAGCAGCTAAAAATCAAACTATGCTAGGTTCCCGGACATAGGGACATTCCAGGGAATTGTAAAGCTGATGAACTCGCTCTAAAGGAAGAAATAAATTCACCCATTAACAAGGAATATGGTATTCCTTCATCAGGGAAATCTCTATCAAGGAAACTAACTCCAAATTTAGTATAATATGGCCACACCTAAATCTAAAACGCTCAATCGATCGAATTTCTCTAAGTAGTTTTCAAATTAGCATCATTGTAGGCGTTCTACTAAAGTTCTAAATTTGACTGTTGACGATTCGTAAATAAATCGTTTTAAAGGTTTGTTAGTGAAGATTCTCTAGCGCTTTTCATTTCATGATTTTTGTTTCTACGAATTGCTAACGAACCGTTTTCGAATAAGGAATACCTTTGTATCCTTATTTGCATTTTACAATTAATACTAAATGTATCCAAAATATCCAAGATTAATTAATCTTAAAATATCTAAGTTAAAATTTTTTTTATAATTTTAATTTTAATTTAAGTTACCACCTTCCCCTTACAACTATTGTGTGAGGTTGTTGGATCCACTAGGGAATTATTTGGCTAAACCGAAGTTTTAAGTTGCCATACAAAACTGTAGAATTATATCTATTTATACTTTCTTCACAATACACGTGAAAAAATTAAGATTTCGTTCCCGTTGTTCGGTTCCCGTAACTTCCACTAGCCTTAAAAGGTCTGTGGAAAACACAATCCGAATAGCTTCAAAGATCGACTGTACGCTACCGATCACAAAACACGAATGAAAAAAAATATTAAAATTAAGTGTTTTCGCGCTTTAAATCAAATAATAAGGCTCTGAAAACTCATAGTTTGTGTGATTTGGTTTATGGTTCCTTTTGTGTTCATGTTATCGTTATTGTGAATAATTTTAAATGGTTTGTGTCCGCAATATAACAAGATATAAACGAGAATTGAACGCGATTTGTATCAAACTTTTGTGCATTTTTGAGAATAGCTTTCACTAGTTAGAAACAGATAAGAAAAACAATTTTGAATTTCAGTGGAGCTCCAATGAAAACATCTTCTCTTCCTGTTTTTACTCACGGTTTTCACCCCACCATTTTCGATTGTAAATTTTTTTTATATTGTTGATAAAAAAAAAAAAATAAACAAAAATAATTCTCTAAAATAAAACAAACAAAAAAACAAGCTTTTTTGTTTAGTAGGAATTGTTTCCGTAAAACTTTACTCATGATAGAATAAATATAAGTTGAAGATGGTAGAAAATTGTCCTACTTCACCTCGATATTGTTTCTCTCTTTGAAAATTGAATATTCGAGAAGTTTCCATGGTTGCTACAAAAACATTAAATTAATAAAAAACATTACCGTAGTTTGTTGTCAAAAGTCAAATTGTTTCTCTCTATGAAAATATTCAGGGTTCACTTAAGAAGGTTATAGCGTAACTACAAAAACAACATTTCTACAACAAACACATGCATGTTGTTTTTGGTTTTCGTTTTTAGATTGTCACTTTGACAATCTAGTTTAGAGCAAGACCGTAGCCAGGATTATTTCTGGGGGATTATTCCCAGTGATACAAACAAAGTTTAAATCATTTATTTTCAGTAAATTTCATCGGTCTTCTTCGAAATAACACTCAACGAAGTTTCAGTCTGATATGAAATATTATAAAATTATTTTATTTGTATGTAAGCCTATGAAAAACGAATTTATTAAACAAAAATTGTATTGGAAATCTTCAAGGGCATTTGAACCCATATTTCCCTGGCTACGAATTTCGGTTAGAGTAACAGAATTTCGATTGTCAAAATATGTAAACAACGATGCTATTGGTTCATTTTGACAATCTAAAATAATTTTGTTGTATAGTTGCCATGGTTGCAAAAAAATTATCAAGTAAATAATCACAACAACGTAGTTTTTTGTAAAAAATAAAATAACTAAACTTTAAAATAAGGCAAAAATCGAGGTGTGTTCTACTTTCCTAACCTTATTATTCAACCATGGCTTTACTCATGTTTGAATAACAGGGTTAGGAAAGTAGAAATGAGAACCCAAATTGAGCGAACTCACCTCAGTTTTGCAATAATTTTAAGTTTGTTTTTCTGATTTTTGACAAAAAAACACATTGTTCTTTTTATTTACTTAATAAGTTTTTAGCAGTAGTGGTATGATACTAAACTATCATAAACGAATTTTGTCCGCTGAATTTTTTGGATACAATTTTTCAGTACCTCGTAAACTTGTTTGCATGGAAAATGTAAAAAGCTAATTTCCGAAATATAATTTTTTAAGGTAAACGAGAGGTTTACTAGGCAAGCAAAATCATTAATGAGCACTTCTTTTTTAAATGGTTATTTTGGTTTTCTACTAAACTAAACACAGCAAAAAAACTGAGAAAATGAAGTTTATATAAAGTACACAAATTTAATTACAAAAGAGAAAATAAATAAATGCAATCAAGAAACGGAAAATAAACTTAAGATTTGCAGCGATTTCGAATTTTCAGCGCGACGGGTGGCGGGTGGCAGGTGGCAGGCGACAGGCGCAACGCTAATGGGCCGTATGTAATCTATCTCACAAATACACAGATATCTTACAAGAAACAAGCGCGTCGCCGCCGCCGCCTCTGCTGTCGCTGAGTAAAAGATTGTATGTATGAGTTAAGTAAAAACACTGGCAATACGACAGAACAACAACAACATCAACCAACCAACCAACAAAAACAACTAATTTACAAACTCTTTTGCTAACAATGGCGAACGATTCCCGCCGAAAGTTCCCAACTATTGTTTCAGCGCGTGGGAATGATTAAATATTCCAACCCGTCCGTCCAATTCACTTGTGCATCATCGCTCTTGACGCTTTAATTTGACCCAAGCCAGACGCCTGCGCCGCCACCGCTAAAGCTACCATCGCTACAGGTTGAATAGAGTCAGTGACAGCACCGCTTCTTTTCGTTGTTGTTATTGTTGTTGTCGTTAACGCTATTGTTGCACCAGTTTTCGTGCCTCATCAAAGATTGCAGCGGCCCGACCAAACGAACGTTCCGAATGTTCGTAGGGTGAACTACGATGGCTTCGGTAAAAATTATTACAAAATAAATGTTACTAAAAAAAATCGTTGTTTGATAAGTTTTAAATAGAGTTTGGATTTGTATCTTGTTAGTCCTAGGGTAAAGTTAAAAATTCGTGAAATAAGTTGCCACGCATGTCCGATCGCAGCCTACTTGTAATGAAAATCTATAAAAAAAAATGTGCTTCTAAATTTTGACCATCGCTTCACTTTAGATTATTTTTTCGGTTGTCAAAATTGTTTCGATAAAATTCGTCGGTATCAAGAGACCAAAAATAAAATCGAATTTTGCGTGTTGAACGTGCTTTTTCGCACCGAATACGATTTGAATTGTGCGTGCTCTGGAACAAACACTATAACAACAACAACAACAACAACAACAACAACAACAACAACAACAACAAAAATTCCAAACAGCAAAAAACTTCCAAACCAAAAAAAATAAATAAATAAAATGTAATAAAAAACCCAAAAAATGCATTGTTGATAAATATTTGACAAAACGAAAATCGCTAAATTTGGAAGGTGTGAGTGAGAAAGGTTCTCTAAAACACGTTGAGAAAAAAAAAACAAATATATAAATAATAAAAACAACAAAACGAGTGATGCGTGCTCAATCCACAAAATCTTCTCAATTGCCCAAGGGCAGAGTAAACTGTGCAGTGCGGGTGGTTAATTGTCAAAAATATAAACACACGAAAAAATCGACGACATGTGAAACGGAACGAAAATAAATTTGCTTGATAATTTCTTGAATTAATTTTGCATTGAAAAAATGTATTTTTACAAATGATTTCGACTAGATAATTTAAGACTTCTTATTTTCAATTTCGATGTTTACATACATATGTACATATGTCAATTTAATATTAATTCAAATAAGAATTTTATAAGACAGAAACAGGTTAATTATAAGCGGTAAGCAAAAAATTCTTAATTGTCATAAAGTTGTTGTTGCGCAAGTAAAAACTAGTAAGAAATTACAGTCGGTTCTACCGAATACTACAAAGGCACCACATTGTTTAATATCACAATGAAATTAGGTTGGTTCATGATATAAAAAAATTTTAATTTTTCAAAAAAATTGTTAAATCTTGAAACGCCATAACTTTATTAATAATGCCCCACCCTAATTAGATTAAGGTACTTATTTAAAATATTTTGTGTACCAAAATCGTTTCCAAAATTTAATATATACTTTTTTTTTACATAGTTTCAAACCATGATCTCCAATATTTCTAAAGATATCGTGTTAACAAGAAATCAGTATTTTTTTTTTTTTTGTAATAGGATTGGCTCCAAAACCGAATCAGTTCGTCAAAATTTTTTTATATTTTTTTAAAATGAACACTTTCTGTTTTTTGTGGAATGTTAAAACAATTTGGAATAGAAAAAAGTGTTTCACTTTTTTACAGAAAAAGAAGCAAAAAAGTCCTCACCTTTATCATTTCCACTCTAACTAGTAACTGCCGCCCAAAAAATCAAATAAATTCGTCTAGAATTGGATTTTGTTGTCAATCAGCCTATGACCATTCCCACTACTAAAAAAAAAATTGATATCTTTTATCACGATATCTTAAGAACCGTTAAAGATACTGGGTTGAAACTATGTACAAAACTTTCCTTTCAGTTATGCTAGGGAATAACTGATTAAATTTTAGACACAGGGTGTTTCATTCTTGTTTTTTTTATTTTACGTAAAAATAAATCCCCAACATCTTTAAATGGTTATTTTAGTACACAAAAGATCTAATATAAGTTAGTAATCTAATTAGGCTGGTTCATGATTTATTTGAATATTATTTTGAACTTCATCATCGCTATTACTAACGGAATCACGCTTTCAAATTTCAAATCCCGCGAAACAGAGTTCAATGAAGCCTGTTGTGTGTTAATGAATTGAAACGCGCTTTTAATTCAGTTATTAAATATAAATAATCCACTTTCATGCGTTGTTGTTGTTATTAATCTGAGAAAGACCAGGCACCAACTCGTACTCTCATTAATTTTAGTTATTGTAGTCCGTGCAAGTCTATTTAAATATTAAATTAATCATTTTGCACTGCATTTAATTAGTAACCAATGAAACGCACTGGCCTAGAGTGGTCGACGGTCGGTCGGTCGGTCTTACCTGTTTTGCGATTGTTTGTCAATCAACCAACCAACCAGCCAAACAACCAACATACACAAGTTTGATGCAGTGCATAATTTCGAACTCCTTTCGAAAATTCGAAATTATTACTTGGCTGCAGAGCAATTAGTTTCATTTCGAACGAATTTAACAGGCTTTAATGCTCTCAATGCATTCTTAAGTATTCAGCGAACGTAATGTAACCAGCATTGGCTCTTTCGCTTTCGAAGACAATATCTAAAACTCTCTCTCACACACAAGCTTCATATTTTACTCATACAATTGGTTAGTAATAGCTTCTCTTATTTTTCTGCTTACAAGACGTCCGCTTGTCTCATTGCAAAGTTCGAAATAACATCTCTCGAATCCAACTAAAACTTTGCTTTTAAGTCTTAATTTTCCAGTTGAAATTCTTTCTCTCTCATTCTCTGAAGCACTGCAGCATTTTTTGACTCTGCCTGCCTCTGATATAGATTTGAATCTCAATCTCAATCTCTGGATTTTTTCGAATATCAAATCTGCTTCTTGAAGTCTTCAAGTCGGGTTTGAGTTGCCTTCACACCGAAACCCATCTTCAGTCAACCAAACTCTAAATCGACGACCACTCTTCAACGCTGACCATATCGAGTCAGTCTTGCCGCACAAGTCACCCTCGACGCTTCGCTTGGTACTGCGTACTCGGAAACTTGGATTTGGAGTTGGTCCGCCGCTGTCGTCTGCCCACCGTAGTTGTTTGTTCTCGCATTTTTGTCGCTCAGTGTTTGTGTGGCTGTCTGTGTGTGTGTTGAAACTTCAGTTTAAACTTCTTCCGCGCATGTTTGTGTTTTTGTGCCTCAGTTGTGACTTGACTGTCGTCTGAGTATGACGAGTAAACTTCCTGATTGCTGCAATGTTGGATGAGTTTTAACAGCAACAACAATAATAACAACAACAATATAACAATAGAAATACCTACGCCGGCTTAAAGTGTCGTTTGAATATTCATCTTTCGAAAGTGTTTGATTTTGAATTCGAAATGCAAATTTTGTGTGTATGAATTTAGTTAAACAATTTAAATTATTATTATTATATAACTACATATGTGAATAACTGTTTTTTAAAGAACAAATTATTAAAATTGAAAAACTGTTTAATTGGAAAAGTTCATCTACAAACGCAATTTAACTGAATATGACTTTTAAATGTGTCTAAAAACCAACGAAAATTAAACAATGAAATAATAAATAATTAAAAAAACAAACATAATTTTGTTGTTCTTCCGATAAAATACAAATAAAAACATTAACGAAAAGAAATATATATTTTCCTTCAACTTTTATAAACAAACTTGACAACAAAAATTACCAAAAAAAAAACTGTTGTTTTTAATACAATAAAGTGATTATTTTAATTTAATCAATAAATAAATAAATGTATTCAAACTAAAAACACAAAAAGTAAAAACAATTCATAATTTTTTAACGAGAAATAACCGGCAAATGTGTTAAAAACCGCGAAAAAACGTAATGCAAAATGTTGCAAATTCAATTGCAACTGAAAAAAGAGGAAAACCAATTAAATTAAAATCGATATTTCATTTTTAATAATAAAATCGCAAACAAAAAAAAACTTGTTACCCTTCTTCCGTTTCAACGCGCGCGACGCTTGAAGTCTTTGCTTGCAACCGAATTCAGCGACAAGATGCATCCGCAACAACAAAAACAACGACAGCTTTGGATACCTCTGACATTTGCGTTAGTTGTGATACTCGCAGGTAAGTTCGCCCGTACGATTACGGCAAATTGTATTTAGCAGATAGATAGATGGATAGCCAGCAAGCGTTTAAGCTTAGCTGCATTGCATGTGTGTATCTTCTTCTTTATTTAAACGTACGTCCGGCACTGTCCATTTAACGTTTTTTATGCTTAAATAAGCGTTTCGTTGTTGTTGTTGCTGTTGTGAAGCCTGAAGCGCGCAACTTCAAATGTTAAATTCTTTTTATTTGTATTTTTATTTTCCGTTTCGTTTTCTTTGCGTGATGTTAGTTAGCATTGGTTATTTGAAGCATTTGCAACCTGTTACAACAACAGCAGCAACAACACCAACAGCAACAATAAGCAACACATCAGAAGTCTTCGACGACTTAAGCAAAAGTTCATGACATTTTCGTGTGGCGTCGGTGGCCAAAACGTTTTTGTTTAGTCTCTGTTGCTGTTTTGTTTTTTTTTTCGCTTTTAATATTTTGTCTGTCGCTTGTTGACATTTAAGTTGCGCTTCGATGTCTGTCTGTCTGTCTGTCTGTCTGTCTGTCTGTCTGTCTGTTTGTCTCTACGTCTGTCCATCTGTCTGTGCGAAGTTAGATATTTTAAGCGCTCTTTTTGGTGTAGTTTTTTTTGTTTTTTTTTTTAATTCGAAACTTTTTTCAATTTGGTTGCAAGCAGCCTCAACAAATTCTTTGCTGCCGCAGCAGAATTGCTGTCTGGCATTTATGAGATTTTTTTCTCCTCGTTGTTGGTCTGTAGTTGAAATTTGTTTTTTTCTTTCTGTGTGTGTGTGTCTGTATGTTCGTGTGTGTTTTTGATTTATGCGACATAATTCACCTACTTTGCCCTGCTTATAAATCAAAACTCCTCTTGCTGCAAATAACAATTTTTTTTGCTGGTTTTTGCTGTTGCTCAAAATGTCTAAAATTAGTTTGCTATGTGTGCAAATTAGTTTTTAGGCAGCTTTTGTGTTGAAGTTTTTAATGTGTTTTTAAATTTATAAATTAACACTTTATCAATACTTCATTTGCTTTAAAAAGCTAAAATAAAAGAAGTCACCGTGATCGAAATAAGTTTTTGGATCGCTCAGTTGGCTCCGATATTATTTTTTTTTGATGAGACATGTAATCTTGACATTTAATTTGTTTTACTTAGAATTTTCTAATGTAAACGTTCATAGAAAACCAAATTTTAAATAATTTTCTGAGGAATAGGAAATTTTGATATACATATGTAAATACGAGTATGTCGATATTAATTCCAATTGATAAGAAGATAGTTCTTAATTCTAAGAGGAAATCACGAAAAAAAATGTTATACATATTTCATAAAATTGTAGTTGTAAAATTTTAATATTTCCAAATGTAAAAGAAAATGTTGCCTAAATAATTTTATTGGCAAACAAGATTTTGCATGAAATTACCTTTTGAGTCGAAGAAATTTAAAACATTTAAATCAATAAATAAAATGGTAAAAACGATTTATTTGTTTATCTGCATGTCATATTAAAGTCGTCTTAAGATTTAGGATTATTATTGTTCATGCAAGCAAAAAGGTTTCATCGCCCACGAAACAAAAAATCGAAAATCTGTATTTGAGGTATGTATGTATGTATGTATGTATGTATGTATGTATGTATGTATGTATGTATGTATGTATGTATGTATGTATGTATGTATGTATGTATGTATGTATGTATTAATGTGTGCATGTATGTGTATTTTCCTATTGTATCTTTGGTTGGTTTATACGAGGATAATAACATTCAACTTTGCACAAGATACTATCTACGCTTTTAAATATTCATTTTATTTTGGGTAAGTGAAATTTGCAAAAAAAAGGAAAATTGCTCAAGTAGAAGAATTTAAGCCTGCAAAAAGACATTTTGTCGTTCTCGAAATAACTGAAATAGCTTCTAAGATACATATGTATGTATGTATGTACCAACCTACCAGCAGCAGCTCGTATTTGTTTTGCTCTTGTCTAAATAGTACAATATATATTTAAAGTATTTTTAAACTGACATGTGAAGTTTAAATTTGGCATTTGTTATATTTTCCTATTAAACTGAAAATGTTCGGATTTGAAGCTTAATTTAAAATGCTTGAATTTGGTTTAAAGGCATAACATTTGTTTTTCAAATATTTGCTTAAAAGTGGCTTAGCTGTTTACTTCTATTTGGCTCAGTAGAATTTTTTTCTGTAACACTTTCTTGCGAAATAGACTAAGTCGTTCTGTTTGCTTAATTAGCAATTAACAAGATGCGACTCTTGCGAAATACATGCAAAAGCGCTTAAACGCTAATCCAATAATTACCGCTTCGCTACTAACGCGAGCGGCTAAAACCTGAGATCCGTCCATTCGTTTGTGTGTCGTCTAATCAAGCTTAACGGCTCAACGCTCTGTGACACATTTGTCACATTAAAAAATGTCATAGAAAAAAGTCAACGCATAAAACGAAACGTTGATTTTTTTCGTTTTCGCATTCGCAAGAAAGTCATTTAAACTTTTTTTGTTTGTATGTACTTTTGAGCAACTTTATTCAACGTTCACTTCGTAGCACAAAGAAGCTAAACAAAGCAACAAAAACAAAAAGTACACTTTTGAGGCACTCTTTTGCAAATTCACTTCCGCTTTAACATAATTTCTCAAAATATTAAAAATAAGAGAGAACAACAACATAAAACTTACAAAAAACAGTGCAAAAAAACTCGTAAAGAGGAAAGAAAATATTTTGGTTGCTGAAAATTTGCCAACAACGACGACGACGACAACGACAAAGTGCAAAGTGACTTTTCTCGTTTGCAGCAATAGCAAACCGGGTTTGTCAAAAAGCGAGGCGGCAATGACAGTGCGAAGCGTTTAATAAATGTCTGTGTATGTGTGTGTTCGGGTGTGTCTTTGCTGTGTGTAAATTTGATCCAATTTTTTTTGTTTTTTGTTTGTTTTGTAATGTTTTTCATGTGTTTATTTTTTCCAAGTTGCGAGTGAAATTTCTATATTTTTGCAAGTGCGGTTTTTGCTTTGCGTGGTAATTGCTGCATACACTAAGCTCAATAACTAAAAAAAAAAATGCACTCACAGCATCAGCATATGCTGTGCTGCATTTTACTGATTGACAGCGCTAGGTGCTGCATGTTGTTGCTGCTCCTGGTTGAGCTGGCCCGCTTGCTTCTGCCTGCTTACTTGCCTGCCTGCCTGCCAGCTTGACTCGCTTCGAATTCCGCGGCCGTTTCCAAATCGATGCAACTGCAAACAATTTCAACATTCACATGAGGCGCATAGAGGCTGGCTGACTGACTGGCTACAACAGGCAAACAAGCAACAACAACACCACTCGTAACATATGCAGTGGCGGCAGCAACAACCAGCAACAACTGTTGTTTCTGATAATTTGCGGTTGCGCAGTTTTTAAGATGCACTTTGCCAAAGTGCACGCTACAACCAGTTCAACTGCTTCGTTACAAAAGCAAAAATTTCAAACTTTTAGCGTAACTTATTTAAAGATAAATCTTTAATCAAATAAACCACCGAAACTGAATTTCAGTTTATAAGTTTTAAATTATGAAAAGATACTATCTATATACTATCATATTTTAAAGTATTGTCTGGTACTTTATCAAAGTACTTCCGAAAGGTTTTTTTCAAAAAGAAAATGTTGAAACTCATGACAAATTTTTACATACAATATAAAAGTTTGTTGGGTTTTCTTTATATAAAAATAAAAATTGTTGGGCTAGAATTTTTGAACAAATGGACAAAACACCATACAAATGCCTTTCAAATTGTTTGAGATGCAAATACCCAACACAAATTTAAGAAAATAAACATTTTTGAGAAGCGAACCAAATTCAAACTATTTAAAAAATAGATCAAATTCTGTTGGTACGGAATGTTTTCATTGTCCGGATTTCTTTCGCCTTGAGATCATTCATAAATTTTTAACACAATCGACTGTGGTATATATTTTCCTTTAGCACTAATATTTGAAAGTTAATATAATAAAAGAAGTTAAGAAAATATAAAAAAGTAGATAATAAATTTTGTTAAAAATGTTTCCGTTAACGTCTGTTTTATATCTTTGTATATATTTATAAGATTGTATTTAACATACCAAATATTCAAGAGTCTGTTTGGAGCTTCGTTTTAGAAACTGTGCATTTCTATGTCTGTCAATTAAGTAATATTTACAAAAACTTGACAGTTATGAGCAATCGCAAAAAAGTAGCAACTGTGTGCAGATGCTAAGTTCAAATCAAGTTAAGCGTTTTTTGCTTAACTCTTGCACAATCGATTTACCTTAATTATGTTGCATGCCACAAAATGCACAGCAGAAAGTACAAAAAATTCGAAACAAAATTTAACTTTTGAGTTTAAATGACTTTGTGCTCAATTAATTTATTGCTTCCTTTTGCATTACTCGTATATGCGATATTTTTTCTTTGTGGAAATTCATTCATAAAACCACGAAACGCACACAGATACAAACACACACCGACGACAACACTCAGTTTAAGCCATTCTGGAAAATAGGCAGAGTCGACTAACTTCCTACAGAAAAAAAAAATATTATATGTATGAACTCGTACGTATATATTTTGCGCATGCGCAACGCCATGAGTATGCATAAGCGATAATGAAAGATTACGCTGCGCAGAACACAGGAAACAATCAACGTCGTCGTTTGCGTCGTTGTGGACGTCGTAGTCCTCGTATTAACTTACCACAGTCAAAAAGCCAATATCAACAACAACCAGCGGCAGCAGCAATCAGATACCTACAAAAACAACAGCAACAACTACAAAAAAAAAAAAGGAAACAAAAAGAAAACAAAAAAATCACAGCCGCATTTCGAGCAGAGGCTAACCAAAACTGCTGTCCCTGCCAATAACCAGTTCAATGCTGCACGTTAAGGCGCTGCTAGGAACAAACTAAAAATCGCACATTTTCAACGCTTTTGCGCATGCGCGTTTCCTGCCTCTTCCTGTCTCCGATTTGTTGCCATTTTCAAGTTAAGGTTTATTTTTAGTTTTTTTTATCAAACTAATTTTTTTCTCGAGTTTATGCACTCTAAAGTGTCTGTCCGCACAAGACTCGAACCCGAAATGAAAACATCAATGAACGCTAAAAACTTCAAAAGCGTAAAAAAGTCGAAAAAAAACAGAGTCATGTAAAAAAACGTGAGCAGGTGCACACATTTTGCTGCCAGTGTGTGTGTCTTGTCTTGGCCTGGCCAACTGGACTTGCGTTAAAGCCGGTTTTCGAAGCAATTTTGCTAGTTGCCACTGTTGCTTCTGTTGCTGCTAAAGGTTTACTTTAGGTTTCTTCAATTAAGTACGAATTTTTCTTTTATTTCTCTTGGTTTTTATACTTCGCGTTTATCGTTTCTTACAGTATTTTAATGTCATGCACAGGCCGCTGGGAACACGCAATTTAAAATTTAACATATAAAAACAGAAACAAAAAACCTTACCATGGCTTCAAATATTGACTCAAATGTTGAGGGTAGTTCTTGGCAACGCACACATCTAAGAAATTTATATTAATTTATTTATTTGATTGAATTAACATTTTAACTTAACTTTGTTGTAATGTTGTTGATTAACAAAGTTCGACAAAAATGTTGCTTGTTGTTTATAAAAGTTTATTATATATTAAGAAAAATTTATAGCTTCAAAAAATCTGCTTTTCAGACAACTTGTGAAAATCAGAATTATTTCTTTTGAACAGTTTTGTTCAGGGTTTTGTGGCTTTTTGGTAGTTAGTAAATATATGTTCTGAAAGACGATTTTAGCTAATTAATTTTTACCATATTTTCGAACTGGGCTTAGAACATAGAAACTAATATGCCGAAATTATTATTATTTGAATATCTATTTTGGGTTTTACGCAAAACTATTTGCTAAATGAATATGAATTAAAGCTTAAGCGTTAGTTTTGACAAATGATCATAAATACGCATACAAGTATAGCTTGGAGCAGAGAAGAAAACAAAATGAAAAGAAGTTACTTAAATCCTAGGTTTAAGCCCTAAACCAAGTTGAAACGCAACAGCAGCACATGATCGATGCCGAGTTAATTAACTTTGGCTGTTGTAAACGTGGCCTCAAACTAATCAGAGCTCAATCCATTAATATCAGCCGAGCGATCGCTGCTGTAGCAATTTAAAGCTTTAGTCTCTATTTTAAATGGAGAAGAAAAAACAGAAACGAAATTGAGCAAACGTTGCTCAATTCTGGCTAACTGGCTAAAGCCGCAGCAGCAGCGACAAAGGCACCTAAACTTAGAAAATACATATATACGAAAAACCAGTTCAGCGAGCGCGTCCACAGTGCACAAAGTCGAAGCGTCTCTAACAAAGTGCAGCACAATCACAGTGGGTACCACAATAATGCGCTTTCAAAGATTTAGCTTTTGACTACAAATTTTTATATTCAAATTTTTATATTCAAAATTTCCAAAAAAATAGAAGAAATAAGAATTTATAGTCGGTAATACCGACTTTTACAGATACAAAATGTTGTCAAATATCACAATCAAATTAGGGATCATGATTTAAAACATTTTATTATACATATTTCAAAATAATGTTTTATTTAAAAAATGTATATTAAAAATGTTGATATTGGATAAATCATGATCCACCAAGTTGCATGGGAGGAGAACTTATTTGTGGGCTGAACACGCCCATTCATTTTACACTTTCTTTTTTTAACTTTACGAAATATTATTACAGTTTTGTTCGCGGATAATATGAAACTGTTACACTGTGTGCAGCCTACGTTCAATCGTTCGATCGATCGATCGCTGAGCTTAAATCAAACACGGTTTATGAATGAATGAGCTGTTGCTGCGCCTGCCTTCAAAGCGACGGAGACGGATTGCGCGCCTCAGACTTACACACTTAAAAAAGTGCATTATAACATTTTTTAATATTTTTGTGATAATTTAAGTTGTGAAAATGTTAAGAAATAAGTTCAAAAATCAATAAATACAATATTTATTGGCTTAAATTACTTCTCAAAATAATGAAAAATTTGTCGTCACTGGGTGTGAATAAATTTTTGTTCCAGTGTATTAATCTGTTGGCTGATAGTAAAGTAATTTATCTCATGGCTGGAATTGATTTGAATTCGAATTTATGTACGCTTTGGCTCTTGACTTGGCTCAAAGTTGCGTCGCACTGCGCCGCGCTTGTTTCGACGCTCAGCACGTTCAAATACGCACCTGGGATACATATCGCAAACGCGCTGCTTGGCGCTCGGCTTCTGCGCTT
This sequence comes from Suillia variegata, assembly GCA_949127995.1. Taxonomy (NCBI): domain Eukaryota; kingdom Metazoa; phylum Arthropoda; class Insecta; order Diptera; family Heleomyzidae; genus Suillia; species Suillia variegata. The sequence continues at coordinate 18,796,158 of OX421842.1, forward strand.
GCGCAAAAAACTAGTAAAACACGTTGCTAATGTGTTTACTTTTTTCTTTCGTTTCGTTTCGTTTCGTTTCGTTTTTTTTTTTCATATTTTATAGATTGTTTCTATTTTTGCGCGTATCTTGCCAAATGACGATGATGCTTTTTGCTTTTCTTGCCTCGTTTTTCACAAGTGTTGCTGTTTTATTTTTTTGCTCTTCCACTTTTTATGCATGCAGTGCATTTGTACATTAACGCTGCAGTTGTACCAGCACTTGTTGTTATTGTTGGTATTGCAGTTGCCACTGCTGCTGTAGCTGTTGCTGTTGCACTGTGCTGTTGTTATTGCGTTCATAAATGCCAGCAACGGCGAAACTTTACAAATTACAAAATTTTCATGTTGGAGAAAAATATAAAGAAAACAACAAAAAACCAAAAATTAAAAAAAAAAAAAAAAAAAACCCAGCAAAATTCATATAAAAACAGAATTGAAAAACCGTTTTGTAAGCGGGTCGGAATTGTTTGTGCTATAGCGCGCGACTTTTAAACTAAAAAGGTCAATCATAATTTTTCGGTATAATTGGTAGACAGGGTTGGTTGTTAGTATGTATATGTGTGTGTGTCTGTACGAGTTAATGCTGCATGAGTATGTAATTTACAGAAATTTAAATTTTTGAACTTTAACGAGTGGGTTCAATGCATTTGAAAAAGTAAAAAAAAAATAATTTCAAAGCAAGTGCATATGCAAAGCGGAAATTATGAACATTTTTTGATGGCTGTTTTTTTTTGTGGTAATTAAATTATTATTTTTGTTTAAAAACAGCTTGGCGTAATTTATCTTTATGCTATAAAGTTACCGAATCGCTTTTAATGTTTCTTAGAATTCTAAATCTACAGCAACAATTTAGATACATTCAAAAGGTTCTGAAAAATTTAAAAGATTTATACTTAATTAAAGTGATTAAATCTGTACTTTCCGCTCCTATCTAGAAACATTTTTTTATTTACTTATTAATAATTTAATAATATATTTAAAGTTTGATTTTTCATTTTTGAATTTAAATATAATTAATAAAAAAAAGTAAATTACATTTAACTGTAAATGCAAACACAACAACAATTCTTGTTGGATTTAAATTGATTTAAACAATTTAAACAGAAGTTCCAAAAGCTATTGGAAACATGAAGTTAAAAAATTAAATTAAATATAAATATTATAATATAAAAATAAACACTTTTACTTTTTTGTGGAATAAAAAAATAAAATACTTACAGCTTATGAATTTCACAGCATAACTAAATTTCGCTCTAAAAATTTAATTGAATTAGCTTAATTTAAAGAGCAAAGTTCTTTGCATTGAGTCATCTTGTTATAGTCTTGATTGAACAAAAGAATTCAAAGGCACACATACTAACCAACACAGACAAACCGACAGACGGCCGCGAACACACCCATGCACTCACAAACCCATAACAACAACGCGCGGCGCGATGTTTCACCCCCAATTTTACTAATTAAAGATGAAGACGATGGCAACAAAACAACAAAAAACTAAGAGACAAAAATACTAAAAATATATAAATAAAATAAATTTGTTGTGCTGTACGAGGACGCAAGCCCAAACTCCAGCATTTGCCTTTCGAAATAATTAATGTTAATGTTTTCTATGAAATATTTAACGAATTAGTAAATTAGTTCATTAGTTCGACTGAAATTACCATGAAATTTGAATAATTTAATAAGAGAGCACGCGCACAAGAACACAGCAAAGCAAGGACATCCAATGGAAATTGTTGTTGTTTTATTTTGGTTTCTCCTTCTTTGAAAAATTTCAAACTAGACAAAAATAAAATAAAAAAAATAAAATGTTTGTCCTTTTCTGATTTTGCATGAGAAAGTTCTGTCATAAACTGAAGTGCTCGTATCTATTGCGCATATTAACAAACAATTTAACCGACTATCGACTGAATTTTATTGTTTGCCAAGGGTTTGTATGTAGCCTTGCGTGTGTGTGTGTTTGTGTTTGTAACTGAGCAAACAAGTCCTTTTTGCCGTCGATAAAACTGTCCGGATTTCCTGCGATATTAACAACATTTTCCATTGCCAAGTTTGTCGCTACGCTTGCGCTCCTACGATTTTATAAACTCGCCTCCGACTGAATCACTGTGTGTGTGTTTGTGTGCGTTGCATACGCTGCAAGGGGTAATCTTGTGGATGACATACGTACATATGTAGTGTTCAAACGTTTCTTCTAAACAATAAAAAAAAACATATCAAAGTTGTGGAAAAAAGTAAAAGAGCTGCCTTCGAGCGGGGCTCGATACAAAAATAGCGCTTGTATTTTTCTTGCCTTTGTGTGTGAGTATTTTTTTGGTTTTACACTTACGCGTCTTTTTTGTTTTTGTTCGATCTCAGTATCAGCTTGAAGTTGGTGAAGTTATCCTGAACGACGTTGCACAGTACTTCACATGAACAAAACGAAACAAACAAATAAATAACAATTTTAACATTTCTTTTTTAAATATTAGGCATGCAAATATTTAACATGGCGTTTAAATTTACAAATTAACACTTCATAATTAAAAACTGTTGAGAAGTCAGTTCGAAATGAGTATTGTAAGTAATTATTCTATGAAAGACTTCTGATACATGTATTTACTTCATTTAAAAGGATTACAAAAATTCATACACATCGGAGCATGTCTTCTGCTTCATGTTCTATGTTTTAGTTTTGTGCAACTTTTAAATACTGTGCTAAGATTGCTGCTGCTTTTTCATCTTTAATGAACGCTAGTTCGAGTGTCTACAAGTCATTAACTCATCGTACGGACCTCGGCATATGCAATACTCTTGGCCATAGATAGCACTAGTATCTGTATCTGCAAGTGTACGAACTCGAACACACACTCATACATGAACTGAAAGTGACCATTAGTGCGACATCCGGTCGCTCGTTCGTTCGTTCGTTTGCACATTGCAATCGGCGTGTATTTAGGTCTTCTTTTGTTTTTGTTTTGTACTCTGCCTTTTACAGGGTTTTTCTTTGCCTTAGCCTTTTTCTTAACTTGGCTTACAGTCGCTTGGTTATTCTGGCTCATTGTTGTTGTAATTGCTACTGCTATTGTTGTTGTTTCTCATATAGCTTCTGCCTGTATTTGTGTCATATACTCCGTTTTACTTGTGGCTATGACAATATGCGTTTTTGTGTATGTTTCTTTTCTTCTTCTACTTGTTCTACTGTATTTTTGCGGCAAAGGATCATCTTCGGACATTTGCGGTCCTATTCTGGTCATTTACTTTCCTCAGTTAGCCGGTGGTGGTGTCCCTTTAAAACAGTTGGTGTAGTAAATATGCTTTACAGTACCAGAAAAGTACCTACGGCCAAGTAGAGTAAGTGCATGATGTGGCAGTAAAAAAAAGAACAAAAAAAGAAGTTGGACAAATGGCCACAAACACTTATGAAGACAATTTCCAGGCCTATCGGTTTGGTCGGTTGGTTGGTTCTTATGAATGAATGAAGTGGAAACCAGTTTGAGTGTTTAACTTTTTTCTTTCTTGTGTCTTACACACATCAGTTTTGTTTTTATTCCTGTTTTCTTGTTGGTAGTATTTTGTTGGTTTGTCACACTTCAAGGATTTTGTAGCTGTTTGGTGCTGACGTCCGAAAGGCTCAATGACATTATGTATACACGATGACTATATATATAAATATATATGTATATATATATATATTTGTGATGTGTGACAATTACTGGACGCATCCAAGAAAATGTGCACAAAGTGCTTGTGGTAGTTACTCGACGTAGGTATGACATTCATAAGAAACCTTATAGTGGCAACTTGACTTACGGCTTGGTCTTTTAATCCCCCTGTGTTTTTTTTTTAATTTTTAGTCACTTCATTCAGTTTTAATACTTCATTTTCTATACGCTTAGCTTAAGTTACCTTCCCAAATACACACACATGTTCGGAGTCGTCCATAATTTATTTTCCCATCGGAAACTGAGCTCATTTAAAATTTAAATGCCTCATCTCTACTGAAGCCAATAATCAATTAATCCATTGATTACTTTGTTGTTGACTAAGACAGGCAAACTAAGTTTGTCGACTCGTTATACAAGTATGTGTCATGCGTGCATGTATTGGTATGTTAATATGTGCGTCTATACGCCCGAACTCCTCGTCCATCCACCATACCTCCTCATAATAATTATTAGCGTATATACGTTACTCAAATTCAGTCAGTCAGTTTTCAGTTTATGAGTTTGGGTACATTTACCCGTTGTAGCCCATTTTTAAGTCTTTGAAATCGTTTTTAATGCTAATGAGATACCAACTTAATTTTTTCGAGTAGGTTGTAGTAGGCAGGCCTCTGTGTGATTGTGCGGCTGAATTGTGTTGTGCTGTGATGTTGCGATGATGGTAAGGTGAGGTGTTTTGCTCTGTATGCCAGTGGTTGGATTTCATTAAAAAAACGTGTTATACGTGCTTTTCTGTCTGTCTTTCCGTCTATCGGTCTGTCTTTCTGTCTCTATATCGGCATGCTGTCTTTAAGACACTCAAAAATAAGTTCACAACATAAGCCAACTTAAATATGAAAAGGCATGGAAATCTTGATGTGCGTGCGTGGGTTGTGTCGTCTTGATTTGGGCGTTTAAATTAGGTGAATCGGTTAAGTTGTAAATATTAACTTGGATTAGCGTCTTTTGTAAAGAATGTTTTTTTTTACCGGTGACCGAAAATGCAATAGTCGATTTTTTGTTTTTGTTTATTTCAGCGCTAAACCAAACAGATGCACAGACTATTGTTGTGCAAAAGTTCCGCGTGACGCCGCACGATCTTCAAATCCTCGAGGGTACCGACACTTTGTTGCGCTGTGAAGTCGATCAACGTGCCGGTCAGGTGCAATGGACAAAGGATGGGTTTGCTTTGGGCTTTTCCGCTGTTATACATGGTTTTCCACGTTACTCGGTGCTTGTTGATGCCGTCAACGGTGTCTACAATCTACAAATAAAGAATGCTTCACTCGAGGACGACGCCGAGTATCAGTGTCAGGTTGGGCCCGCCGCTGGCAATCCGGCTATTCGCGCCAATGCTAAGTTAAGCATTGTAGCCGCACCCAGCTCGATTGCAATTGAAGGCTATGCACAGAATGCTAAAGTCGAAGTAATTGAGCGCCAGAATTTGACACTGAAATGTGTGGCAGAGAATGCGAACCCCGCTGCTGATATTGTCTGGTTTCATGCTAATGCACCACTAGCATTTGGTAAGTTTGTCTAAATATTTGCAATGGCTTAGGTTAGTCTTCAACGTATCTGTTTATCAATTTAGTGTTGCCCAAAGTGGAAGTCAACGAAACTGCATTAAAACGCTTTAGAACCACTTCAACGCTGACTATACAGCCACGTGCTGATGATGATTTCAAAGACTATTCATGTGAGGCACGTCATAAGGCTTTGCCGCCAGATGTGCCCATGCGCTCGAATATAGAACTTTCGGTTTTATGTAAGTTAAAATTATTATACAATATTTAGAACTTCAGATAAATTTGATATTCACATACGAATGCTGTAATTAGATCCTCCTGGACCACCATTCTTCGAGGGCTATAGTCAGGGAGAATCTTTAAGACGTGGTCAGAAAGTACAAATCGCTTGCCGCAGTCGTGGCGGAAATCCGCCTGCTCAGTTGATATGGTATAAAAACGGCGTAGCCATTGCATCACCACAAAGGTAGATGATATAATTCAAATTTAAGTAAAGATCGATAATATAATGAATGAAATGTTTAAACAGGACATCAGGTAGGCTCTCCGAAAATGTGTATAAATTTACCGCCGAAGCAGCAGACAATGGCGCTAATCTTGTATGTGAAGCCAAAAATATACTATCGAATACTGCACTAAAAGCTGAATTTAATCTGACAGTTTTGTGTAAGTTACAAATTCATTTAACCTAAACAGTTCCTAAGTAAATTTTGAATTTATTTATGAAGTCTCACCGAAAGAAGTCACAATCACTGGTGCGACTGAGGCCAAGGTTGGCGATGTTATACAATTATCTTGTATCACATCGCCCTCAAATCCGCCGGCGCGCATCAATTGGTCAATAAATGGACGCCCGCTGGGAAATAGCACCTACAAGACTGTGACGAGTATAGAAGGTAATTACTTAAAAATAAATTAATTTATTTCGAACTCTTTACAAGGTTTTTTCATTTAAAGGTGGCTGGATAAGTGCTTCAAATGTCTCGCTGACCATTGATGCTCACAGTCGGACTTTTGTGGTAGTCTGTCATGCGCTCAACATGGAACTGACCCAGAATGTTGTCGGCTCGCATACGGTTAATGTGTTGTGTGCGTTTAAAAATTTTTTTTTTTTCTTAATTGATTGAGATTTATTTGATCCTCCATTTACAGATCCACCGTCTTCACCACTTCTGACAGGCTACAATGACGGCGATATTATTATCTCGGGTTCGGTTAAGAAGTTGCACTGCACTTCCGCAGGCGGTAATCCACCTCCAGCTCTCAATTGGTATAAGAATGACAAAAAGCTTAACGCCGCTGTCAAAGTCTTGGACAACAAAATCACATCCGAACTGTCGATATTGGTTAATTCTTCCGACAACAATGCAATTTACAAGTGCGAGGTTCAAAGTCCGGCCATCGAAATTCCACTTTTCGCAACTAAAACTTTAAGTGTGCACTGTAAGTTCCTAAATCGAGACCAGTTTCAAAAAATTAGGCTATTTTAAATAAAATCTCCGTTTTAGTTCCACCCGAAACTGTCAAGATTAGTGTGCAACCAAAAAACTTGGTGCCTGGTATACGAGCAAAACTCATTTGTGATTCAAGTTCAAGTAATCCGCCTGCTAAAGTGTCTTGGTGGAAGGACGGAATACCAGTCGAGGATGTTAATCTTTCAACTAAGCAGGGACTTTGGGGTGGTTCGATATCGACACTTGAAGTGCATATTAATATTACGCAGGACTTAGATGGCATTGTCTATACATGTCAAAGCATTAATGAGGTGTTGCAACGTAGCGTACACGAGACCGTCAGCTTGGATATACTTTGTATGTTTATACATATATGCAATTAGTTGACCATTTTATATTATTTTTCATGTTTTATGCTTAGATCCGCCAAAATTCGACAACACTCAGATAACCACATTTGTGGGTGTCGAAGGTGAACCTCTGCGTATTGCTCTACAAGCGACAGCCAATCCCATGACAATGTCCTATACCTGGACCAAAGACGGTCTGCCAATAACAACGAATGGTGCAAGCGGACAGCGTATTGTATCGGAAGGTGCCGTTCTAAACATAACAAAACTAAGTCGAAACGATGCAGGCAACTATATTTGTGAGGCGCTCAATTCACAGGGTACAGCAATGTTGGAAGTTAACGTTATGGTTGAATGTAGGTTTTATTTACGGATAAGGTGTTATTATGATTAACAACTTATTTTTGTCTATATATTAGATCCGCCTACCATCGATGCTTCTATGGAGGGTAGCAGTTTTATTGTGGGCGAGGATGCTGTACTCTCTTGCAATGTAGATGCACGTCCTTTGTCAGCAGAACATATTTCATGGACGCGTGATGGGTATGATATGTTAGAGCGTACGACTACGAGTTTTGAAAACGGCACCGCATATTTACATATTAAGAATGTGCAACGGTCTGACGTGGGCAATTTTACGTGTGGTGCAGATAATCAGCGTGGCGCTGCCGATCAGCGGGAGGTGTTGTTGATAGTACAATGTGCGTTTAAAAATACTTATTAATATATAAGTTTCACTATCTAACTAAACTCAAACTATCTTTTCACAGCTGCTCCCGAGTTGGATCATACACCTGCTTATATGCGTTTTGCTGCTCGTTTGAGCGAACGTGCACGCATCGTTTGTAAAGCCTTGGCCGCTCCCCAACCTAGTTTTATTTGGCGACGCAACGGTAAGGACATCAAAATGCAAAGGCGTAACAAATTCAAGGCAGTCGAACGTAAAGTCGATCCATTGCACTACGAGTCGGCGTTGGTCATTGAGAACACGTTGGCCGATGACTATGGACAGTATGAATGTGTTGCACGCAACTCACACGGTCAATCCAGTTCTACATTGGAGTTCTCGCGACCCACGCGTCCTGATACGCCGCTTGAGTTGCGAGTCGCCAATGTGTCCGATGATGCAGTGGTGTTGTTTTGGGTACCCGGATTTGATGGTGGTCTGCCCGTATATTATCGCTTGAGATATAGGCCTGTAGGCGATGACAAATACAAGTTTGTCGACGCTAAGCCAGGTCGTTTAAATGCAACGTTGGACAGTTTGAAGCCAGGCGGCACTTATGTGTTCTCTGTAATGGCTGCAAATGAGGCGGGTGGTAGTAAATTTATGCCCGATATTAAATTGACGCTTGGTAAAGGTGCGTCTTGCATGCAATTTGACTTCAAACAGAAAGTAATTTGATATTTGTATTCAGGTTCTCAACCCTTTTCTGCTGAATTTGTGGAGAAAGATGAAATGCCAAATTTTATGATCATTGGTATTACATCGGCCGCCATGGTTTTGTTAGTCTTGAATGCCGCATTGGTCGCTTGGTTTGTCATGCGTCGACAGAACAAGAGCAACGCTGAAGCAGAGAGTCCTAATGACGATGCCTATTCCAAGGATGATAATCAATCGGTTTATAAGGTAAGTTTCATTGGCTGGCAATCAAATGATTTTAATTATGTAAATATTGTTCTCTTTTCCTTGCAGCTACCCATTACTGCTTTGCCCGCCGATGTGCACCATAAGCAAGCGGCTTCCACTTACCTTGTAGAAAATGTGGATATCATTCAGTCGACTGCTTACCCACCAAAATATCAGGAGAGTTCAATGTGCACGCCACCGTATATGTGCAATCCTGACTTCACGCGAACGCTGCCTAATCCGAAGCGACACAGTAATCGTAATTGCGTTACTGAGGCGGCATCCCAACGTTCAAAGGATGATCATATGCTAATCTCCAATGGGCTGTATATTCCGGCGCCTTCGCCTGCTTCCTCGCTGGTCATTAAGGGTGGCAGTTACATTTCATCTCCGTCGCCGGCACCACCACCGGATGGGTCGTATTTCAATATGAGCGACAAGTATATCTCGTATCCGCCTGTGGTAAGTTTGAGAGTCTGAACTGAAGTTTCGGTTTTGTTCTCAAGCGGTGATGATATTTCAGGCATACTGAACAACCACCACCATCAACAACAACAACAATCTTCACTAACCACAACAACAACAAGAACACCACAATTTCGAAGAGCTTCTTCTAAGTAGACTGATTCCAAACACGAAACAAACTCAATTTAAATTCAAATTCAATTACCGATTTATAAATAGAGGAACATTTTAAATTGGCGCAAAAAGTCGAAAAAAAACATGTTATTGGAAAATATGTAAGCGTGCGTGCGTGTGTGTGCGTGTGTGCCAAAGGCTGTGATAATGTACCTGCTCTATTGCGGTGGCCCCGATGCAGTTGCGGCGGCTTCTAGAGTTGGAGTAGCAGGACACGCGAGATATTCAAATGACTGCATCAAGTGCTGCGCTATGCTGTGTGGCAGTAAGCATCGTCGCTCATCAATCATGCAACCGTTTTGGGGCAGGTTTAAGTTTAAGTCATATTTTACGACTAGTTTAAAGATACGCATGTAGTTATTTTTATTTTATTTAGCTTTTAGGATTTTTATTTTCGTTTTGTTTTTAGTAGGTGTATTCTTAAGCGTAGCTACTTAGTTTATAAGACATTCATATACAAACGAACATACAAACAAACAAACATACAAACTTACAGACAGTCGTTGACGAATACGCATCAATATAATAGTCGTCTTTAGCGAGGTTTAGAACACAAATTTTATAGATATATTTACTTTTTCATATTTATATACATACATATATGTAGTAATGTAAGTGATAAGCAAGTATAATATTAATATGAAACTTGGTTTAGAGTATTTTAAAACGTTTTCAAATCAAATGGAAAATATAAGATCATCATTATCATCGACGACAATAAATTATATTTATGTTTTTATTGTAGTGTTCAAAAACGATTTTCTCATACATGTAAAATATTTAAAAATTTTATTCGCATTTTTATATTATAAATATATTTTACTAAAATGAATAAACATCTTTTTAAATTCAAACCATACGATTAAACTTTTTTATGGATAATGGAAATTCACGTAAGTAAATTTTGGTGAAATCATAAATCAGCTGAGAGAAAATTTTGTTTCGGGCCTATAAATGCCTGGAGCCATTTTACTGATGAAGTGCGGCACAAGAAAGCGTTAAGCCTGCGAATGGTTGGCTCGTTGCTTAAAATGTATTTGCAGCACCTTAATTTAAAAGAAACTTTAGTTTCATTTTAGAATAGTAACTAAGTATATATGTAGCTCAAAGTAAACAAAACTTAACGAATTGAAAGAATTAAACTCTAAAGTTTTTTTTTTGAAACGATGCTTTTATCTAAGAAAACATGAATGGGATATTTTCTCACTTGTGTAAAAAATTTAAAAAGAGGTCAGAGTGGTTTAAAAAGTATTCGAAACTAAAAGAACATCTTGTATAATTTTTGTAAAAAAATAACTATTTTTTTGTTAATTTAATATGCTCAGAGTTTATAATGACTGAAACCATGCTAATTTACCATTAGCGACACTAAGCGCTATCACAGACTTTAACGTCAAAACTACAAGCAAAATTATAATAATTCGTGTCAACTTATATTCCCATAGACTTGTGGCCACTTCTGCAGTCAAGAGCCCAACTCATCGTGCAACCCCACTCACAATGTATGCAACGCAATTAGGTCGTTAAATACGTCTAAGTCCAATTGTCGTGTTTTTTTTTGTCGTATTAAAAGTTTGACATATTTTTAATTTCTTAAAGTGTAGTACATATTTAATGCTTGTAGTTCCGCCGCGACTTCAGCGTAATTTTCTTCTTCGAACTACAAGTGCATTTACAACACATGTCGGTGGTGATGTACCGAGTGCCAAGGGTCACACCCTAAATCCCCTCTGAGTGCTTCAGATTAAACGGAGAAAATAACTTTTGTAAATTCGATTTCGTTTCATTTGAGTCGCAGCAAACTGGCTGAAATCTCGAAACATTATTCACTCATTAAAATAATAACTACAACAAGAAGTATACATAACAGCAACAACATTTATGAGTATGTACAGCAACAACAATCAGTTAAAAAAGCGAAGAAAGAATTATTAACGAAAATACGTAACGTTATTCATCTAAAGTGGCGAAAAAGATGCGCTTCTGCTGCGGCAATTGTGTTTTGTTGTGTTGTCGTTGCTGCTGCCGTTGCTGCTGCTTATTCAGCAGATACATTTGCAGATACACTTGCTGTTGTTGCTTTTACTACTGCTGCCGCTGCTGCTGCTGTTGCGATATGCACAAAGTGCGGCTGAGTCTTTGGAGGAAAACGACTAGGCCTGGGAATAATTAATTCCCACGAATTAATGCACGAGACGAGACGAGTTCGAGGCTGAATTGCTGTGCTGCACAGAACCAGAAGCGGCAAAAGCTGCTTTTGCTTCTGCATCAAACAACAACAAAAACAAACCCCATCGCAATCACGGCTGCGGATATACTCGCACGAAAGAGATATAAATATGCTTAAGATATAAGATACAGTAGCGGCTGTGGCGGTGGCGGTACCAGTTCACTCCGCAGGAGCTGTTAGTGTGATGTGGTTGAGGCGGTATATGAGGAGGTTCGGTTGGTTGAAGGGAGTCTAGTGTGAAAGTATAAAAAAACCAGCATAAGAAATATATTCGGCTAAGCCGAAGCTTAAATAGTCCATGCGCCATTTTTAAGTTGATTATTATTTAAATGTATCGAACAAAAAAATTAGCTTCCTTTAAACACATTTTTTCTGCGTTTCTATAAGTAGGAGTCGTCACGCCCATTTTTTGTATGGCAGGAAGTTGAAAGAAGTTTTTGATCATCTTAGAAATCCGCATAGAAAAGAAAAATTTCAACTTAATATCTTTTAAACTACGATCTTTAACTCTTGCATGGGCAAATAAAAGACCAAACTTAATGTATCCTACGGTGCGTGTGTGCGCGTAGTGTATGGTATGAAAATGTAATAAAGCAGCATACGTTGTACTTATTTAGCGCGCTTAATGAATTCAGCAGGTACACGATCAAACAGACAAACATACAGACACATAAAATACATACTCATTTACATATGTATATATGTATCTATATACATATATAAATGTATATGTATATATATTTATATTTATATATGATTGTAATTTGCATAGAAGTTGTCATCTGTTGTGATTTCTTGTTTTAACACTTTTTTCTTAATTTGATATTAAAGCTGATTTCTATCGATTTTATGGATTGCAAAATTTTAAGTTGGTATTTTTATTTTTTTTGTAGGAAAATGTGTTACATTTTTCAAATCAACACAATTAAACTCCTTTCTTTTAGTTAACAAAGAAAAAAAGGTAAAAAAGAAAAGTTTTAAAGACACGTCGAAGGCTCATTAAATTGGCGAGTTATTAGCGAAGCGTCAAAGTGACGACAAAACCTGCGCGCTCCACTTCCTGTTTACAGCTTACGAGAAGTTGAACATGCCCTCATCATATCGTAGTATTTAATAAACTGGACAGGCTCTGCCCAGGCAACGAAACTGGTCAGCAAGCAAGATGCAAGTTGTACATATTTCTACCAATTGACCAGTTGCAAGCTGCGGCAAGTTGTTCTCGCTGTTGCGACCGCTGTGAGAATCGTTTCTTTTTTGAATTAAGTTTATTTGTGCACCCTACGCTGGGTCAATTACAGAATGTTTAGTGTAATGATATAAATTTCCTCAAGGTTTTAAATAAAAAAGAAGTTAGTATCGTTTTTCTAAAATGTAGCCGCGCTTCTTCTTATTTAAGACAAGATTAAGACGATTCGGTATATTTTATGCAGATGAGTAAATTTCCGTTCCCAGAACATTTAATCACAATATCGTGCATATAAACATAGATATAGTGATAAGAAAAGTGGACCTATCAGGTGGTCGACCCCGGCCACGTTATGTGCAGCAGTATATTTTCATTTCTAGAATCTTCATACAATAATATAAACAAGTTGTTTTTATTATGAACGATTGAAAGCTTTTAACTGCATCTTTGTCTCTGATAATGGAAGGGTAGCGTTTTCTAAAACTTCTGTCCGACCTGCTATTTTAATACACTTCTCTCACACAAGCTCGTACCGAAGGGTACATTGAGTTTGTACCTCCATTTGTTACCCCCATAAGGGGGTGTTGTATGTATGTTTGACAATATATGTATATAAATGATCAGCGTCAAATTCGATGTAACGATGTCTGTCTGTCTGTTCCAGCAATTACAGCTGTAGATTATGATAAATCGAGCTGATATACGAGTTCTAATTCTCCAAGCGACGGATAAGTTCTAAGATGAGCAAGATCGGAAAAAAACCACTCTCCCTCCCATACAAGCACCCGCTTCCATGCGGAAAGAAGAAACGATTTAAAATAACCAGCTAAGAACCACGCCCACCTCTAATACAAACTTCTCTTTTTTCGCGGATAAATCCGATCCGATAAGAACAACGCCCACTTATAATAGAAACATGTATCACTTATGTGCTAAAAGAAACACATTTCTTGGTAACACTGAAATGGCGAAGGAGGGTATTTGAGCTTCGGTATTGCCGAAGATAATAAACAAAATACAAATTTTTTGTAACTTGAACCTTAAGCTGCACTCATAATTTGCCTTACCTTACGGGTACTACCTTACTAGACTACAGCTTAGTTTGAAAAGTACAACGCCCACTTCTAATAGAAACAACAAATATGTTATCTCTAAAATGGTGTAGGGTATTTGAGCTTCATAATAGCCAAAGATTCTCTTATAAGTTTTAATTTGAGTGTTTTCTCGTTCATGTCAATATAGCCAGTTGTTGTTGCTGTTGTTGTGGTAGCACTGCTTGTTTCTGCATGTTATCTTACATTTAAAGTCGCAACAAAAGCGAAAAACTTGCCACAGATGTGCCTAAAACCGGTTTCCTTGATTTGCAAAGCGACCCTTGAATGCAAGTGATCTAAACTTGCGGTGCACTCGATGCAATTACAATTCTGATGGCGGCAGTAGCATCACGCTCTTGTTGTTCTTTTTGTCCTTTTGCAGTTGTTGTTGTTTCTGTTGGCGTTGTCGCTATCATCGTTGTTGTTTTCGTCTAAATTATGGAGTGCGCTGACTGACTGACTGACTCTGCCAGCACCATGACTACTGAAAAACCGAATCGGTCCGGCGACCGGCAGAGTTAGCAGAAGTGATGACTGTGGCATGTTGCAGCACCAGCATCAGCAGCAGGAGCAGCGGCAACAAACCTGCGTTTCTAGTTTCGCTTTTCAATTTGTTAACTTGAATGACAAAGTGGTGCGGCGTTCTGGTCATGGCCTGTTCGGTTCTGTCTTGGCTTGACCACAAAAGGTGCGATTGCAATTATTGCAATGGCGTCGAGTGCACTGACCACGTTTGTTCATTTTCAGCACTTCATTCATAAAATCGGACGTCGGACATCATGGCTCTACCTAGATGCAGCCGCATTTGGGGTTGGTCTCTGCATCAGCATAAGCAGAAACAGCAGGTAATATCAGGAGTTAAAGTTGAATAACTGGGCTTGGCTTTCGCAGTGGATGGAAGTGCATCTCTGATATGTACTCCTACCTATCTACATATTCCAAAGGGAAAACTGGCTTTTTCTTGGGTAATTAGTTTGATTTTCCTTTGCCTTGTTGTTGTGTTGGTAATTACTGCCGATGATGTTGTTATTATTGTTCTTCTTGCTGTTGTTTTTTCAAGCATCGTAATTTAAAAAATGAGCTGAAAGCGCTTGTTTCCTCTATTTCAAACTCCATTAATAAACATTTCTAACGCGCAGTTTATTTTTATCTGGAAATCTAATCGTAGCCCAGGGCAAGAGACCGCTGCCTGCAAGATGTTGTTAACGGGCGTCAATGAAGTGTGCTGCAGTTGCTCACCGCCGCCGCTGTTGCTGTTTACTGCACAAGCATGGGCGGCACAAGCATGGGCGCTGTTGTGTATTGCGTTGTATATCAGCAATGAAGTTTTTTAAAAAATGGTTTAAAAGTTTAAAGATTTTCGAGAAAACATGGTGAATGCACCTTTTGAATATGTTGGATTCAGGTACTTGGGAATCGTTTACTAGACACGTGATCGGTTTTAAGTCGCATTTTAATCTCCATCGTAATATATCGTAAATTTAGCATAACCTTTAATTTTCCGATTTTAGTTCCAATAATGAAGCGGATCCTAACAACATTTTACGTTTCGTTCAATAATTTTGTAAACATCCATTTTTTATTGTTTATTGTAGCGAACTGACAAATGTTTTGAAATGTAACTCGAGCTTGCAACTTATTAAAAATCATTACCATCAGAAGTTAACAAAATAGTTGCGACTACTGGAAAACCTTCGCATTTATTGTGTGTGTTTATTTTTTTTACCGACACATGATCACTTCCGGTGACACCTCGTAGATCGGTCAACATTAACAACAAAAACCACAACAACAACAACAGCGCTTGAATGTTACTAACTCGATAGGCATTTGGGTCAGTCCACTTCAAAGTGTCGCTTCTGACCTTTTTCAATTGCGCCTGTCGCCAATAAGTAGATTATGTGATCATTTTACATGATTTGTGTCCTTTTAACAAATGCTATACAAATGGAAAACCCAAACGAAGACCTGCCATTCATAAATAAATGGAATTTTCCATTTGGTAAGTAACCTCGACCATGTCTGAGGCACAATCTAATTATCCACGCCTCGAATGCTGGCGCACACTTCAGCCAACAAACAAACATACACAAACACATAGCACATACATAGGCACATCGATGGAAGCGTTCGCTGCGCGGCATGCATAAACGGTCGCAAAGGATAAAAAGGATTTGTTATGACTTCGTTAAATTTCTATTTGACGGAGATTAGTTGTTTATGCTGTTTTGTCGGTTTGTGTGTACTTATACTCGTATGTGCGTATGTTATTTGAACCCATATTGTCCATATCTGTGCGGTCTTATATTTTTTCTATTTTTTTGTGTGCTCCCGCTGCTTGAAGTAGTCTCGCCGACGCTCGTCAGCTTCTTATAGTGTCATAAACGTTTTTCAATGATTATAATCTTTTACTTCATTTATATTATTTGAATTTTTTTTATACTTTCGTTCTTTTGGAGAGTTGACTTGACTTTGCGTTGCGTTGCGTTGCGTTGCTATTTTTAAGCTGGTCCATGGGGTATTTATTGTTTCGTTTCAATTGTTGTGCCCTGCGTAGGCCTCAACTGCTTTTTCATATGTACATATTCATCAACATCATCATTTGCTTCATCATCATCTTTAGTACAATATGTATCGTATTATATCCGTAGATGTATTGAAAATTAACGGCATGAAGAAAATGCAAGAAATGGCTTTATTTTATACTAAATTATAGTACCCGGCGTTGCCTGGGATTGTTTTTAAAGATAAATGTGTGTACGATAATTTGAAAGCTGAACTTTTAGTTACTCCTCGTTGTAGCATTTCTGAGTTACGAAGGTGGGCGCTAAGTTGATCCAACCAAGCTAATTTTTGGTAAGTGCTTATATCAACTAAAATATCAAATTTTCGATTTTATGGAGCAATATTAGCCATATGATCGAATATTTTCACTTAATTTCACTAATTGTGAACGAAACAGGCGGGTATGTATGTTATACTAAGACCTGGTTCTTAAGAGCTATGTGTACCAAATTTTAATTAAATCGTTTTAGCGGTTCTCGAGTCTACCCAGAACAACTGACAGACAGACCGACCGACAGTTAGACGTTGCTTATAATATTATGAATAGCCAAATTTAGTATTCTAGTTTTATGCGATTAAAACGAAGTGATTATGCTAGTTCTACTGCTCTACTCTATTCCAAGCGCTGTTTTGTATTCTCAGATATCACTAAAGACTTATCTATCTGTCGCTGCGGCTTATTGTATTTTCAGAAAACAAAATCGATTTTATTGAATGAATAAAAAAGGAAACAAAAATTCAACTAATTTGTGGAGAAATGCGAAAATGGCAAATCAACTCGGTCCCGCTAAACTAATGAGTTGTAATGTGAGCTTAGCATATAAAGTGAGTTAATAGATACACTGAGAACTTTGTATTATGTTTTTTTTAAGCTTATCTTTTCTTAAATTGAAAACTGGGTAAAGTGATCTGTTTGGACTTTGGTCAAAACCTTTCCGACACTATTTTTGTAATACATTTGTTGACATCAAGATAGAATCATACAATTCCATTGACAAAATCATTAAAATAGTTTTAAGTTTATCAATGACTACCTATGACTAATTTGATAAAATGATTCTATTGACAAAATGAAAAAGTTAATATTGTTCCAGTTAAGTTTTTTAATGTTGTCTTTTGGGAATTGATCGAAATAAATATTTAACTTATTAATATTTTTTTAACAAAATAATTTCATTGGGTTTAAAAAAAATTGTAAATGCACCACATAGTGGTGAATATTAGGCTTGGTCAAATGTTCGTATCTTAGAGAAATATTTAATATAGATATAACCATGTACATATATATTCTTGATCAGAATCAAAAACTGAGTCGATCTAGCCATGCCCGTCTGTTCGTCTGTCTGTCATCGTTTCTTGTTAATACGATAGCGAGAGAACCATTAGAGATATTGAGCTGAACACTGGTTCAGTAGTTGCTCTTACGTCCTAGATGAACTGATTAGATTTTGGAGCCAAACCGCCCATGACCACACCCACTTTATCTTAAGATACTGTTTCTTGGTACACGATATCTTGAGAACCATAGGAGATATTGGGTTGAAACTGTACAATATTTTCTGTTATCAATGGAAACAACTGATGTGATTTTGGAAGCGATTGTATATTTTCTTACTTGTTTTTAGTTGCTGAGGTCGGTTAAAGTTTGACAAAATCTTGAGAGAAAAGTTTATCTCGAAAGGGTGATTCAGTTATTTCTTAATGTCCATGAAAGTATAAAACAAATAGTTAATTTTTTAGTATCACTAAAATAATAATATTTTTGTTAAGTGAATAAAAAAAAAAACACAATAAATCTTAGCATTTATGCTAAAGTTATTTGAGAGAAGAAGATTAACTTTTGTTGAAAAACTAAATACTATATAGTCGTTATTAATGGTCCTAACTTAACCTTTTACTTATTTACTTATTAAGGTGGTCTAGATATTAACATCGTAGGAATCCGTTATCGGATTCGTTCCGTCGCAACCCAGCCCTCAAGAAGCCTCTGAAACGAGCACGGCTTAAGCCATTAATAAATTGATCATCCAATGACTACAAGTGATGAGATATTGTCTGAAGAAATAGATAACTAACATTTTTAAAATAAAACTATGAAATTAAATATTATATGTATCTGCAAATGTTAATACATTTGTCTATTGCCAATTTTGCATCAAATTGCTTCTTTTTTTACCAACTTAACTGAACTTTCAGTCTTCATCGCTTTTACAAATTTTGCTAGTGTACTAATTGTATACTTCTTCGGAAAAGTTTTTTGCGTACCAAATGTATGCTTAACAAAAGAAGAAGAACAACAAAACAAAAATATCACAAAAAAAAACAAACAAAAAACACAGACAAAAGAAAACTAATCCCACTCATTCACACAGATATAGTATCTGGGCATAGACTGACTTGACTACACCTGCATCATTATTATGTTTTTTCTTAGGCTTTTTGTTTCTTGTCTTTTTGTCTACTTTATTTTCTTGAAGGTATTCATTACGGCTCTATTGCCAACGTATCTTCAAGATGTTTATGAGTGAGTATCTGTGTATCTCTATTGCGAAAGCTTTGCTTTTCAACGTAGTAGTTTGATAATAGTTGGCAGTAGTAAACAAGTTGTACGAGTTGAGTTCGAGACGAGGAGTTGGATTTGGATTTGTGGTTCTATCGACGTAG
Source organism: Suillia variegata (assembly GCA_949127995.1). NCBI lineage: Eukaryota > Metazoa > Arthropoda > Insecta > Diptera > Heleomyzidae > Suillia > Suillia variegata. The sequence goes on from OX421842.1 coordinate 18,815,212, forward strand.
TTCGGTTCAGTTGGTGTTTTCATTCATAAAACCGAAAGAAGCATAAAATAAATCCAGTTTTTGCTGACTTAACTCGCCAGCCAGCTGTGCTCGATGGCGGGCATGATTGAAGCGTTACGGAGGGCGCGCTGAGGTAAAGCAATAACAGAAGCAGCAAGACAAGCTCTTATTTGTGTAGGTCTGTGAGAAGGTTCCCTCGGATGCGAACGAGCCAGTTTCTAAGTTTGGTTGTGGGTTCAAACTTGTTTTGGCCGCATTAACATGTAACACACACGCTGGAGTGTAGATGTGTGCATGTGTTTTTGTATAAGCACTTTTATGCATGTGTGTGTATGTGAGTGTCTCCATGTCACTTTGATTGTTAATAATTTTTCTAATTTATATTTATGCATAAATATAGCGCGTGGGTTGTTGCTATCACCGAAGACACCACGCGACGCGATGCTTCTCTGCTCAACGCACTGCTCAACGCAGGGAAAGATGTTTTTGCGGAAGCAGTCAGCGTAAGTAAGAAACTTTTTGTACATTTATTTCTATTTTTTTTTTTAAATAAATAGTTAAAAAGATCTCTATCTATATTTGCACATTTAAGGTTTAAGTTTAAAATCTAAACTTGTTATAGGAATCTTTAAGGTGATAGAAAATAATTCAAATGTTTGAAACAATCATCGCATTGTATATTAAGAAAAAACCAAACCTTAATGCTTCGAACAAGCTTTCAAAATAATCGTCAATAAAGTTGCATTTAATAATTCTAGTTAAACCTTTATTTAATTTATTACATCATATCTGCAACCTCCTTAAAATTAATGTCTGGTTTAATAATTCAATGCTTGACTTAAGTTAGATACGTACAATAAGCGTTGAATGGGCAACTAAAAAATTTAATTTCCAGCATTAAGACCATAGCTAAGAGTAGCTTATTTATTTATATACAATATTTGTGTGTATGTTGCAACATGCAAGCTCACTTGATGCATTTGCGCTGCAATTTGTTTTGAAATGGAATATTTAGTTTTCCTTTAAAACAAAAGAGGGTCTTTCATCGTATTTGGGCTGGGAACTTGGTTGCTCCAACTTTTCCTCCACTTAGCAGGTTTTCTTTCCAGCTTCCTGTTCGTGGTTTCCCCCACTAGGCAAATTGTATCGTACCACATCGCATCGTATCGTATCGCATACACATTCTCACAATTCATTAGAGTTGAAGTTGTAGTTGCAAGATGTCTGCTTGCAAAATTCAATCTTTGGCCAAAATGGAAATGGCAAAGGGAAGTAAAAAATATGAAATTCCCACATAAATTATGGACGAGCCCAAGTGTGACCAATAAACATACAATTCCCACTTTTCGCTAGGCTCTTAGAAAGGGCCTGCTTGCGTGGTTTCACTCTTCTTTGGCTTTGTTTTTGCTCAGATTTCAGTGGTCTTTTCCATGTTAACTCTTTTTTTTTTAATTCTTGCATTTGACTTTTTGTTTTGTGCTTGATTTCGTGCAATAAAATATTCCTGGAAAAATATTGTTTGACCACAAGTGGGGCCCGCTATTTTTTTTTTGTCGCCGCTATTGGTTTTTTCTCTTTCTATCTACATTTGAGCGGAGCTCTGCAAAGGGCAAGCAAAATATATTCGTTTTTTAAATTTTTCCATTTTTTATCTTAGCCTGTTTTATTTCTAATTTAACAAGAGAGGGGAAAATTTGCATTTGTAGCCCACAATAGAAAACTCAAACTTAGCAGAAATCCTTGCTGCCACCTGTTTCCTTAGGCCCCGCCTGTGCGGACCTGCCCGCTCATAGCTCATTCGCATAAAAATGGCGTACGTGCGCCGCAACCCCTTCACGTCCTTTTAACTTAATTTACAGTTAAATATTAGAAATTACCTCACGTAGCCTGCGTAAAGCACAAAAACAGGGAAAAAAGCCAAGAAGAAGAAATACGAACAGGCATGAGTGAACTTTTGAAGCCTAAATAAAAAGAAAAAAACTTTTGTGGTGCAAATGTGCTTGAAATGTGTTTTCAATTGCCAATCGAAGCATGTAACGGAAAACTTAAATTGACGTTGCTTAAGCGGAAATCCTTTGTAAGCTACACATACGCTCACACACACACATAAACTGAAGCACTCTTTCACCCACAGACACTTACACACACTTAAACTAGAGTGGTTTAATCAAATAATTTTTCCAATATTCTTATAATTTTAACCATATTATACAAGTTAATCCATTAAAAATGGAAAACAAGAATAGCAGAAACAAATAGAGGAGGCACGGTAGGTAAATATAAAAACCATAGTGTGCCAAAAGTATTTTAGAACTATTCTAAAAAATGCAACCAATGTGCAACACAAAGCGATAAGCCTTTTTAAAATATCAATTTTATACTATTTACTTTTTGAATTCCATTTAAAAAACCATCTAATGACATTAAATGATCGATTTAACGATGGTCGTCAATGAGCTTCTTTTTCCAAGCAAATGTTGAATCAAGCGTTTGCAAAGGTGGATACAATTTACTTCCAACTTTCCATATATACTTTTTTTTGTTAAAAATTTAATAAATTTAATTGTAGTACAGATAACCAGTTTGAATTCAGTATTTGAGATTTCAGCAATAAAACAAAATTAGAAAAAAAAAATGGGTTCGATCAAATAAGAACAGCGCCCACTTTTAATAAAAATATAGAAAATGTGCTACAAATGAAAGAGCATGAAAGCGAATTGTTTCTCTACAATATTGTGAGGTGTTTTAGCATCCCATTCGCACAAGTGTTTTTTATAATTAAAATTTTGAAAGAAAAATTTGTTTTAGACAACCCTTTTCTTTTTTTTATATGTAATATTAGAAATGAAAATTCAGCAGCACAATATTCCTACAAAGCCACTCTAATTTACGCACTTCTTTATATATATATTTCGACACAGAAACAACCAAACGCGCGTGTATGTAAAAAGCCGCATGTAAATTCCATCAAAGCTATAATTTTTTGTGCTTTTTCACAAACGCTTTTCCTTTAACCTTTATCACGCAGGCTTACCTACCTACTTACCCTTTATTTTGTTGAACTTGAGAGACCACAAAAGATTTTCAAATACAAATTTACAAATTTTCTAAATCAACTCCACCTACAGCACCTCCCCTGCTACCACTTAGCAGCATAAGTGCAACATATAAAAAAAAACAACCCAAAAAAATCAACAAAAAATAACAACAAACGGGCATTTGCGAAGCTAGCAAACACGTTTAATCAATTATTTTTAATTTCAGCTTGTTTACTGCGACTGCGTACAATTTTCCCTTTTTTCTACTTGCTGCAAATTTTTATTTTCTATTTCTTTCATAATTTTTATTAATGATCACTTTTGTCTCATGTCGACAACATCCGCTTTTCTTTTGTTGTTGCTGCTTCTGCTTCTGCAGCTGTTGTTGTAATTGTTGTTGCTTTTGCTGTTGCTGTAGAGAACCACAGGCAACAACATTGCTTGTTAAAATTTTGTTGCTTCCTTTTGGAAAAATTAAGGAAGCTGCCTGGCAGTGTTTCTATTCTAGACTGGCTTTCGCGTATAGCGAGATGTTGCTAAAGTTCTTGTTGTTACTTTTGCCTTGTTATTGTTGTTGCTATTGCTGTTTCTGTTGCCGCTGCAACAGAGTGCAATTTTGTTGGCGCTGGCTAAAAATAAAAGTGGTTAGTTGTGTTAACTCATACGTGAGTTTGTGTTTGTTTGTGTGTATGCGTTCACATCTTGGCTTGAAGCCGCGACCGGATGTTGGTAATAATATTCTAGATTTTGTTTGTGATGCAAAGTAGTTGATTCTCCTTCTTCATGCATCGCGGATAATAATTTGCTGCCCGCTTTGAGGGCAACTGCTGCCGCATCAAGTGTTAAACCAGTTTTCAACGAAGCGAGCTTTGAATAGAAATTTATTGAGATGCAAACTTACTGTACCTTAAAAAAGGTTAATTAAGGTTACGTCGGCGATTATGTTACTTTTAGTAAGTCCTTTTTTTTGAAAGTTTTCAAATTTTCAAGAAAAATCAAAAACTTCAAGAATCGCTTTATTAACTTTCATATAGACAAGTTTAAGTATAAGGCTGTGTCAATAAAAACCAATTTTGGTGAAAGCTCCAAGTTCAATTAATAGTTATTAAAAAAAAAATTTTATGTATAATTTTCAACTCGCAGAAGCTCTAAAGAGCTTAATGCTTAAAGATGTAATAAAATTGAATCAGTAATAAGAAAAAACTCCGAAAGATCTCATAAAACTGAATGTATTATTTAACTCGAAAAAAGAAAACTTTAATAACTTTGACTATAACTGCAAAAGAAGAAAACGAAATATTGGCTATAATCAATATGAGTTTTTATTTTTTGAATGGTTTTTGTAGATATTTCAGAATTCATATTAATCTCTTCGCATACACACAAAAACAAAAAATATTGTAATGTTGATATTTTGTCATGTAGCAAAAAGGAGTTATTAATTTTATTCAGTTGTCAGACAAAATTTTTACATATCCTCTCAATATTTATCAAAAGAAAATATTGGGACACAATGTTAATTTAAAATTTTGTATCGTCTTAATTTTGCAATATCTTTGACATGTTACCTTAAAAAGTGTTAATTTAACACTATATCATGTTAAAGTAACACTTTTTTCATGAAAAATCAGTTCGTATGATGCAATTTGTCATGTTGGATTTATAGATTTCAGTTGCAAACAAAAAAATAAGCAAAATGTCAGTGCTAAAAAAAAGGACGAAACCACTCCCGCACTTCTTAAATTGTCATTTACACTCTCTTAACTCGACGCGGCTGAACTTGCCAGCGCTGCCGCCTAAACGCATTCATAAGCAACTTTTGCAGTTCAGAAACTTTTAGCAGCAACGAACAACGAACGCCACAGCTCATAAATTTGTTGATTTGCCTTGTTGTGATTTTATTTTCAACATAATACAACAACAATTGCAGCAGCAAGTACAAAAATATATATACACGTATATACGAGTATATATATGTACATGCAAAAATAAAATACCAACAGAACAAACAAAAGAAAGAAATGTGCTGCGACGATGACTTTGCCATATAGCCGGCAAAAGCAGCGGCAAGAGTCGCACAGGCGGTCACAACAACTTGGCACAATTTTTGCATACAGATTTACAAAAACTTCAGCATTACAAATACACAATGACACGCACAACATCATACACACTGAATCTACATTTGGATAATTTTAACCAAACCAAGTTGGACCAGGGAAGTACTGAATAAAATTGAATCGATTGAGTACAATATTACAAATATTTTTTTTTTAAGATTTTGTATATAACATTGAATTATATTTATATATATATATATATATATATATATATATATATATATATATATATATATATATATATGTATATATATATATATATATATATATATATATATACTTATATATTTATAATTGTTGTTAAATAGATTAATTTGTTTTATACGAGTTCATGGTACGAGTATTTTAAAGTAGATAGAACGAAATTGGCAATTTCCTATAATTACTAAAGCCAAAGATAATATGTGATTCTCAAGTAAATCATCTTTGAATACAGCCCTGATTTAGGAATTTTCCAAAGTGCGTTTAAGCGTTTAGCACTGCAGTTTCGGCATTTCATTTTCAGTTTGTATGTGCAGCTTGTGTATGTGTATTTATGTTTGTAGTGCATGTTTTAAAAGCGCTTAAGCCGAGTCTAGGAAAGCTTTTAGCTTAGCTTCAAAGCTGCCAGTAGCTGTTAAAGGAGACACATCCAAGGTACGATTGGCAGTCAGACAGGCAGGCAAGTATTCAAATGATGTATTTTTTCTGAGTTTGAGTTCCTTTGAATTAAATCTGTCTCTATTTGTGAGCATTCGTGTGTGTGTTTGTGTATGTGTGTTTGTGTATGTAGCAATTTAACTGCGTGTCAGCAGTTTTGTGACAAAAACAACTTCCCAAAGGAGCTGAATGGACTTTGTCGCTCGCTGATTCTGTTGCCTTAAACGCTTTTATTTGCGGTTTTTTACATGCGTTTTATTTTTATTTTTGGCAGACGCGCTTATTTTTCGGTTGTTGCTATTGTGACATTAGCTCCTTTCAATTATTGACAAAGTTGCACACAGGCGTGGACAAAAAATAATTAATCGACATTTTGATTTAAAAATGTGGGTTATATGGAAAAAAATGTTTTTTTTGGAAACAAACCACAAGTTTCTGAGATGCTTTAAACATGGTATTAATATAAATAGTATTATGAAAAGAGTTCAGCTTAAATTAAAAAGAGAGTACGTCAAAGTTTTTCTTCTATAAACCCACTTTTACACTTGTGCCGATACCTTTTTTTTAACCGACCATATAGCGGTTCTTTTTGTCAATAAAATGTTTCATCATTGCTTCTGCTGACATTTTTACATATTAATTTTATCTTAACTTGCAGCCAAAATCACGATTAAAAAATGGAATTATGAACCAAAACGAAATTGCCATTACAAGCGATTGTTAGATGAGCAAGTTTAATTGCAAAGTGTTAAAGGGGACTAAGCAGATTGGTTTTGTTTTTCTATATTAATAAACAAAGTATCTTAAAATCTGTTTTTCAAATTAAATTTCAAAGTTGGCAATGTTTAAAGTAACATCCATGGCTAAGGGTGCTGAAATGTGCGATCACAAAATTATTGGCTTTGCGGTTGCTTTGCATTACGGATTCATCTCCAGTTGAAGTAATTTTTAGAATTGTTTAGTTTCTGGGTCGTACTTGAAGAACAGATCACCAACCACTGTTTCAAATTAATTGACGTCAATTTTGGATTCTGGTGACATCCACACGAACGTCACCAGTCGAAGACATTGCCTTCATGAGATTCGTCCTCTACAGAAAAATTTCAGGTCATCACGAATCCCTTAAAGAATGACAAACCGTATCTCAGGTGGACTCTACCTCAAAGCGTTTGCCTTTTCTTGTCTCCATGTTGCCTGTTTACAGTGAAACTTACAATGAAATATCGCAATTCCATGTCAAATCATTTGCCTTTCTTAATTTGTGAAAAAATTGTTCAGTGGTGCCAACTTAGCGTACTTTCTTGTATGCCCATAGCATCCATTTTTTTCAGAAAGGTGAGTTTCCAAACTTCCCTTTCGTAGAATCAGATCAACATTGTTAAGTTCCTGATTTGATACTTAAAAGTAAGTCACTTTTAAAAATGACATAACATAAGATTATGTTATATCTTTAAAAAAATCCATACATTTTGGCCCATGCTGTTACCATAAATTCGCAAAAAAAAAAAAAAAAAAAAAACGTGTGTTAGTGCTTTGTGCTGCATACAAATATGTATAAACACATATACATATATGAATGAATGTCGTCTGCACACGAATGACAAATTTGGGATATCACGGATAGGTGGATTCAAATTAAGCTGCTCATGGTTACTCGTTCTCGTTTACGTTCATTTACGTTGTTCCTTGTGCTTTTGTATGACTGCTGCGCATATTTTTTTAACCTAATAATGACAGCCATCTAAAGCTAGCATTGTTGAATGTATGAAATGTTGTGTATGATATCTATGTGTGCCTGTGTGTGTATATTGTGTGGTGGCAGTGGCAGTGGCAACGCACTCAAGGTCATGTCGCGCACAGAACGTAATGAAATTTTCTACACATCCCACTAAATCCAACTAAATTTAGACACAGCCATCGGATAACTTACGCAGGAAAGTCTCAGTACAATCTCAATGCGCACAAAACTTTTCGTCAAGGTGGCAACGTTACCAAGGATTTGTGGCAGGTATTACCTGTTGTGTTGGTTGTCGTTGTTCTTGTGGTTGTTGCGGTTGTCTTTTGGTGACATTTGCGCCAGCTATAATAAAAACAAAAAGTGTGTCCTTCCTACTCCGCACCTGAAATATTTTTGCTATACTCTTTTGTATTTGCCTAATTTTAGGTATTTGTTGCGCTTTATAGCACTCGCATATATTTAAGCCATTTATTTTTGTTTGACCGGTTTTTTGTGTGTGGTATTTGGTATTTTTTCGCAAATGTGAGCATAATGCTACTAATAGTCGCCGCTTTTGTCGTGTTGTGTCAACGTTGAGCTGGCATAATTGCTTCGGACACACTCAGTCGTTTGCCTAATTGAACTTGTCGCATTTGTACATTTCTTGGTGCCACATTTGTGGCCTAAATTGGGTAGGACAGGACAGGACATTGCAGCTGCTGCCACCGCCATGGCACATACTGGCAATAATTGCTGACGACATATTCTAGATTGTATGTCGTAATATTTTCACGTTACGGAAGTTTTGTAAGATTTAAATTAATTAAAACATATTCACTTAATATCATAAAAAATGCAAATAATCTGTATAATAAGCATTTAAAAGTTGGAATGGCTTTATTAATGTACTCATTCGTTAAAAGATGCCAAGAGCATTGTCAATTCATTGAATTTAATATACCCCAACTACTTCAGGAGAAAAGATAGTCTGAAAGTGTTTGGGACATACCCAGTAGTAAATGGATGAAATTGCGCTTTTTGCAGGACATTGCATTCTAGTGCCCCACATTAAAAACAATCTTGACTCTCATCTCCAATTTTTTTTTTAAATTTAAACCTTTGTTTCGTCGAAACTCTTCATTTGATCATACGCAAACGTCACTCTTCTCCACACATTTTTTATTATTCAAACTTTTTATGCACCACATGGTGTATATTGTGATATTGTGTTTGGTCAAATGTTCGTAACATAAATATATTTTTTTTTATCAGAATCAAAACTGAGCCGATCTAGCCATGTCTGTCTGTCTGTCTGTCTGTCTGTCTGTCTGTCTGTCTGTCTGTCTGTCTGTCTGTCTGTATGTCTAAAAGTCATTATTTCTTGTTATGACAAGATCTTGAGAACCGTTGCAAAACCATTAAAAAATGTCAACCCAATGTGAAAATTTGTAATCTATTTTTTTAAATAAAATATTATATTCTTAATTAAATATTAAATTGGTTGTGTTATTTACCAATATCGTGCATTTGTAATAGTCGGTAGAACCGACTACAATTTCTTACTTCTTATTTTTGTATGTATTTACTATACATTTAAAAAAAGTAATTTTAAAGAGATTAGCACATTAATTTCTAGATTCTTGAGAAAAAAGTTCAGATGGGAAGGCCTTGATTAACTCTACGCCGGAGTACTTAAACATTATTTTGAATAAAGTCATATCAATGTGTTAAATTGTAAAAAAAAACATCAATTGTTTATTCACTTAAGTTGCAAAAACCTGACTTAAAGTAGACAAATAGTTCTGGTGTTAACATATAGAGGAAATCAATTGCCGCCATTTAAACGTAAGTAGATAGTATTTAGTATATTTTATTTGTTTAAACAAATTGTATATAAAAATGCTATTTTTTTAATTTATTTAGTGCAATTAACTTGATTTATTTTAAAAGTTAAATTTCAATAACAAAAAAGAATATTGTATTATATAATAATATCATTTAAATTAGACTATTAAGCACCTGATTTAAAGTTTTCGAAAACTTTCCCACAAATTTTAGTAGCTTAGCGCGCACTTAACTCAAAGATTATCTAACGTTACGATTTATGTGCGCGTGCGTAACTTGCAGTTGACTTAAAAACCGCATGTGCTGCTCCGAGGTCATAAACCGAGCTTTTAAAATTCATATGAAAATAAGTGAAATTGTATAAAAAGCGATAGCGTTGGCACGCCCACTGCAAAAACTACCAAAACGCAAAAAACGAAAAATACAAAAAATAAAAACATAAAAATACAAACGCCTACTCTGGGCCATTTGCGACGAGCCTAATCAAATGCGCGCACGCGGGCAGAAGCTTAAATTTGCGCTTTCGTCAGGCCGCCGCCGGAAGCGACCATCAAACCCACACTCAATAAAACGAGGCGACAAGGAGGGCATGGCGAGGAAGGAAGACGAGTAATAGAGGAGGCATTAAGTCGCATGCAGTTGCAAATTTAAGTGGCAACACACAAACAAAATATTTTATTTCGCATTTATGACACTTTTTGTGGCAACGACGACAACAACAAAAAAAAACTACAACAAAATTTTCAACAAAATAACAACAAAATCGCACATGCTTTTGGTGCAAGTGAAAAAAAATACTCAGTTTAGTATTAGAGTTGCTGGTTTTCGCGGTTCAACAGCGGAGATGAGAAAAAAAATACATACCAGCACAAGTAAACGTACCCACCCAGTAGACAAGTTTTAGACCTCTGTAAAAGCTGCTTTAGAGTTTCAGCTCACCAGAAACTCTTAAAAAAATCACCAGTGAATTCAGGCCTGAAGTTTGATCGCTTAACTCAGCGCTTTATTACAACATGGTTTTATAATTTGAAAGTCAGCTTGGTTAGATGAAATTTCAGGACTAATTAGGCGGACATTGAAAAGAAATTACCACCAATCTTTATCTGAAAAATGATCCGGAGTTCCATACAACATACATACGGAGTTGCCTTAATAATCAGCTCTGAAATTTCATCTAACTGATTCACTCTGAATTCAGTGATGAAATATCAGGACGGATTCTCCAGGATTGATTTAACTAGTAAATTGTACAGCGGTCAAAAAATTTCCAGCTGTGTTTAAATATCAACATTGGTACATGCATATACCAAACCGACAGAAGGATGGACAGACGGACAGACACGGAGTAGCGAACTGCAGTTAAAGTTTAAAGTTGCAGTGTTGATGGCAGTAAAAACTTTTAACACTGCCACAGACAAATAAACAAACTCATATGCACAGGCACATATTTACAGACAACAAAAACACACACATATACGAGTATGTTAACACACACACACATAGACACACACATACATACAAAACCAATACGTTTGGCCCCCATTGCCATTATGACCGGAAATGCAATGTTTCAGTAACAAAAATGGCGTCGGTTGGCGTTTGGCAATTGCGAACGCTGCAATTTAGAACAAGAATAGCACCGAAATGAAACCCTATGTATGAACAACACAAACAACAACAACAACACATACACACAGTCCGTGTACAAATTATTAGTTTCACTAAAAATAATTTTTAAACATATCTTGAAGACATTTGAGATTTTTTGTTTTATTTGTTTGTTTGCTATTATATATTGTATAATAGAGACTGGAATAAAACTCTCGGTTTTAATGTAATATCCAATAGTTTCGACATGGACTGTAGAGTTAGAACAACAGCAAAAAACACAACAACAGTAAAGTCGTGCGCAAAGTAACGCGTCAACAAAACGGTTACATTTGACCTTCTCTTCCATATTCGGCGTCAATGGGACATCCCATTTGGATGCATCCGTTCGTTAGAAAGTAGATGCATTTGTCTGTGCGTCTGTATTTCTGTGCGAAGCGGCTCTTTATTCCGTTCGTTAACCGGATTCATGCACTACGCAAGGGCGGGGTCGGCGTTCGAAGAGGATTGGCCTTAGTTGAGCGTTGTCGTTCGAGAAGACACCGAACCAGAACACACGCAATCACTTGAAAACACATTGTCAATTGCAATAAAACCGAAAATGAATTCAATGCTGCGATGTGTCCTAAATGCGACAAAACTGCGCGAAAAAAAAAACTTAAAAGTAGAGTAACATTAAATAGAAAACTAATACAATTGCAAAAGTACACGCATTGTGGCGCTTTTGCTGCTCAACATTTGAGGATGTTAACCGGAAGCGGCGTCAATTTTATTATCACTTTTAACATGGAAAATAAATATTTGAATGCTAAGAGGACTCGCTTGGATAAAAATACAAATAAATAAAACATCGGCATTAATCCGATTTTGCAGCGTAGGTTTTGCTGAAATTCAACTTATTCCCATTCGAAGCACAGAAATATTTGTTCAAAATATGCCAAAAGTACCACACACACGCAGTGATTTCATTTCTCAGTTTTTTATTTTGTTTTGATCAATCAAACCCACATCGCAGCGCGCGTAAAAAGTCTTTTTAAAACGAAATAAATCCTTCAAATTTCCGTTTTTTTTCCAGCACTCCTGCCCTTTCCACAGGACCATCTCATGCCCCCTTAAGACTGGGCTGTGCTTGTTACCATGGAGCCACACCCCATGTCGGCTGCATTGGAGTGCGCAATTTTTTTCTCTGGTTTTTTTGTGTGTGTCGCTTGGAGATTTTGGATATGTTTCTGGTGTATTTGGATGTTGTTTACTTTGTTTATTTTGTTTTTGTATTTTCGTATTTTTTTATATTATCATTTTTATTTTTTTTTTATTTATATTTACTTTGAATTTTATTGTAGGCGCTACATGCGTTCGAATAGGATATTGGTTGTATGGAAAGGATGTCTATGTTCTATATGGCTTATATAAAAATTCAAAATTTCCAGATTTCATAAGAGGGCTAAACTAAACCTTTTTATTTTAGGAATTTAAAAGGTCTTTATCCACTTGGGTCTTAAATATTCGATTATAGTTTTTAGTAAAATTACAATTTAAATAATTATTTATATACTAAATACTGTTACACAAATTTTATGCAATAAAATTAAAAAATTATGAACATTTTTGGACCAAATTTATTGTTAATATTGTATTAAGCAAAGCAAAGCCTTAAGTCGCACTGGTCCAATATAAATACCCTCACGCACCTCGTGCATTGGATAAGTGGCCAAAGCTCGAATCAGAGATGTCTTTAGAGAATCGATGTTGGCTTTTCTTTTATAACATACCATATCCTATAAAACTGGACATTTGTGTTATATTTATCTTAAGGGAGCATATTTCGCTGAATTCTTGATTTGATGGCTTTGTGGACGGTGACGATTTTTGATATCTTACGTCTTGTTTTTTTTTCGAAAAATGTATTGTATTTAAAAATTATTATGTGAATTATATACGGCAGTGCCGGATTTTAAAAACCCTTTACTATTTTAGAGACAACAAAAATTGTGCTTCTTGTAGCACATAAGTGCAATATGTCCCTATTGCACCGACAGCGCCTTTTTTTATTAGTTCCGTGTTGCTTTTAAAATTGTATACTGATATACTGATTTTGAACTGGTTATTTGCACTGCAACTAAATTTAATTAAAAAAGGGAGTCTATTTGGGGAAAGAAGTTTTTGTAGAACTTAACCTCTGGAGAATAGGACCTTACATAACAAAAAAGGTTTCGTGAGAATTTAACTTGAGTAAATATTAATTTAACACGATCCGACATGAAAATTTATTTTTGTTTGCTCGGTAAAAATATGTTCTGCTTATTGAAAACTAATTTTGGCAAACAAAAATCGAAAAGAATACAATTTTAAAAATATTGTATTATATTCAAAAAAAAAAAATTTAAATAGAAAAATTCTTGAGAATAGACATCTTTTTGCTTTCATGAAATCCAGAGCGATCAAGTTTAAAAAGAAAGTTAAATGCAGCGTTTAATTTGCCATTACTTTTTTAGATACCTTTCCGACCTTTGTAAAATATTTTTATTATTTTTTCATTTGTGAATAATTATTTTAGAATACAAAAATTCGCCTTGAATTAAAAAATAACACAAACAAATACAAATACACAATATCCTCAGTCTAAGCCGCAAGCTATGTGCAAACAGACATTCAGTGTCCTTCGCCTTGAATTCAATGTGTTTATTTTTATATCGTTTGCAGTTCAGTTCGGATTTTTTTCCATTTTTATTTATTACACAATACAAAGTAAAATAAGTAAAAACAACAACCGAAATATTACCGCACACTTACAGCAATAATGAACAGTAAACTGTCGTCGAAGACACTTTTTTAAAAAATTTCGTTCAAGTAAGAAAGCATTTGATTCACATAACTCTCAACCCAACTATAAACATTCTCATTCTCGTACTTTTCCTGTCTTCTATTTTCTCTGCCCCGCACATGCCAATCAGTGCCGAAATATGCAGAAATAAAACCAGAAAAAACATAAAATAAAATATAAACACATACCTTCTCCGCGACCCGCGACCCTCGTCAATTTTCGTTTTGGCACAATTCGTTTTGCAGAATCGAATAAAATAGCAAACAAATCAATAAAGCAGAAATACCCCAACTCAAATTTTATCTCCGGCAAATTCCCTCCCCCCAAATTTGACAACAAGTACCCGCACGAAAGGATACCTTTTTTTTCGTTTTCCATCAATTCAAAATCCGATGGATTCGCACCCGCATTTTGAAACGGTGGGTGACGTCGCTAACCAAGAAGACGATTTGTCGTTTCATTTGCAGCAGTCCTTGTTCACATCGCTGGTATTTACTTTGCGTAGGCCTCAGTGTTTGGGCTGCTGCTTGCGAAACCGTTAACTGTTATTCGGCTGAATTACTAGGTTCTCAGGCTTTGCGCCCCACTCCTTCTACTTGCTTAAATATGTAGTACCAATGTTCGCTCACGTCTTAACAGGCTGCGTTGTGAGATTTTCACATTCAAGCATAAAGAAGGTACTTTCCTCTATGTACTTGCTCTTAGGAGTTGATGGATGGCGGAAAGGTACGATGGCGCTGCCAGAAAGGGCTTGTGAGTGTTACTGTTACTAGATCTGGTTGTCATCAACCGAAAAAATTTCGTGTTTTTGATACACTTGAAAAATTAGTTCAGATTACAGAAATCGTTAATACAACTTTTGCAAAGCAAGTCAAGTTATGATCATACAAAATTAACACCAAATTTTAGTTTTATATTAACATTCATTATAAGTGACATAATGAGATTAATTACATGAATGAAATCTGTTCCAAAGTTGACCGAATTAATAACCCGACAAATGCAATTTTTAACCACATACAAATTCAATGAATCCCTTATATAAAATGGATGTCCTAAGAAGAGTCTTTATAAATGGGATACCAATGTACATGAAATATTATATGGACCATATTGTATCAGCTCATGACGTGACCCTGATTACGATTCTATAATTGTTGACAAACAATGAAAAAGAGTTTAAATTGATTTAACATGAATCAAATATAAATCTAATTTAATTTAACAGATAAATTTCTATATTTAAATAATATATTTTCAATTTCAGACTAACATTCTAATAATTGAATACAAACTGTCAAATGAAAACAACAACTCAACTACTCGCAAGGTACAACAAACTCAAAGAACACTGTGTTGATATCAATGTAGTTAGCAAAATTAATTTATAAAAAAAAACAAAAACAAAAACATACAATTAGCCATATAAAAATTAAATAAAAAACAAAAAATGTTGAAACACAACACTTGAGCGCAAATTAAAAGCAATTTGTACTCATATTCCCCGAATACTATTAAAATGTTATTGTTGTATTTATTTAATGAAAACTTGTTAACTTCACCATTAGCTGGTGCTGTTATCCCGCGCAGATATAATTGCCAACAACATCAAGGACCAGCACCAGCGCCCACCTTTTCAATTGATGCCCACATCTACCAACCAACCAAACAACCAACCTACCAACCGTTGAACAACATACGCCACCGTCCGCCAAAAGCGTATAGCATCCATTATTCGACTTTTAACGCGCTATGTGAAGGGTGCGCTCCTTTTGTGAAGCGTTTTTATTGTTGTTGCTGTTATAACTGCTAGAGTAGTAGTTGGTGCTGTTGTTGTTGTTGTTGTTGCTGTTGTTATATCGCGTATCCTGGGCTATTTATTTTTACACCATGCAACTTCAACAGTTGAAAGTAGTTTTTAATAAGCAGCAAAGTGTTTTTGATTGGAAAAATTGCTTTTCAACCAACTTTAATCGGATTTGCAATGTTTTTGCTGTTTTTATTTTTCTGCTACTGCTACTTCTGTTCTGTTTTGCTTTACTTTGCTGTTGCTATTCGTATTATTTTCGCGTGCGCG
The DNA here is from genome assembly GCA_949127995.1 of Suillia variegata. NCBI lineage: Eukaryota > Metazoa > Arthropoda > Insecta > Diptera > Heleomyzidae > Suillia > Suillia variegata. Next base: position 18,831,080 of record OX421842.1, read on the forward strand.
AAAGATGCACGCAGCGGAAGCGGATGCGGATGCAAAAGGCAATTTACGATTGTTTGCTTGAGTGTTGTGGATGCTTTGACGTTGCTGTGGATATTTTTTTTTTTGTTTCTGCTTTTTTCGGGTGTATTCGTAAGCTTCACTCGCTAGTGAAAATAAGTCGTATAGGATTCTGCTGTTGCTGTTTGCGCTTATGATGTTGTTGTTTTTTGTTTTCCTACAAGAATAAACTCGTGGTACAATCATAAATAAATCAATAGAAATTTTCTTCTTCGACGCGGTTTTTTTTCTGTTGTATTTAAATTAGATCAAAATCGCTGCGAATATGAAACTTATGGAAATAATATTGATGGCAGCGGGTAAATAGATGGCGATGCTGTTGGTAACTGTCGAAATGGCGGGTGTGAGTTAGCTTACCAACGGTAAATCTTTTGACTTAGCATCCAAAGAATAAAACTATTTTTGGCATCAAACCCGAAAGTCGAGTAATTCTGATCATATACACTCATATGTAAGTATTTGATCAGATGTGAAGTATATTTTATCAAATCTTCTCCTTTTATAGATATGGCATATATATTAACCACAAAAATATAAATTTTCACTTCATGGAATTATAAACAGAAAAAACAAATGACTAATTCTCTGAAATCTTTCTACAAATCCTTGTTACAACCGGAGTCGGGCAGTTGTAATCGATTCATTACAGATTACTGATTAAACTAGTAATCATGTGCTCTAATCTTAAAAGAATTTTCATAAATTTTTAAGTGAAAGAAGAGTAAATAAAAATGTTTTCACATCATTAAAGTAATCAATCAATTTTTTCTTATTAAAGATTATGTTTTGTTTATCTGTAATTAGAGAATTTTTTAAAAATTATTATCACAAATGGTCTAACTAGGCGATTGTATTATAAAATTCCATGTTAGTCGTTCTTTTCATTGCTAGCACGCTTTTCGTTCAAAAAGTACTAACACAAAGCTAAATTGGTGTTGAACATTTTTAAATTAACAGACATTTAAATCAAAATCTATATATATAAAAATTAATGCATATTTATTGTTATGAAATTTTTGAATTTTGCTATCTAAAGCCGACGATGGTTTTGGGTATACCACGCACACTCACTTCGCCCACAATTTTTTTAGTTAAGTGAAAATATTCGATTACATTGATGCTCCTGAAAATTTCAAATTGGTCACTGTCGATAACTTTACTAAAAATCGTCATTGGATCAATTTAACTCCCATCGCAGTAACTCAGAATCGCTACAATGGGGAGTACTGGGAAGTTTCGCTTACTAATTATCTTACACATATTTATTTTCGAAACAACACTGGGGCAACACCGGGGACTATAAGCTAGGACATGATAAAATAATGTTTTAGTGATGAATATTTAAAAATAATTAGTTTGAACATACACTTTATGTTATCATTTCTTGTTAACATTATATTTTGTAAACCATAAGAGATGTTGAACTGAAACTTTGTTCAAGATTTTCGTTATCTATATATATAAAAATGAATGTATGTATTTTTCTTCATATCCTCCTTTCTTTCTTTGTGTCATATGCGCGTCAAAACCATTCACCCGATTACGATGAAATTTTGGGGAGTTGCTATGTTCTCGACAAGGATGTTTCTGGGCAAACTAAATTATTTGTTTACAAAAATTTCACTAGTTCAAGAATTCTACATTTTAAATTATTTTGAAGTCTTTATTTTAAAAATATATATTTAAATAGATTTTTTAAAACTTGACTAAAACATTCGTTGATTTTCCAATTTTTTTATTTTTTCTGTAACAAAATAAAAAATCTTGGTTAATAATTTATTAGACATTTAGAGTTGGTAGGTCTAGTTTTGGGAATATAAAAGCCAAGTCTCTGGCTAGGCTAGTCGTGTCTGAGTGTCGGCGGAGAGGCGCAGAGGGTGGCTTATGAGTTTTAAATTTAATTTGGTATAATTTGGGTTTGTCCTCGCTATGAGTTACTTTTCTTAAGGTTCATTCTGGTGACTATGTTTTTGTTGTTGTTACTTTTATCATTGATGTTGGTGTATTTGAAGTTGTTGCTGTTTTTGTACGCAGATACTTGATGTTGTTTGTTGTTGTTATTATTGTTGCTCCTTTTGTGAGCTTCTTTTGAGTTTCGATTTGAAAATAAATGTGAATTTTGTTGCCATTGGGCGCGATGTGCCGCAAGATGTAATTGTGACGTTGTTTGTTGGTTTTTGTTGTTGCTACTCTTCTTCTTGTTGTTGTTGTAGTTGTTATTGGCCTGTGCTGTCTGTATAAACGTAGAGGGGAGAGTGAAAACCGCCGCGCCAATTTGTATTGTGGCATATCTAAGTATTCTGTCCATGTATCTGTATGTACACATAAGTATATGTGTGCGTGTGAGTGGATTTTGTTTTGGTGATTGAGCTTGTGCAGATATTTATTTAGCAATTTTCGTCGAAATACAAATTTCAATGAAAATCATTATGCAAACGTTTTATCGCAATTGAAACCCAGCAGGACTTAATTTTAATCGATTTAAAATATACCACAACTGGTTGAAAGACAGACAGCCAGACAATTTTCTTTGTAATACACTTTGAAGCGATGTTCGCAAAAGTAGTAAAATTTTACCATCTCAGATCTAGTTCTCATGTGTTTTCATTTATTACAATTTTTTTTACGAGGGTGGTCTGATAAGTACTTAGTCTCACCGCTCGAAGGAGGCCTACTTTGCAGACCTCGAGAAAACGTAGTTTCAAAACAAGCAAATCACTTTTTATTTCCGCACCACCACTGGTTCGCGTTCTATATATTTTTCATGGAAATAACTGGTGAATGAAACATGGGAGGACATCCCCGGCGGGTGTCAATTAGCTTTTAACAATAACTTCAAAATTGGAAAGAAAATCAATCACGAAATAATGTTAAATACCTATTTTGAACAAGTTATCCACTGTAACTATAGAAGAGGGGCGTGTTTTTGTCTGATCTTGTCTATATTTGAACTTAACCTCTGCATGAAGAATAGAAGCTCACATACCAAATTTAATTTTGATAGTTCCTGAACTACGGCTGAAATCGTTGGGGTAGACATGAGCCCAATTTGGTTTCTTTTTCACTAGTATCATTCTAGTAATTTTTGCACTAGTTCAATTTTAGGTAGAATAGGACTGGTGCCTGAACTAATACATTTTGTAACCAAATTACGTTTCTATTTTCTTCTTATACCATGCCGGCGCACTTGAGCTCTCCTGTTGTTATGATTCTCGAGCAATTTTCCGCCCTACAGATATAAGCAATGACAGTCAGCGTTTTCACGCTAACTTCGTCTCACAATACTTTTATGAAAAACATAAAATGACGAACGTTATCAACAAGTACAATTTCATTTTTTTTATATTATAAAAAAAAGAAAAGTAAAAGTTTTAAAAATTAAATATTGGGACCCAATTAAAAAGTGTATTTAATTTGGTGGAAAAACTATTAAAGTGTGCATTCCTAACTCTAAAATTAAAATATTTTTTTATGTTTGCCGATGCATCAAATTATATACTAAACACGACAGACTCTCCTTCTGCTTCTTCCCCAAATGCTGCTCTTGGTGGTGATTATCACTGCAACTTCGCCCCCAAAGCGTTTTGTGTGATGCTGTGATTGAGTGTGCTTGCCTCTGCAATTTTGGTACTAAATGGCAGGTAGGACAGAGTTTTACTTGAACAACAAGAACAACTCGGAAAACATAACATCGTTTGTCGCCTTCGTCTCCTTAACCTCAAGTGGCCTAACCCCGGGGTCGGCGGTTGGCAGCTAGAAGCATCAGAAGGTTACGCTGTACCGCTTTAATTCGAATGCTTCAACGGTCGAAATCCAATTACAAATGCGACCTCAAGTTGACAATGACCGAAGTTAGGTCGAAGCCGCTGCCGCCGCATCAATCTGGCAGATTCATTCATTCGATTTAAATGAGTACCGTCACCCAAGCCAAGCCAAGCCGTAAGACTGACTGACTGACATTCAGGCATACGTGTGAGATTTTTACTTTGGTTAATTAACGCCTACTTCAATACAGACTTTTTACATATTTTTCTCTCAGGTTTTTTGTTCCCTTTTTTTTGGTAATGTTTGTGTAGATTTTTGGTTTTTTGGAATTTCACCAAAGTATTTGACAGGTTGACTTTGCCAATCATGGTGCAACAACACGAATCGGTGCGACATGACGAGACTGTTGCACAAAAGAATGTCGCGTATGTCGCATCACGTACACTACCTTGTTAACCTACACTTAGAAAAATAACAGAATTCGAAATCAAAATAACAATTTAAGTTCGGATTTATTGACATTTTCTTTAATACGCAATTAATATTTTAAAGGATCCGAGTTTATAATAGAAGACAGGCATAACTCGAATTCACAACTTTTAACGGAAAAATATTTTTTAGATCAAACAATTTTTGATTCAATTCAAATAAATGATTTAAATTTCTAAACCGATCCCTATGTTGAGCGATCCCTTATTTCGCTGTAGAGATAAATTACAAAAAAAAAATATTTTAGAAATCCTAAAAAATTTAAATAAACGATTTTTTCGAATTTTTTTCCACGGTGTAGATATGGTAAGGCATTTTTTTATTGTTGACATTCGATGATGCTGCTGCTGTTGCAATGGATGATGCGTTTACTTTCCCAGCTAGCAGAGTGTAGCATTTTTCGGATGCAAATGCATTTCGCTTCAATGCTTTGCATTCATCTATTTTTTTTGGTTGTCGTTCTGGTCGTCTCGTCTCGTTTGTTTTGTTGTTTTGTGTTTTTATTGTTTGTCATTTTCTTTGGCTGACTGTGATAATTGCCCTCGCCTGTTCATTTGTGCGTGCCCGCGTGCATGGGAAACAGCCTCGGTTGCTCGCTTTAATTTTCGATTTACGTTCGACAATTGCTTTCGCCGCCGCATTTTTCAGCCATCACAGTCATCTCTTAAATTTGTTTTCTTCATCTTCGTCAATTTGAGTTTTAATGAAACTTTTACTTTTTCTTCTTGCTGTTGCTATATACTTCCCTTAATTCTAAAGGATGATTCGGTTAACGTCTTCAATTAAGTTAAAAAAAAGAAATATGAGTGCGCGCGTTTGTCAGTTTGGAGGCAATTGTGGCGCATTTGGATCACCCTGATTGACTTATAACATCGCGAATTGACGGCTGTCACTTTTGAATTAAAAATTTTGCGAAATTAGTTTTTGCTTTCATTGCTCGCGCGGCGAAAGTGAACAATGAATAAGCTTTTTCTGTCTTCATCTAATTTTTAAAGAATTTTTAATGTCAATTACTTAGACTTGAATTCGTTGAGGCATTTTTAAGGTCGGATGCTTATTTAATCCACTTATTATGGTATACCACTTAAATTTTGGAAAAAATGGTTTTAATAGTTAAAAAAAATGTTTTTAAAATTCAGTAAAAATTTATTATTTTCAGTTGAGATTATTTTTAGATGGGTCAAAATAGATGACGATGTCAGAGCAGGGATTTATTCTCTAAAATCTTTGCGCCTCCCGAACCTTTCGAGTGTCTTCAAAGCGGAGGTACTAGCAATCAGGGAGATTTGTAGGTTACTTATTACAAATTTCACTTTCAAAAATAATATCGCTATTCCATCTGATAGTCAGGCAGCGATCCCGGCTCTGGACTCGGTTATCACAACCTCCTACCTAGTGGATAAAAAAACTCTTCAACCTTTAAGCGACATAACTCAAAAAAAAAATATGTATTATTGTATTGTATTATTGCACTTCAATCACTTACACATAACTCTATTATAACTTACTAAAAGTAATAATTTATATCGTCCAAAGTGACTCAAATTGAAATAGCTATGTTTAGGTTGCAGAATTATTTTAATCGTAACATCGAAAGAGATTTAACTGCTATTTTGAAAAGAATATATGTATATATATTTATATATATATATATATATATATATATATATATATATATATATATATATATATATATATATATATATATATATATATATATATATATATATAAGAAAGAAAGAGAGAAAGAGAATTACTCAAATTAATATATATATATATATATATATATATATATATATATATATATATATATATATATATATATATATATATATATATATATATATATATATATATATATATATATATATATATATATATATATATATATATATATATATATATATATATTAATTTGAGTAATTCTCTTTCTCTCTCTCTTTCTTTCTTTCTTTCGTTCTTTCTTTCTTTCGTTCTTTCTTTCTTTCTTTCTTTCTATATCTTTCTTTCTATTTTTGTACCCTATGCGTGTCTAAACCATTTATCCGATTGATATGAAATTATAGGGAGTTGCTGTTCTCACGCTATGAATGGTTTTGCCATGCCCACCTATTACGCCCAAAATTTCTAAAACTAAGTAAAAATATTTGAATATTTCACTAATATTGATAATGAAAATCTAAAATTCTGAATATAAGTTTGTATGTCGATAGCTTCACCAAAATGGGCGTGGTTTGATCAATTCAACGCCTTCTTAAAAAAAAGGGAAATATACGGTTACATTGCTAATATTGCTACTAAAAATTTTCTAACACATATTGTCGATAATTGCACCAAAAATGGGAGTGGTTGGAACAATTTAACGCCCACCGCCGTAACTCAGAATCGCTACAACGAGAGTACTGGAATATTCCGCTAAGCACATAACTAATTAATTTTAGTATTTCTCTTTCTTTCTTTCTTTCTTTCTTTCTTTCTTTCTTTCTTTCTTTCTTTCTTTCTTTCTTTCTTTCTTTCTTTCTATCTTTCTTTATGTCTATCTTTCTAAGTACTTGAATAAATAACTCTTAACTCGAAAATGGTATTTTTGAATTGTGCCACTTTCTAAATTGATGTATACAAATTTATTTCAAATACATTTTTTTTACAAACAAACAAACAAACAAACAAACAAACAAACAAACAAACAAATAAACAAGCAAAGCTCCAAGAAACAATAATTTAATTTAATGTCCCATTCAAGCTTCATCTTATTCGCTTCGCTCATTAAATTTCGCAACACTCGTCGACCCCAGCTTTCTTAATCGTATCCCGCTTAAACGATTGACAAAGTGTATCAATGGCCAAGAGTACCAAAGCACTTATGAGATTATCACCAGCCACAATAAAAATGTTAAAGCCATTTTTAATAAACTCGGTTGGTGGTAAATACACCTGCTGATTACAGAAGCGCTCAAACGAACGAACGAATGAACGGATGCGCAGATACAAATGACAACGAGATACTTTTGCGTAAATACTTTTAGTAGCATAGAAGCGGAGCGACGGAAAAGCGAAGAAGCACAGCACCGCGCCAAGCAAAAAGTTCACAAACTTTTGTAATTACAGAAAATTCGGAAAATAACTTTTAACTACCGCCTCCGACCTTCCACTAACATTGCTCTCACCATCCGCACGCAATGCACGCACATTTTGTAGGAGGTGTGGCGGCGGCGCGGTTTGAATGTGGAAAGGGAGAGGGTGTCGGGAGTGTGGTAAGGGGAAACGATGGAACGAAACGGTTGAATTTTCATTTGACGCTTTGTGTGTGCACGGTGGTAGAATGGTGGGGGCACTTGCATTCGTTCAGCAGATCCAAATCGTTAGGCGCACCTTAAATTACAATTTAAATTCCTAAACTAAGCAATTAAAATTTTATGAACTTAGCGGGCGGACAGACAGACGTACGCAGAGCCAAACAGACGAACGGAACGGGTAGCACTGGTAGCAGCGGCAGAGCGTCATTAAATGCGTAACTGGCAGCAGAAGTCGCTGCTGTTTGCGGGTGCGTTGGCATTGCGTTAGGTAGGTGGCAAAGCACTTCTAGCCAAAAGCAATAAAAACAGCAACAACAAAAGAATACACGGAAAAGTAAACAATTGATTCGACATTTATTTTCAATTCTGTCATTTTAAAAATATGCTCAAGGGCAGTAGGACATATTGAGGTTGATCTTCCATTTGTAACGCCCATAAGTAGGCGTGGTAGGTATGAACATGATCGAGTTCTGAGTCTCTTGAACAATTTAATTAAAAATTGTTTTTTTGATTACACATATTTTTTGTTTAGGTGTAATATAAACAACAACAATAACACGAGAAGCTAACAAATTTATCTAACTACAATGAATTATTTTAAATCACAATTCGTGGAAAATTTATTCAAGCGACCGTCCGTATTTTGCTCACTTTTTTAGCAGAAGAAAAAATCGTCAAAGAAACAAAAACAACAAAAACGCCAGTCTTGAATTAGTTAATAAAAGAAAATTTTTGAAAAAAACTGAAAATGCGAAGTTGCGCAAATAAACGAAGAAACGCCCTCCTCGCGGAGCATCATTTATTTGCTTTTGTTTTTGTTTTTGGTTTTTGTTAAAAATTATAACAAAAATTATTCAAACTTCCCATTTTATGGGTTCACAGTTCCAAGAACAACCTTTTGACGCTGGCGTTGTCGACGTTGTCGTCGTCGTCGTTTCGTAGCAACGCTTGCTCGTTTTTAATTTACGCTTGTGCGTTGTTCGCGACAGGCGAGCGTCTTGCGTCAAGGGTCATTATTCATAAAAACGCACGCAAACTGAGCAACGCGCGACAATTAAATTAAAAACAATTAAAAATTATTATGAAAATGGACAGCGGTGTCCAAGGCGTTGCGACCATTGACCTACACCAGCAGCGAACGCCTCCGCCGGCCGGCCGTTACTTTACGATTGCTTGCCCTGTCTGCTACTCGGTTCGTCAGTCCGTCCTCTTCATGAGCTCTCTTAATGAGAATTTATTTTTATATGCGAAAGATGCACGCGCGCAGCCAGCACCACAATTAATCGCGGCAGTTTGACTGCAGCAAATCAGCAACTGCAACTGCAATAGCAAAAGCGACCGCGAAAGCAAACAAGAACGCGACAAGAGATGCATCTCTCAATGCAGCCCATTTATTCAAACAGCCATCCATCCAACTGTCAATGGATGCTTTAATGCATCCATCCATCCATTTATCCATCCGTCCATCCATTCATCCATTTAGCCAAACATTCGTTGACTTTGGAATTGAACGTCACACACGCAACGGAAATGTGACATTTTGACGCTTGACTTTGATGTTCTTCATCTTTGTGTCCAACGTTCTTAATAGGAAATTAACATGCTAAAATAAATTAAATGCGGTGTCAAGTCACAGTAACTTGCAACTTTAAATTATTTGAAAAAAATTTTATCGCACAAGTATTCTGAATTTGCATTTTCAAATTTCATCTTATTTGTTGTATTCAGTAACACAGTGCACCATGAAAATTGAGACTCAATGGTTCTAGCGCGAAATACCAGTAGACCATTGGATTAACAAAATCCATTTAGTCTTGGTGGGCAAGCTTTGGTTCTGAAGAGATCCCACTGGGAGTAATTTTTGAAAAGAATTTAGGTTTCATTGTTTCTAGTACCAATGGAAGTGATTTGCATAAAATATTATAATTATAGAGGAAACGCCGAAGTTCTGGAGAATACTAGTGAAAGAGATTCGTCCAAGAGCAAATGAATTAAATAAAATATGCAAAAAACCGGATAAAAATCTATCTTAACGTTGTTATTTTATGAGTGGAAATAGTTTTCGACCATGTCCAGCACAGCAACTTTTTAAAATTTCATAACAATCGGATGAATGGAAAGAGAGAATGATACAATATTTATTATATACGTGAGTGGTCCGATAAGTACCTAGTCTTACCGTACGATGGAGTTGCTGTGCTCACGTCAAATTAGGTTTAGGGCAAAGAAAATTTTTCCACGCCCACCTATTACGCCCACAATTTGTAAAACTAAGTTAAAATATTCGATTATTTCGCTAATATTGCTCCAAAAAATCTGAAATTTGGTATCTGAGTTTGAAGAAGAATAACAGGAAATACAAAATTTGCCACGCCCACTTATTACGCCCTCAATTTATTTAATTAAGTAAAAATATACGATGACATTGCTAATATTGCTTCTAAAAATTTGAGATTTTGTTTCTGAGTTTGTATGCCTATAATTTCACAGCCATTACTCATAATCGCTACAGCAGTGAATACCGAGAAGTTCCGCTAACTAACGGGAGTACCGGGAAGTTCCGTTACTAACGGAAGTACCGGGAAGTTCTGCTACCATATTTTTTTAATGGCATTGCAACGCATGCCGGGCATTCGCTAGTATATATATATATATATATGTACATACACAAGCTTAGCTCGTTTCATAGAATTTGATTATTTCAATTATTACAATAAAAATTGTGTGAAAATGCATAATATAAGTAATTATCGTTTGTATGCAACTTGTACCCAACGTTTAGCTTCTAAATCTCTAATATTTCTTCTTTCTATACAGCGCAATTACTGGTGACATCAAGATGCTGCATGGACCATTAAGATGCAGCATGGGGCGCATTAACGGCAAAATAAAACATGCCTCGCTTTTTAATATGAAAGACGCCTAAATATATGCAATGCATTAAAATGTAAAACATTTTGAATGTGTTTTTCTGTTGTTGCTGTTGTGATTGTATTTTTGTATTTTTATGTTTTTGGCACAGACTGCAGCAGTCACACTGATCCATTTGAGCACTCAACTCATTCACTTCGCACGCCGCCAGCTACCGCCGCAAAATGCAAAATGCACTAACGGCACCTTGTGACAGGAGGCAAGGCATTAGGACCACAAACCACAAAATGCAATTGTGGCAGTGAGCAGAAGAAAAAATAAAATAAAATAAACTGTAATATAAAAATAAATAAAGTCGAGAAAGGACATTTTTGCAGAGAGCGAGGAAGCTTGTTTCAAAAATAATAAACAAGGCTTTGCTAACAATAAATGTTGTGCTCGCTGCTACTGCCGCAGAGTCATTCTTGTAGTTGTAGTTGTTGTTGTAGTTGTTTTAGTTGTTCGAACAAATGCAAAATGCTTGTCGTTTTCCGTGCTGCACCAGTGCAGTGCAACGCAACACCGCGACGCGATTCAGGATAAGGACATTTTGTAGTTTTTTTTGTTTTTGTTTTTTTTTTCTTTTTCAGGTCATAACGCAAGAAAACCAACGAAGCGGATAAATGCAGGCGGCGCGCACAAATCTTTGCCGAAGATATTAATTGCAACAAAGCGCCAGCAGCGGAAAACGGCAACAAAATGGCTGCTGCCGTACCGGCTTTAAAAGTCGCCATTACCGTCGCCACATAGTATTCAAAAAAGTTTTGTTGCATGGATAAAAATGGCGATCAATTTATAAAAAAAATTATAAAATTTAAGTTTATAAAGTTGGAAAAAAAAATAAAAATAAATATTTGTAAGTTAACATTTTTATTTATATTGCGAAAGTAAATTTCCTCTTAACTTTTCTAAAAATAAGAGGATATAAAATATTGAAACAAACTTTGAAAGAAAACAGTTTTCAGTATTTTTGAATCAATCGAATCCGACCAAATTTTTTTAATGTTCGGAATACTTCAAAGTACTGTCTGTCGCCGCCATTGTTGCTTGCAGGCCGTGCTGCCATGTTGCAGCATACAGACGCGCATAAATCCTTTTGGTAATCATGCCGTGGAGCGTGCCTCGACGCTGCTGCTGCTTGCCACTTGAATTTATGTGAATGCTGCCGCCGCTGCTGCTGTTGCCTGTCTGCCTGCGAAAAAAGTGGAGCGCAACGAACACGAGCGCCAGAAGAAGCTTCGACTCGACTGCTGCCGCCGCCAGCGAGCCTCAAAATGCATGCCTCCGCGACGCTTTTAATCCAGCCGCCATGTTTTTTCTGTTGTTGCCATTTTGCGCTGCTGCTGCTGCTGCTTCTGTTGTTTTGAATTTATGCGCGCCAGTCTAAGCGCAAAACGACGGAAACATTGTTTACCGCGTGGCGCGGCGGCGACCAGACAAGGCGGAGTGAGGCGAACTCCTCGGCGACTTGATCCTTGCCGCACTCCATTAAACCCGACTTAAGGCGCGAGTGCTGTTGCAACCGCTCAAAGTGAATATTTTTCTTGTTTTGGGTAAAATTTTATTTATTAAAATGCAGAAACAATTAAACAAGCGGAAGCGAAAGCATAAACGCATAAATGCAAATACAAACATACGTTTGTACTTGTGTGTATATTTGTGAGTATGTGTGTGTGGGTGTGTGATTGTATTTTCGTTTTAGGAAGGCCACCGCATTCGTCTGTGTTTGCAGTCCACAGTGATTCAATATAATATGGACATTTTTTAAAACCCTGAAAAAATATTTTTTTTAAAGTAAAAAAGTAAAAAAAAAAAAAACATATATTGAAAAGAATTAATGTTCAATGCTGTCGTTTTTTATAGCATTAAGTTAAACCCAAAACAATAACCTCTCATTTGGTATACCATATGTCATACAAAAATTCTCAATTTTTACGAAAAATTCAGATTGTAACTAAAAAGTCTAAGCTCCTAGCCCTCGACCCAATATGTTCGACATCAACATATACCTTTTTTTTGTTCCTATCATAATAAGGTTAGGAAAGTAGAAACTCAGCTCGATATCTGGATTATTTTTCTGCCATATTTTGAATTTTGTTTTCTGATTTTTGACAACAAACTATGTTGTTGTTTTTATTTACTTAATAATTTTGTAGCAACCATGGCAACTACACAATCATTTTTCTACTCTCCTCACCTTATGTTTATTACACCATGGTTCTTCTTAAGTACTTCTTACTTATGGAGCGTATATTCTATTTGACTTAAACAATATAATATATTTCACATAAATAATATATACTCCAAAAAAAATTTCACCAACAACAATTCCAGAAAAAACTTTTAAAATTACTTTTGATATTTTTGAAAACAAATATTTTAATTCGAAAATTATTTCATCATCTATTTTGGTTGTATTTGCCATTGAAATGGGTAATGTTGAATTTATTGCTCCCAATCAATGGAGAATATATTTGAATCGTTCAAGACGTGAGGGGTTCAGAAGTCTTAATTGTTAGGATGTTTGGGTGAAACACTAATTCCTGCTTTTGGTGTTTCTAGGTCTATATTATACTTTTGTATAGTTGATCCTTGTAGGTGAGATTGAGCTTTTAATTTCCTTGGAATTTTTAATTTACGCTCCACTGTGTTTCCATTTCAAAATTTAGCCAACCGAAATATCTTAATTACGAATGTCGTTGAATATTGCTGTTGCTGCTGTTTGTTGTTATTGTTGCCGTTGCTGCTGCTGTTGCTGTTGCTATTTCGTTGATGTTGTTGATGATGATGGCTTTGGCGACATTAGTAACTAGGCTCAGAGGCAACAACAGGCCACAACGCTTCTCGTTGGTTTGCATTAAGCAGCATAATTGATTGTTGTAGGGCGCAGAGGCGGAAGACGTTGACGACGAGAATGACGACGATCGGCTGCATTTGCATTCAAGTGGCTCCACTTGAAATTGGACTTCTTAATTATGAAAAAGAAAGGGCACACTCACACTCACTCACACTAATTTTGGATGGCATTTGATGATGTATTATAGCAAAGCGCTTTAATAACTTGTCTTATATTACGAAATGTTTACATGAACTTTTGTTACTTCTTTCGACCATTAAAGTAAGAAAATGCAAAAATTTCTTACTAAGAAATATTTTTTAATATAAATTTTAGCATTACAACATTTTTTGTTTTTGCAGTAGAATGAATTTTTAATTTGTGCTTTTATTTAACTAAAAAACAACAAAAGACACATCAATGCTTACTGAATTAGAAAATGTTTGCAACCCTGCACCGGTCGCTCATATTAATCATAAACTCATTTTCAGTGACCATAAGTAATTTTCACGAAATCAGGGCATGCCAGCGGGTCAAAAACGTTGAATTAGCTCGCTTACACATGTTGCCACACAAACATAAACAGAAACACAAGCAAACAAACAAACAAACACACATATACATATGTATGTAGATTGAAATATGTATTTATGAATTTGATTTTGCTTATAGGGCTATGGCGTAAATACCAAACCGAATCACCATCAATAGGCCAAGTTAAACCCTTTATTTAACCTTCGATTGAGGTAAAGAAAGAAAAGGGAATTGCAAAGAGGAATGAGGTTCCTTTTGGGAAAATACGTGAGTTTGGAACGTGCTGAAATGAACATCAGCAGTAGCAGCAGGAGCTTCAGCAGCAAGTGTCAAAGAAAACAACACTTTCTGAAGGCGGCAATGCTTTCGAACAATAATAACAAAACAACAAAAGCAGCAACAAAAACAAATACCTCAGACAGAAAAACCTTTTTGAATAGTTCAAACGGACAATCGGAAATACACATACGCTCCTTCACGCAGACATTAACAAAGACGTAGTCAAAGAAGTACTAATGGGCGGTTTCAAATTAATTGGTTATTTCATCAAGTTTTGTATTTTTTACATTTTAAAAATTCATCATTTCACACTTTTTTCAACAATAACCTTAATTGTATTGGTCGACAACTTCACCAAAAAAAGGTCGGATTAATTTTACGCCCACCAGCATAGCTCAAGAACTTGATACGTTATACAAGGAACATATTTAGGGAAGCACCGGGCAATAACGCAAACGTATTATATTATACTCATTTCTATTCAAAACAAAACCCGGAAAATGCCGGGTACCATAAGCTGGTAATATATATATAAAAACTTTAAAAATCGTTTTTTTACCACATTTGTAAAATTATTATTAATCTAATTTAAAGTTAGTTACCAAGGATGTTCAAAATTTAGTTGAAATATAAAAATTATTTTTGCTGAAATCTTGAAACGTTTTTCTAATAAAAAGTTTCTTGTTTCCAAAAGACCTGGTTACGCTCTTGCACATAAACCCACATGCGTTTCGTTGGTAAGGTTCTACAGTCGGTTGGATAGACAGCAAGATAAACAGACAGAGAGACGGACATATAGATATACAAACGGTGCGGACGGAAGTGGATTTTCATATTCATTGGATTAATATGGCAATAAAGCTATAAATTAAACATTTTCCATAATGGACCGACGGACGGACAAAGAGACGGAGAGATGGACATGCGGACAGACGAAAGCAACGAGTACGTAACATTTTAACAAAAACACTCGAAAACACATTCGAAACGCTTTAAATATAAATTTCAATATTTAAGTAAGGGCAGCAGCGGCAACGTTGAGCAGAGCGATGAGCAAAAGGGTGAGAGAAAGGATATCCAATGCAAAAGATATGCTCGGTCAGACAGATAGACGGACGTAGGGACGTTTGGTTGGAAAGGCTTGGGGATACGGATACACGCACGATTTGAGCACCCGTTGAAAATATTTGCGTTTCATCTTATTTACATTAATGCTTACATATATCTTGTGAATAACCGACGAACTAAAGTAGCGTGGCGGCAACAATAACAATAACACAAAAAACAATGAAACACAGCAGTAGCAAAAATGCGAAAAAGTATCGCACAGATTCAAACTGCATTGAACCGAGCCGAACTGTGCAGAGTAAAGGTTAAAAGTGCGGGTTGCGAAGTTTCGCATTTTCAGGACACGTTCAGGGCAAGGATAGCGTACTGCACTACAAACAATGCGAATAAAATTATTGATTGATTCTCTTAAGAACAAAAATAAAATAATTAAAAGTTAAAGAAATCTGTGCGAGGGTTTACATTAAATACATAAAAAATTTAAAGTTTAGGAGTTTTGGGCCATGAACAAAGAAAAATGTTAATAAAATTTTATTTTAGTGCATATAATGTGCGTCGATGATAATGATCGCTGATGTCTGTACGTTCGTTTACTTGCTGCAGTCTTGCTGATCGTTGTTGTTGGCTCATATTTCACACGAACTCATCGCGATACAGCAGCAAAGCGTTTTGCTGCGCTCAGTTGTTGCTGCAGAAAAAAAAACAACAAGATTGAAAAAGTTTATTTTATGGAAAATAATGGTTTAATCTGCTTTGTGAAATAAATGCTTTTGCACATACTGTGCGATAAAACAAAAGATACACACAGATACACACAGAAACCGACAGACCAATACAGTCAACAAAGAAGAAAGGAAAAACGAAAAACAAACTCGCGCTTATGTAAACACGCCGAACTGTCGCTTTGTCGTTTTAAAAGTGTTTTTTTTTGTTTTTCTTTTTTTAAGGATAATGAGGCGCTTTACTATTTAAGGACATTAATTAAAAGCGCCAACGCATTTTAATTGAAACAGCGGCCCCGCCGCCAATCCCTCTTCTCCCTCCATCCATCCATTATTATTGCGATATTTTCGTAATAATGATGAAGTGCGTTTATCTTGCAGCAAATGCGTTACTTGTGCGCTTCGAAAGCACAGTACTTTGTCTTAGTAGAAAAATGGCACAACGGAAAATGAAACCATTAATTACATAAGTTTCTAAATATATTTACTAATTGTATTTAAACGAATTCGTTTTTTGCTTTTGTAATATTTTTCTATTATTGTTGTATTTACATATGTATATTTTTAAATACTACGAACAAATCATTTTATATATTCAGGTACTTATATTTTAGATTAATAAAGATTTTGAATTTTGTTTAGTTTTCTTTAGCAATAAAGTACTGTGCGTCTATTCACATTCATCAATAATAACAATAATTATAATTCAAAATATAATATCTTATCAGCATTTTGTGCGTCGTGTCAGTGTGTGTGTGTGTTGTGTGTGTATATTTTGCTGTCGACTTCTAAAAAGGAGAGACCAACGCCCAACAAATTAATGTCGTTGACTTTGACGCGTTGCTCTTTGGTGCCACAGGTTGCTGTTGCTGTTGCTATTGGCTGCCAGTATCGCTTTTGGGGGAGTTTTTCTTATTTGCTTTTCTATTGAATTTGAATTTTTATTGTTAGTGTTTTTGTTGTTGTTCGTGCTATCGAAATGTCACGCAAGCAGCAGAAGCCACAATGTTTTTGTTCTTGTTGTTGTTGCTGACACTATGCAAATTAATAGCAACAGAGTGCAGAGGAGCGACAGCAGCGGCAGCAGTTGCTGGCTCAAGTGTTGGACATGTTCTTAATTTATGTTTACTTCGCTACTAATTCCAAATTATTTGTTATTAAAATGTCAGCAATTTGTTATTTGTTTCCATGAATGTCCATCAACAGACCCGAAGGACATCGTGTGATTAATACACATACACATACACACACACATACTCGCATATACTACGACTCAGTGACTTAAGCAGACACTGAAATTAGCACACACACTCACACGCATTTGCATGTCGGTCACGCCCTCCCTCAAATTGTAAAGGATTGCCGCTGTGGTCACAATCCTCCATTCATTTCAAAATATTAAAATTTCTGCATAATAAGCACGTGATTAGGTGCATTGTACTAAAGTCAAAACACTACTAGGAGGAGCATCGGTTATGACGGCTTGGCACTTGATTGAGCCCTCGTCGATGTCTACAAAGTATTTAATACACATTTTTTATTTAAAAAAATTAAGTTTTTATCTTCTAAAGTTTGATAGAATTTTTATTAACAGAGATTATTTCTTTTGTTGTTCGATTGAAAAC
Source organism: Suillia variegata (assembly GCA_949127995.1). Lineage (NCBI taxonomy): Eukaryota > Metazoa > Arthropoda > Insecta > Diptera > Heleomyzidae > Suillia > Suillia variegata. Next base: position 18,848,661 of record OX421842.1, read on the forward strand.
TTGCATCTTTGGTCGCTGATGATGAGAGGGTATCGCCTTCGGAAACAGCTGTGTGTCCTGCTATGTTCGCATTGTTGTTGCTAAAAAAATTTACAAAAGAAATAATTTTTTGTTAAAATTAAATAAACTTTTAATAAAAAATTTTTTAAGATAAAATTTGTTTTTAAAAAATTGAATAATATTGTATTATTTTATTTGAAATGAAATGAAGTACGAAGTACATAAGCAATGCTCGGCTTCTTTAATTTAGCTGCTGTTGTTGCTGCTTCTAAAGAATTTCTCGTTAGAACCTTAATCTTGTTCAGTGCGAGATATTCAAGTAGTTCCTTAAGCCCCCAATTGAGTGCCTATCGGGCACATTTGTTTCGCATTTATCTATAACTGCTCAGTCATTTTTTTTTATAAAATAACAAAAGTTGTCAGCGTTAATTTTTAAGATTCAAAATACAATATGTATAGAAAGTCTTAACTGATCTCTGTTCTGTAGTGTTGCTTTAAGAAAAGTAAAAGGACTGGAACACAGTGATTTTTTTTCCAACTTACTCATGTCATGATTCAATGGTAATACGCTTAATTCGGATATCTCAATTGTGTATCAACAAAATTGTAGCTACAAAATTTTCTTTTTTCGAACAAGTTTCGCCAAAACTTGCAACAATAAATAACACAATTTTACAAGTTGTACGAAAAATTAAATGTAAGGGTGAAGAGGGCGGCGCTGTGGGAGAACGCAGTCAAATTCAGTTAATTGCAAATAATTTATGGTACTTGCCGGCGTGAATATAATTTACGACTGCAGCCTATTAACTTTTGCTCTAGCGCTTATCGCCATTTCAATGAAAATATAATCCAAATACAAAAAGGAAAAATGAACAATTCAAAATAAAGAAAATGTTAAACAGGACACGCAGTGCTAGGCTGGCTCGCAGGCTGCATTCGAATTGATTTAACGCGCAGCGCGGCGCAAATAAATCGCGCGCTCGCTGCCGGCAAATGCGCAGCTTCAGCGCACACAGGCAGCAACAGCCAAAGCGAAATCGAACTAACAACCAACACACAATCCAAAAGCTTCAGAATGGATGCGATGGATGCCATTGTTTTGCGAGACTTGTTTCGAGAAATTTAAATACAACTCTGCCGCTTTTCCATTTGTTGTCACTCGGTCTTCCGTTCCCGTTCTCGTTCCCATACCCGTTCGCATCAGTTTGGTTGCATGCATGACCAGCGAGGCGAATTCTGAGGGGCGGTGTTAAGGCAGCGGCCGGGGGTATGCAACAGCATTCCAAACGATTGTTTAGGGCAATAAAACACATTATCCTTATAGTTGAGGAGCACCACACAAAACAACACAATCCGGCACTGCCAGCCTCCCTTCGCCAGTGACGGGATCTGCTGAACCGAATATAGTATTACTGTACAGTAGTTAAAGGTATTGCAAAAATGTTCTTATTTGTAAGTAATTGGCTTAATAATCTTGGTGAAGAATGAAGCTCAAAATCGATTTAAGAGAGCTTGTACTCCAAGTGGCAACTCTCGCTCGGACCATCAAAATAGCATTATAGAAAAATGATTTTGTGTTATCTTTATTTTAAAAGTTTTTGGTGTATTTTTTAAATTTAAATTTCTTAGTTTAAAACAGAAAAGTGCGAAAAACAACAATTTAAACAGCCTAAAAGTATGCAATAGAACCATTTTCTTATTTTTCTATCACTTTATTTTATATAGAAGTTCGATACTGTGTGTCGGCAGGAGCCGGCGTCGGCGTGGAAAATTATAGTGCGCGTAGAACAACCACGACCGAGCGTTAAAGCGCACTTCCTGCTCATACACGACGACACCGCAACAAATGCCGCTCTTCCCAAAAACAAATGAAAGTTTCTCGTAATTTATTGTTTCGAATTGTGCGCGGCGGGCACTTGCGACTTCGGCGGCGGCAGTGGCTGCTGCTGCTGCTTCTGCTGTTGCTGTCAGTTCCACAGCTGAAGCTCTGTGAAACGCTGGCAATATCTGTATTGCTGTTTGAGTGCGTCATGCTGGGGGAAGGATAAGGAGGAGCAGTGTGGTGGCAAGGAAAACAAAAGTTTTCGCGCTGCTACGGCTTCGCTCAGGCGAATTTCTGATTAGTTGCTGATGGCGGAACGAGTCTTGCCCCGGCTTAGTTATCATTGCGGCAACACGCCCACCAAATGGCAGTTTGCACAATGCTTCGCAAGACCGATAATTGGGTTACCAAGCGTTCGCTATTTCGATAATACTTTTTAAAACGTTTTTCGCACAATCATTCATTTTCAATATATGAGAAACTTAATCACTTAACTTCTTTCAAATGACCTTTTCTAAAATAACTAAGTGTAACTAAGCCTGAGCGACAAAGATATTTTCTTATCATACATGTACGATTTTTTTATCTGTCACCAATGGTCAATTAAATATTAAGTGAAAACAAAAAGAACTCAGAGTAATTAAACAAATAAAAATTATGGAAAAAGAAATTGAATAAGTCGTGTTACCACCTCGGACTTTGCTAACAGCTTTACAAGTCTTTGCGAGTGTATAAGCCATTACTCGACTGCGCCGGTTAAACCCAAACCATGATCGATGTTCGCCTTATTCTGCATATATATAAAGTAAATTCTAAATTGAAGTTGGTCACTCTAAATGAATTTAGCATGTTTGTAATTCAATTTCAATTACAAAAAAATTTGCGTTTGCACAGGAATTTTGTTTATTTTCGATTCGCGTCATTTGTTTTGTAAATTTTTGTTAGCAATTTATTTATTTATTTTGTTGGCGTAACGGTTTCGCGAATTACTTACCACAGCGTCAGGTAAATAGATAGCACGGTGGATATCCAATAAAGGAAATGAGGAAAGTTTTTGTTTTGCGGAGCTGAAGTAAAGTGGCAATCGACAAAGCAAAATCGAAAAAAAAAAAAAAACAACAAAAGAACAGAAGAAAAAAAAACATTGCTGCTTTGCTCATACATTATGCAAATAAATTTCCACTTCGACAACATTTGGCATCATTAATTTCGGCATTGAGCAAATTATACTCAAACACTGCGAATGGATGCGCTTAGCTCGAACTTTGGGTATAATATAAACCCCCCCGCTCCGGTGCTTTCCTTACCCCCACAGCGCGCACTAATTGACGACCTTTTGCTAATGGCCAACCGAGCAGCAGCGTTCCCAGTTGTAATGCCACCAACAGCAACAGCAACAACAACAACAACACAATATTGTAACAATGCGCGGACAGTGGGCGCCACTATCGCGCGTATAAAATCAGCCAAAGTACAAATCTTCAATTAACAGAGCAACAATAACAACAACATCAGAAGCTACAACAACAACTTATATAAAAAACAATGATGATTCCAGCAGCTAATTTCAAATTATAACTAAGAGAATTTACTTCGACTATGTCAAAGCAAAAATACCCTACACCATTTCAGATTCAAATATTATTTGCATGTAGAGTTATGGACAAAAACGAAAGAAGGTGCAATTTTGTAGCTCTGTGACTATTGGTTCGAACTGAACTTTGTCGCTTGGTAATTACGATCACGGTCTCCTTACAAATAAATCGGCTATCGGGAAAAACGATGAGAGTCTAATAAATTGCATGCGAAGACGATTTAATTTTAGGGAAATTAGGTTCTGAGTACAATGTGACAATATCTACGAACTCCCGAACATTTACCAGGACTGGACCTACAACAGGCCTACTACACTTCAAATAAAACAGGTTTACCTGGACTTCTGTATGTGCTAAAATTGTAATTAATTGGTTTATGGGGGAGAATATCTATCATCTCCTTCAAAGTGGGAGGGATTGGTTTAGTTCCAATGTGGTTTTAATATGGAGAAGCAAGAACTAAATTGTTTATTCAGTTGTGAAGCACAGATTATATTACGAAAATTTTGGATCTACTACGATTTTTTTCATCATTCACTACACAATCTGAACACTGTCGTTAAGAGAAATAAATGGAATGAAAGCGTTCATCAGAGTCGTCGTTTGATTGTCGTTTTGTATTCGGTCGTGTTGATTTGTTCAAGCAATATTATTTTTAATTTTTTTTAAATTTTATTAAAACAATAAATATTCCGTTAAACAAACGAATTGAATTAAAAAACTTGTAAATATTTATTTTATTAAAAAGTGTTTTATTGAGCCCACGAAGCAAATGGAACACCAAACTTAATATACCCCACGATCTGTGATTGTGCGTAGTATATAAAAAAAATCTTCAGAAAGAAGCAAAAGGAGAACAATAACATCTACGGTGGACGTCGGAAGTTGCTTTACAGAAAACTCAACACAATACAACTCTTCACTCCGCCTCTCTATCCCTTCCGTTTGCATGCCCGTGCAACACGTGTACTTTGGAGCAATGTTCAAAACAGGGATACCAACTGTTAACATTCCTTTTACAATTTTACAATTAATTACATAGATAAATATTTTGATTTAAAACCGAGTAACTATGCTTTTTCTTTCTAAATTAAAGTAATTGAGATACTCAAGAAGCGCTGACTTGTTTTAAAATTACACCCTGCAACAAAAAAGGTGCAATTATATCTAAAGTGATTAAGGTTTTAGTTTTAGTCAAGTCAGACGCGCAAGCATGAATTAAATTGTTAATATTCTTGTATGTACCACCAAAATGGATTGTATAATCTAAAAACACATTTTTTGACTTACCAAATGACTCGTAATTAAACGTTTAGAATTTTGTTACAGAAAGGATGTTTCGGAGGCTGTCTTTTTACATTTGAATTTCTTAAATATTAAATCTTTGTTGTTTATAAAACTATAAAAACAATTTCATTTATGGTTTAGTATTATCATTATTATTATAGTAATCGGAACTGTACCCTGATCCAAATTTATCTCATACAAATTGCACACCAAAGAGAAGTTCATTTAACAGCTGTAAAATTTTTATTTTTTTTCAGTAAGTAACAGTTACAAAAGTAAAGAATAAGTCGCTCAAGATAAAAATAAAAATTTCAATAAAATTGTGCAAATGTGATTTTTACATTTCGAAACTTGTAGCTAGAAATGTAAAAGTAAACGCGAAAATGCCTCGAAAACCTCGAGTCTTTGCAAATTTGCAAATCTGAAAAAAGAGCGTCCAAAAATTTTATGAAACATAGATTACGTATGCCTTGTAAATTTTTGAAGAAAATTACGGTAAAAAAACTAATATTCTATTGCGATACTTGTTAAAATCAAAACAAATGTCAGACAATACTTATTAAAAAATGGGGGTTGGCAACACTTATTTAAAAGTAGCAATAGACAATTCTACTTAAAAAATTAAAAAAATGTTTCTGTTTTATATATTTTTATTTTTTATATTAATTGAGACCATATTTACATTTGCAACAGAGTACTAAAATATCGTAAATTTTAACGAAACCCTGACTGTTCTCTCAATTTGCTGAATTGTTTTCGTAATCATGGAAACGTGCGTTCCGGAAAAGTGGCTTGCAACTTTTCTAGTTTTCGCAATTACATAATTTTTATGTTCAACTGACATGATCAACTCGGTTTAGGTGATTCAAATAATTTCCCGGCATGCACCTACCAGACAATTGCTTAAAAGTTATTCTCAGGTTAAATCCGATCATTTGCATCACCGGCAAATAAAAGCGTGAGATTCTTGGTTTATTTTCAATATCAATTTTATATTTACGTTGATACGAACATTGTTTTTTTTTGTTGCAAAATTTAAATTTTAATTTTTTATATTTGTGCGTGTGGGTTTCTTAAGTGTTTTTATTTTTCGCAAAAATGAAATCATTTAAATCTCTTACTCTATATTTTGTTTTTATATCAAATTATGTACAAGTATTTAAATTTATTTGATCATTTATTATTTTGTGTTTCCAAAATACAATATAACGAATAAGTTTATTGAGTTTCAGCCCTGACCTAAATACAAAGCAAAGAACATTGTTAATATTTGTTCGACTAAGAAAGGTGTATAAAATGTACTTCAAGTAGATACAGAAAAATTGTACAAGAGCATAAAAAGAAACCAGTCGAAAGTAGGTACAAGTACGGATGTGCCGTACTTTCGCGATGGGTGTCCGACCTACTGCAATCCGCAAGGAAGTGCGTCGCGCGTAATGTGCGTCTATTAGGCGCTCTTTTCTATTTTTGTGTTGAGCTTTTTCTAGGGGAATGCCTCCCTTGGGTGTTGTCAAAACGGGTGGCCGGCGCGTAGATGTTGTAGCGTGGGGGAAACCTTAGAGCTGGCTGCGTGTAGATTTTGAAGGTGAGCATTTGTCCACGATAAACAATTTAAGCAAATAGTCAAGTTGAATAAAGGCGATTGGACCTTTTCTCAGTTTTCTTGGCTTTCAAAACCGAAGGAACGGCGGAATTAAAAACATGAAGAAAAAAATGAACGGATGAACAAAAATACAAAGAAACAGAAAAAAGATACATATATAAAGATATTAAATATTTTGCAGCGGACAACTTTGTGCGTTTTTAATATTTCATTGCTTTTCATTATTCGTTTGTAAGGGTGTTGTTGTTGTTTTTGTTGTTGTTAATATCCGGCTTGGAAAAGGGCGCGGAATTAAGCAAAAAACAGAATGATTTCCTCTTTCAATGGTACCGGATGTGTCAGATTTTTAAATGAGCAAAGGTACCTCAAATTAGGTAAAGGTTGGTAATAAACGTAAAAATTAACAAAAGTTTGAAATGTATCTAACAGTTGAAATGATAAAAATGTCATTAGATATTATTTTGATGGAGTTTTATAATCTTGGGGGAAATACTTAAATATTACATTACAATTTACAATATATTTACGTATATTAAAGACGAATTGTAAAATTTTATAAAATGAATGAAATCCTTTATAAACATTTTTTTTAAACAAAGTTTAATAGTTTTAAGCGTTTTTTTTTTGCTTTTAAAGCTTACCAATTTGTTTTCTTTTAAATGTAGTCAATTTTTGTAGAATCGCGATTTTATAATTTTTTTTTGCACCATTCAGTGCTGCTTTGTGTTTGGGCAACTGTTTGTAACATGGTGATATACTTAAAAATATAAATATATATATTTATATACTTGATCAGAATCAACAACTGATATGTCCGTCTGTCATAAATTCTGGTTAACACGATAGCGGGAGAACCACTAGAGATTAGATTAGATAATTGATTTTATTATTCACTATATACAAAAATTCAATATAAAAATCATAATTACATTTAATATGACATAAACATTATTTTTATTGTATGTCATTTTTTATCTTAAGCAAGCATAATTTATTGATAAAACAAAATATATTTATCACAAGTTTCAGAAAATACAGTTCAGTATTGTAAAGTAGTAGAGGATGAAAATCGAGGTATTGAGAGTTTCTCGCATTCGCAATATGTTTCAACTGTTGCTCATTTTCAACACATTTGAGGACATTTGTATGCAAAACCGCTAGAGATATTAAGCTGAAATTATGTACACTCGTTGCCTTAGATGAAATAATACGATTTTGGAGCGAAGACGTTCAAGATCACAATCACTTTTTAAAAGAATTCTGATTTCTTAACCACACCATTTTTTGAGAATCATTGGAGATATTGGGTTGAAACTTTTGTACAAAATTTAAGCTTGAGGACAACTGAACGGTTCAGTGTATAATTTGTATTATGTTATTATGTTAAAAAGAAGCACTTTAATTTTAAGTTGGTTATTTTGGTAGACAAGCGATCTAAAAGAAATACGTTAAAATAATTATGGCAATTCATGGTATATTAAATTAGAGTGGTTCATGATGTACACATTTTTAATTTATTTTTTAAATTACGAACCAGCACAATTTGATTGATACTTAACAATGAAGTACATTTATAATAGTCTGTATAGATGACTATAATGTCTAACTTGTTGTTTTTGTTTTTATAAAGGATTATGCACAATGCACAAATATACGAGTACATATACAAATTTTACGCTTCCGATTCTTGCTGTAAATTATTTAAATACAAAAAACTTTTAATTTGAAGACTTTAATTGTAGCGGCAAAATGTTTCCTAAACTGTAAACTTTCCCCCCGCCCTCTCTTTCCTCTAACAAAGTTTCGTTTTTCAATAACGTAACAAAATGGGTTTGCCAAGCCCACCGCTCTGCGCTCGTAGGTGAATATTGCCGCCGCAAGCTAGCGGTGGAAGTATTTCGAACACTGTTTGTAGTTTGCGCATGTTGCGCAGGAAGCGTTCGTGGCACATCAGCCCAGATACATCATGCAGCAATTTATTTCGTTGATGTTGCAACAATATTGAAATTCTTTCACTAACTTTGTTATTTGTTATGATTTACGTTAAAGGAAGGTAGACGGGGGTAGAGAAAACGTTTGAGAACAAAAGGGGCGGCTAGGCTGAGTTTTAAGGCAAATTTAGCGAGTAATACGCAAAAACCTAAAATACAGGTGAATACTTACCTAAAATAAAACCTCAGCGAAAAAAGCTAAAATAAGACATACACTCATGCGGTGGAAATGCTGTTTCAGTGCAGCGCGTCAAAAGGTGTGCTTTGAGCGAAAGTACTTCATCCTTTTCGATGGCGCAACATTCTTAATTTTGCATCATCTTCTTTACCTACTGAGAGGAACAGCAGCGAGTAGTGAGCGCATTTGATAATGCATCCATCCATCCATTCTTATATCTACATTTACAGCACAGCTATATGTAACTAGAACCGCAACAACAAAAGCAGCAGAAACAACGGGAGCAACTTTGGCACAGTATTTGCAATGTTACAGTGCACAGTACTTAATTACTGTCAGTTATTTAAAAATTAAACTAAATAAAATATTTTATATGATGACACTGATCTATGCAAATAATAAAAAAAATTATTATATCTTTTAGATTTTTTGTTCAAATGTCAATAAAAATGCAACCAAATATAGTACACACATAAAATAGGCATCGGTGTATTTTAAATACTGTAGACTGTTCATTCTAACTATTTTTTAATATTCCTTAGTCCGATCTTAATATTTTTAAAATAATCATACAATTTTTGGACATAGTAACGTATCTAGCCAAATGCAAAATGATGATTCGTGGTCAAGCATTTTTCAGATCTCTTAACGAGTTATCTGGAATAATATCGCCAAACTCAAACACTGCGTATTAAGGACAGAAACTTTCGTGATGGACCAGAACCACGAAGTAAGCTCAACGCTTTTCTCGAATTAAAGGGAGCATATGGTAACGCTATGGAGCTAACCTATCTGGTATTAAATTTTGTCTTGATTTGTGCACTTTTGTATGAATTCCGAGTGCTGTGTCAGCAGTTGCTGGTGTTGTCAAATTTAGCTGCACGCGGCTTTAATTAAATTTGTAGCGAAACTGCTGCGTCTGATTTGAACGTGTTGCTTTTGCGGTGCTTGCGTCTTGATATATTCATGTGTGTGCGTGTGGGCGCGTGTGAGTGTATGTGTGAGGGTGAGGTAAGTATGCATACAGTGCGCAGGTAAAAAGGGATTAAGCACCAAAGTGCCGCAAATTGCAAAAATACCGCAAAGTTTTGCATGTGTTGCACAAATACAACAACAGCAGTAACAGTTGCAGCCGCGCGCCACTACATGCAACTTCTAAAATGCAACAGCAACAACAACGACAGCAGCAGCAACAGTAAAGGAATCAATTATGCACTCGAAAACACTCGCGGTTTATGTGCCTTGGATGCCTGCCTCCTGCCTGAATGCCTGCCTAGGTTTACTTGTTCCTTGTGCCGTGTGTCTAAAATGCAAGAAATAGGGATGCATAAATGCGATTGTCACATTTACCGCACTCACACACACACACCCACACATTTTTACTTATACGCATATACAAAATTTAAGTTTGAAATGTCTACGCTGAATTTAATTTGAAAAGATTTTACGAGTAATGCAGCGGCGTAGTGTTCCTTCAAGATTTCGTCGAGGTGTTTACTACACATAAAAAAGTATTTGTTCAAAAGTGGGCTTACTAAAAAACCGAATTATCAAAAATGGGCGTAATCCGATAAGTACAACACCCACTTATTAAAGAGACATGTAGCACTTATGAGCGAACAAAGGACATCATATTAGCCAATGTTCATTGTATAGTACTGAGAACTTTTGAGATGCTTCGACGATATGAGGTAGCTTGTTTTCAGTTATCACAATTTAATATACAACAATTTTAAATGTAATATTTCTATATTGACACTAACTTATCTGCTCAACCAGAAAAATAAAAAATCAAAAGAAAACAGGCTATGAATTCATGTATACTTGTAAACTAACACAAAACTGTCAAATCAATCCAGTGGCGATTATAAAAACAAATTTGTTTTTGAAAATAAAATCAATTAATGATTTGCAATATTGAACCATGTGATTATGTAATAGTTCACTGTGTACATGATCATAAACAAATTAACTTTTTGACAATGTTTTCATTGCCGCTACTGAATTTGTAGATTTAGATTCACTTGTCATTTAAGGTACATTCGTCTATTGGTTTTTTTTGCTCATAATAACCAGTTAGATGGTAAAGGGTTTCTTCTCTACAATTCTTATGTTTTTGTTAAAAATCGCACAATTTTCGATCGATATATATATATATATATATATATATATATATATATATATATATATATATATATATATATATATATATATATATATATATATATATATATATATATATATATATATATATATATATATATATATATATATATATATATATATATATATATATATATATATATATATATATATATATATATATATATATATATATATATATATATATATATATATATATATATATATATATATATATATATATATGTGTATATATTTTAGGGCTTTTCAAACTACTCCTTTTCGTGCAAATAAACAAAAGTTCATTTTGTGCGCTTGAAACCCCACTTACTATTCTTAAAAACAGAAAAACAGGAGAAATCGAGGGTCCTTCAGTTCCATTATGCAAAAACGTAAACATTCGCACTTTCAAAGTCGCTGTAAAAATCCCAACAAAAAAGAAGAAATCAGAAATCCTAAAAATAAAGCACGCAAAATAGTAACCGACGCGTCGTCGGTGCACAAAAGCAAATCCCCAATCTGCCGCATGGCATCGTACCGCGTCTGTACCGCACCACAAGCAGCACAAAAGTGTTCCACTTTTTTCTGCTACCTTCGGTCGCTGCTGTTGCCGTCGCCACCGCTAATCGAATTCGATTCCTTCACACTGATAAGACCGGCAGCTGCCAGGTAGGAGCGACTGCGGTATCAGCCGCGGCTCTGGATTTGAACTGAACTTCCTCTTCTCTTTTATGCATTTCCCTTCATTTTTTTTGGTGTAGCTTGTGTTGTATTTATTAGCGTTTTAGCATATGTTCGCTTAGCAAAAATGCAAATACAACAAAATGCTGCTATCCTGGCTTTTATTTTCATTTCGGAACTTCTAACACTTTGAAAAAGGGTTTTTTCTCGTTTTGTGTATTCTTTGTATTTTTTGTTTAAATGGCGGCAGCGGAAATGCCTCGGCTAAAGTGTTTATTCGTATTTTTGGTTTGGTATTGTTTCTTGATGCCACAAAAACAATAATGCTTTTGCACACATACGCATATACACGTACACAGAGGCTCACCTCACCTTTTGTAAATCAAGTGCAGATCTAAATCATTTTTATGTCGAAGTGTTGGAATGAGTGAAATTTAATATTTATTCGTTGTTTTTTTATGTATGCATGTTTGCATGAATGTATGTATGTATGTATGTATGTATGTATGTATGTATGTATGTATGTATGTATGTATGTATGTATGTATGTATGTATGTATGTATGTATGTATGTATGTATGTATGTATGTATGTATGTATGTATGTATGTATGTATGTATGTATGTATGTATGTATGTATGTATGTATGTATGTATGTATGTATGTATGTATGTATGTATGTATGTATGTATGCATCGAAAAGTTTTTATATTTATGGCAGCGATTTCAAGACACACTCTGAAGTCAAAATAGTAACACAGAGAAACACATTTTTTTTTTGCAAATTAAAAAGATAAAATAATTTTTTTTTAATATCAAATTTGGTTTTTTTCTATATTATATACAAGGTGGCGCAAAAGAAGTCATCCGATGTTGTTTGGCTCTTATTTTTTTTCTAAATAAAAAACTTCGATTCTGTTTGTTGATTATGTTTATTTAGACCTTTGGAGTTAATTGTGTTAAGTCGAGAAGATGATATCGGATAAATGGGCGCCGTCACAATTGATTGCCATACGGGCTAGTTTTATGGCATTTTCCATCACTTCGGCGAGAGTTTCGGGCGATAAATTCTCGCATTCGTGTCGGATATTTTCCTTGAGGGCTTTCAAGGTCTCAGGCTTGTTGATGTAAACACGAGACTTCAAAAAACCCCATAAAAAGAAGTCCGGGACCGTTAAATCGGGCGATCTGGCGGACAAGTGCAAATCGCCAAAACGCGAAATTAAGCGACCCGGAAACGCGGCCTTCAGAATGTCGGTTGTGGCTCGTGCAGTGTGTGCTGTTGCTCCGTCCTGTTGGAACCACATGTCCACCAGTCCTAATTCGTCCAGTTCGGGCAGAAAAAACTCGGTCAACATTGCCCTATAGCGCGCACCGTCCACTGTTGTCGTTTGACCCGCGGCGTTCGGCCCGATGACTCCTCCAGCGTGAACAGCGCACCACGCAGTCACTTTGAGCGGGTGTAATGGTTTCTCGTGCATCACTCGCGGATTTTCGGTTCCCCAGAAGCGATAATTTTGCTTGTTCACGTACCCGCTGAGGTGAAAATGAGCCTCATCGCTCATTATGATTTTTGCCAACACCACAGACGAATTGTTACGCAAAAAAATAGACACAATTATTCCGCGTTCTTGGGGAGTGTATCGCTCCATGGCTTATTCACTTGTATTCTGTATCTGTCTAGTCCACAAATGTCAAAACAGATTTGACATTGGCGGCCATTTGCAAAAATGAGAGCATCTTCCAATAGGGTGATTTCTTTTGCGCCACCCTGTATAATACACCATCTGTCTGTCAGTTGTTCCAAGTAAACTCGAGAAGTGCTGAACCTATTTTTTTCAAATTTTATACACATATCCTTTAGGGAAAGGCTTAATAAAATGTGACACGACGGTGAAGTTTTTTTATCGATCTTTTCTAAAATTGCTTTTTAATACAATCTCCCTGTTGTATGAGGTCAGAATAAATTATATTAGTTAAAATAGCATTTAATGTTTTTACATACATATTATTACTTTTCGACATTTTTAATATTTTTTACTCATTCAGGATTTTCTCAATTTGGTCTGACGTTCACTTCGAAGACTTTTTTTGCTCTGAAGCCAAAATGACATTGCTAAGCCACTGAATGTTAATACTCGTACGCAGTGCTATGTCCAAGCTAATACGGTTCGGTTTTGTTCGAATGCGGTAATCGTAACGTACGCGACTATCTTGTTATGTTGAACATTCCCGTGGCAGTCACATCAAAATGCCTGAATTAAAAAGTTTTCTACTAAATATTACATTCTATTAGATAAATTTCGAAAACAATTGACGTCATTGTTTTTGATTATTGACAACAACCGAAAGGAACAAAAAAAAACTACAACGCTTCCGAAAATTAATGTTTTTCCTGCGTGTGGCATAGAAACAGGGTCCGACAAAAAATATATATACTGAGAAGTGTAAGAAGAACCAGGATGTTCTATCATTCTGACGCGTTAACGTACGCGTGGCAATTATTTATCGAAGCGAAAAAAATATTATCACTACACGGCGTGGGATGGTTACTCTTCCGCTCGTTTACTTCGCTGGCTTTGATAGACGGCCAACATGACCGAGTGTCTACGCGCAGTGTACACCACGCCACAAAGCGATGACAAAGTGTTGATAGGCGGTCTGCCTGATTGATTTTCCTTACCATAAAAGGCGATAAGGTCGACTAACAATAACAATTCTGAGTTCTTGGTTTGTGGAAGAGTGGGCTTAAAGAAGCGAAGAGTTCGAAATAGTAACCAGAGGCACATAAATTCTCTGCATAAATGCGTTGTTTTTGTTGTTGTATGTTTGCGTAACTAGGTAAAACACAAACTTAAATTACATAATAAACGCTCAACTCGCACAAAACGATCGACCGAAAATGTAAACTGGTTGCCACAAAAAGGGTTGCCTACTTTATAGTACCTGTATTTGAGCCGTGTTTTTGGGGAATTTGTTCATGTGTGTGTGTGTATGTGTGCGAAACTGCGTCAACATTCATCAAATATCGAATTCAGTGTAGCGCATTACATACACCCCAACAAACATGTCTAAATTCAAAACAGGCCAGTTGGGCATTTTAGCATTTTAGGTATTCTGAAAAGTGAAAACTCACACATACACACGCAGACCGACCGAACGACAGCCGTTGGCCACCGGTGAGTGAGATGATTGAATGGCGGAAAAACAGGTTTGTTGGTATCCATCTTATTCCTTTCACTACCCATTGCCAAACCATTCATAATGGCACATAACAACAACAAAAATGTATCACTCAAAACAACAACGATAGTACCAACCCAAATCTCTTGAAAAATGCCATTTGCACAATGAAAAAAAAAAGCTTAAATACTCGTAATTTTAAAGTTAAAATTTGTATAATGCCATGCCCGGGTTTTGTTTTGAATATAAATATGTGTATGATAATAAGAATGCGGAACTTTTGTTACTCCATTTGTAGCATTTCTAAGTTTCGGCGGTGGATGGTTAATTGATCCAACCACACCCAGTTGTCGACAGAGATCCTACAAACTCAGATAACAGATTTCAGAATTGTAGAAGTTGTATTGGCGAAATAATCGAATATTTAAAATTAATTTTAAAAGTTGTGGGCATAATAAGTTGCTGTGGCAGATTTTGTATAGCCTATTATTCATTCCGGTGCATTCCTATAAGCACATTGAGTTCCTGAGTTATGGTGGTGGGGGTAAAATTGATACAAACTATTTCTGAAAGTGGGCGTTAAATTTATGTAACCATTATTGGAGAAGTTGTCGACAGTGCCCATAAAGCAAGAAAAATAGATTGAAACAATCATTTGTTTTTATATATAGACAGGACGAAATATGTTAAAAAAATTTATCAATACAATTAATTTTTTGTTTAATATAATATGTTAAGTGAAACTCCATCCACAACTGGTTTAATCAATTCAATTACCAGCTTTAATGCTTTTAATAAAAATTATGTTATATTAAAGATATTTTTCGAAATTTATTGATACTTGCAAGCGAGCGATCCTGGGACCACTGCGTCAGAGACGAGAGTCTTAATGCTTCCACTGACGCACATTGTCGGTAGTTGATTTTGTGCATTTATGTTTTCTGTGCTGATAAACAATGACAGAACTCTGCACGCAATACTCTTATGTTTTTAAGTTTTTTGCTTTTCAATTAATAAGTTAGTTAAAACAATTACAAATGTATTTAAATGTTTGCCTTGTATGAAAAGTATCCTAAAACTTGTCCAATTAAAAAATTAATTGTAATAAATAAGATTTATTAATTTTGTTTTTAAATTTTTTAGTTTTAAAGTTAAATTTTTGTTGGTTTTATAAAAATGTTGCTGAATAAACGAGCTCTGCTCAATTTATACACAATTCTTCATTTAAACATATCTTTTTAGGCACCACTCAGTAACGTAGAAAAAGATCTTACATATAGTACATACATATTTGTACATATGTAAATATTATTGGTCAGAATCAATTTTAATTATGATATTATTTTAAAAAATTTACAATAAAATGTTTTAAATCATGACCATCCTAATTTGATTGTAATATTTAACAATGTGGTGCATTTGTAATAGTTGGTATGACCGAAAATAATTACTTATTTCTTTTCTTTGTGGGTTTATTTTCTAGCTCATATGGAAATCTTAAAATTACTAATGTTTTTTTAATATTTTAAATTAAAAATTTATAAAATTTATTGTCTTAAATTTTACGGAAAAAAATCACCTATCAAAAGTGCTTCTTAAAAGTGTGGTCAGTTCTAATGTTCTAATTATTTTCCAATATTGAGTCCTTTTTTAGATGCTTTTATGTTGTATTAAACAATTTACTTTTGGCTAGCAAAAGAGTTAATTTTCCTACTGTGCGCTGTAGCTTTTAATATTTTAGCATATATTCTTCAAAAATAGAATAAGCTAAAATTACCTCCCGAATAGAAAAACTCAAAAGAAGGATAATAAAAAAATGTGCGCGTACACGCAAAATACAAAATTTCCCTGCTGCCATTCAAAGTCGATGATGACTGACGATGATGAAGCACATGCCACATCGTCTATTTGCCACTGCATCTACGTCGCGTGCTGGCAAACGGATTGACTGCGGTTCACTCGATTTTACAAGCATGCCACATGCCGTATACGAGTAGTACACCTGGAATTAGGCAGCTTCGTACCTTTTTGCGAGCCAAACTTCATTCCAGCCGCATTCATATATTTGTGATATTAGAATTTTTAAGCTGCTTGAGTTGTTGCTACATCTTCTTTTTATGATGCAGCATATACTCGTGTGTATGTACAGTATACATATATCTACAGCATGAGGTCGGTAAAAACGCGAAATAATCGACAAACTGTGTGGCATACATTTAGGAGCTTCCCAGAAGAATTCTTGTTGGAAATTTACGGAATTTGGTCCAAGAAATATTTTAATATTGCTATCAAAAATGTTTTCTGCATGTTGCTCATACGACAGGGATGTCAAATTTAATAAATTCATTTGATTTGTATAAAAAAGCTAATTCGAGTGCCTTGCAATGTAGAGCCTAAAATTCTCCTGCATTATGGTGTTTTATTTGTGTTTCCGCTTTGTTGTTTTGTTTTTTATTTAAACGGAAATTATCAAAAATGTTCTAAATGTTAGCAATGCGTCAGTTTTCAGTTGAAAAAAAAAAAAAAAAATATATATTTTATGGTCGTAAGTAATGCGAGTTTTTAATTTGCAAAGTTTTGGGCGCCTCTTGTCGTTCGTTCGTCCGTTGTTATTTTTTTTGTTTTTGTTGCTGTGCTTCTAACAATAATGAAATTTTTTGTAGCAACAAATGCGCACTTATTTTTTTTTTTAATTCCCTTGCGTATGATAAGCGTAAAAGAAAACTTTTCAAACCAGATTTTTTACAAGAATTTTTTTTATACAATACCTTTGTTTGGATTTTTTTTAATTCAAGTGAATAATTTTTTTAAGATTTCCTGCCTTTGGTTAAATACGGCCTAAAACTTTGGCATATTCTTAAAACTTTTGTGATTTTATTTGGCGGTTGCAAGTTGGCAAAGAAAGGTATTCAAGGTATTTAAAATGCAAAAACATTAATTTGTTAAGTTAAACTTTAAAATATATCTAAACATCTCTAAATAACAACAATTATTTAACAATTGTTCATTACGGAACCAGTTGAAGTGCTTCAAATTAAAAACCCACATATGTGGTTAAAAACAAAAAAAATTATTACATCCTCTAGTATAATTTGTAAAATGTGTTTCTTTGTGACTGAAATCAGTTGATGTAAAGCCAAATAAAATGGCAAAAACAGATTTGAATATCATTATCAGTTTTTCTTTTGTCTGTATTTGTATTCATCTATTTCTGATATTCAAATATATATTTTCAAACGATGTTAAAATTTAGTTAAAAATTAAGTTAAGATTCATATTATCGTTAAAACTTAATTTTTTTGGAATGTTGTGGTTAGGTGCAGACTACTATTCACTTAATTAACGCATAAACAAATTATCAATTTTATTTAAAATTGAATCTAGCAATTTCTGATTTAAAGCTCTGCAGTTATTACGTAAAATTTTGTCAGGAAACATCAACTTGGAATCTTTAAGAAGAAACCTGCACAAATGTAAATCCTTTTTAAAGTTTCCTTTGAAACCAAGGAAACGGATTTGTAAAATTAGTTTCCAAATAATAATTTAAATTTATTTATACATCATTATATAAAACAAATTTCCAATTCTGATAATATAAAGTAAAATATGTAAAAATAGTTAAGAAATAATAATTTTTAAACAAATAAAATAGTTAATGTTAAACTGCAAGAAAAACTATTTTGTTTGGATTTGTTTTTATTTGTACCAAATACATTTTATTTAGGTCAATCAAAATTATACTGAAATCAAGTACATGTTTATTTCATACAACAAATACATATTATATATTGCACACAAACAACATTTGATTAGGGATTAATAGAATGGACAAAATCAGTTTGCTACTCTGATTTTCGTGACTCATATACTTACAAGCTTCGGTTTACAGCATTGGCAAGATAAGAAGAAGATTAAAATATGCCTCGATTATTTGGAATCCATATTTTTTGTTCTTGAAAAAATTCAGGAAAATAGCCTATTCCTTTATAAGTTCTGTTGCTTGCTTATTGACCTGAAGTCGTATTTTATTTTATTTTATTTTATTTTATTTTATTTATTGATTTTAAGTATTATTTAAATTTTAAGTATTTTGTGATTTAATATATATATATATATATATAAATAAACCTTGTCGTAATTCGTGATATAATAAATAAATAAATATATAAATAAATAAACCCTTTAGTAACTTGGTGTCATACAAACTTAATAACTCTTGACATAACACCAAGTGAGCATATTGAGAGCTATACTCTTTGGTTGTTATTATAAATAGCAAATATCGTTTTCATTTGCATATAAATTTATGCATTAATAAGGCAAAAGAGTTCTTGGTTCTGTAAAAAGATGATCAATCAAATTTAATGATCCTTATCATACAAAACTCAATTTCACTGGATTTATCCATTTCAGAGTATGCTTAAACTGTTTGGAATCAGAAGTTCATCTGCTATTTGGATACAATTACAAATCTTTAACCAATTTACCTACATACCTATTATTCCATCTTCGATTTGATTGATCCGATTGAAATAGTTAGTTCGTTTTTTTCACGTTTTTAACACTTTAGGAATACAATAATATTTTTTTGATATTTATAATCTTTATGTTTTAATATTGACGACTTTTCTAAAAAAAGAGTTTAGGCGTTATAAATCTAAGGTGATAACAAATTTTTTGAAATTAAAAACAATTTCTATTTTGTTTAAATTTTATCATATGCTCAACTTTTATCTTCACAGCTTTGCAAAAAATTCTTTAGGGGCGCTAAAAATTCAAAATCCGAGTAAGAAGCACATTTATCTGCGGCTGAAAGTTCATAATCGAGCGGAATAGATTTATGCCGCAGTGCTGCGTTTTATTATCCTTTTTGTCCTTTTTTATGTAGGCATGCGGCACCTGCACAACGCCGTATCGCAACGCGTTAAGCGAATAACGTGCAACACCGTTTGCAAAAGGTGAAAAGGTAAAAACGGCGCCGATAGCTGACGATGCCACCGCCAAAGGTGTCATTTATCAGCAGCGGCGGTAACGCAGGCGGCAAGCACCTTTTGCCAGGGCAATTTGTGCGATTGCACTTGGCAACAACAACAACAACAACAACAGCAACGACAGTGGTAGCAGCAACAACAAAAACAATAAAACGATGGCAACATCGAATGTTGACAATGAAATATGAATAGGCAAAAGTGGTGGTGCGGGTGAAACAGTGAACAGAAAATAAAAAATATTGTATAAAAAAGAAAATGGTATAAGGAAGACCAATTTGCGCGAATATTTACTGTTTTCGCTTACGCAAATTAAGGTGTTTATTTATGAATTTGTTAAAAGAAATAAAATGCAAAAGAACAAGAACAAAAACAAAAACATAAAAAGGGCAATGCAAAAAGACAACGGAAGCAACCGAAAGTAAAGCCATAAATAAACCGCCTTCACTTAAAAAAAATGAAATGGAAAGTAGGCAACACCGTCAGCTTACACACGCGCCAACATTTACGCGCCTCTGTGCACACCGAGCAGCAGTAACATCAACAGCAGCAGAAAGCAACATTGGCGCTAAAGAGGCGCCACCATAAATTCGTGTTGAAAACCTTTTCGTGATGCGTTGCGGCGCTGAAATCGAACTCAGCGCCGCGTGACTTATTTGCTTGTTAAACAGCATAATCAGGTGGCCAACATGGCAACAACAACAACGACAAAAAACAATAACATGAACAACATTGTCGGCGGCGGCAACACTACAAATTGATTTGGCCAAGTGCAAAGCAAGAAAAAAATAAAAGAAAAGTGAAATAAAAAAGTCATATACACACACACACACACATACACAGAAAAAGGTTGTAGCAATGATGGCGTGATGGCAGTGGCGCTTCTACTTGGCCACACTTCCATCAAAGCAATTCAGCCAATTTGCAGTACGGCACGGCTATGTTGTGCACACACACACATACGGCCAAGTTAACAAAACGAAGAAGTAAACAACAAACAGAAAAAATGAACTTTCGCAAGCGAAAAATAAAAATGCAACGATGCGCGAAAACGAAAACAAAAGTGAACAAAGTGGCCACATCGAGAAGTACGGCTCCAATCAAATCCCCGAACCCACATGAAGCTAAGCACAGTGCATTCGCAGACCTTACAGTCGCAAAATACCAACTCGACTCGATATTTCGAAAAAGTTGCTTTTACGAAATTCAGAATTTACTTACCTCGTTATGAATAAAGAGAGACAACAGAAAGGCTGGTACTCGGGATCACATCTAGTAACTACCTTGAGTGTGCACTGGACAAGACGCGAAGGTTATTCAACTTTAAAAATTATGTGGAGATGTAAGTTAAACAGAATGGAGCAATACTGGACTTATAGAGATCAGGGAAAATGTAAAAACTGAAAAACTTGCTAGAAATGGAGTCTCAATGCAATAATAGGTCCTGACACTTTTTGCTGAATAGGATGAGGTTGATAGCCATCCTGGACCTATCACAAAAGATTTCAATTTTCATTGACTTGTCTTAAACAGATTGAGAACACTAACCGGACTTTGCAATAGACACTGAAAGGAACAAGGAACACCTGAAAAGAATTGGATTAGTTCAATATTTAAATTTTGTGAAGAAGATTCTTTTTTTTTTGGTATTAAAATATTGTCAGAAATTTTTTAGAATACTTAAATTTTTAACAATTAAAAAAAAAAAATTAAATTGAAATTGTGATATTGTTAAGCAATACCAAAATTTCAGCACCACAAATTTTGCCTAATATTTCTCTAAAATTTTGTTCGAATATCTTATTATTAAACATTTCTATTGAGCACTGTGTCAAGCTAACTTCAACAAGAAACGTGGTAGCACGATAGCAAAAAAGAGACGAAGCCAGCGGAGAAAAGTGCTACATTCAATTTTATTGCCTTTTCGTAGCTACCTGACAGATTGCATGCAACACTGGCAAAACGGATAAGGTCGCCCCCAACCAAAAAAAGCGCAGTACCGCGCAGCTCATACTCTTACAAGGAGTTCTATGTGCTCTGCGCTGTAGCCCAAAATTGCCACATCGCGGCATATACAAAAGCAAAGGTAGCAAAAGGAGAATTCATGCATGAATCAAAGCACTGCGCAGCTAGTCACCGTCGCCATTGCCGCCGCCAGTGCCGTCGTCGCCGCCACCACATTTAAATGCAAACTTCTCGGCTCAGGTGAAGCGGGACTGTTATACTTTTTTTCGCCGGTTTGCTGCTCTGCGTGGGAAGTAACTGGTTTCTTTCGGTGGGGCTGAAGAAGCGACAGCACTTCACATTTTCCACTCGACTGCATTATTATTATTATTTTAGTAGCAAACAGCTTTGTTTCACTTTTTGTTCTTTTTTATTTTACTTAAGCTTTTCCTTTCAAGTTTTTCTTCGCCTTGAATTTTTTTTGGCCAAGGTATGCTTCTGGTAAGGTATTTGTAGGGCAGCAAGGAGGTTGGCAGGATACTGTAGAAAATGTCGCGCGAAACAATAAAAGAGTTTTTCTTTCGTTCTTTGTTTTTCAATTTCAGAATTTTACAATCATTGATTTCCGCGTCGCGGCATTTTTCAATAGCACCTACCGATTGTGCGAGGTGAACGGAAGACGACTTGAACTGGCTGGAAACAATCATAGTATGAAAAACACACACAAAAACTTTGGTAAAACTCCGACGGAAGTTATAAATTTTTAAAAACTAATTTTTATACCCTACATCAGGCGCATGCGCAAACCTTGTGTAATACTGAGTTTGCTCCTCCATTTGTAACAACAAGAAAAAGACAATATGTTTTATATATTGAGTCAGTCTGCATTTTGTCCGTCTGCGCAAATGATCTTAGAAATGATATCAACTTGAAGTTTTGTATGTGAGTTTCTATTTTGCAAACAAACGATTTTCACGCTATTGTTTTAACACGAATTTATGACGGACAGACAGATATAATGGTGAAGAGTATTTGAGATTTGGCATATTCCAAAGAAATTCTTTTACTATTTTTTTAAATTTTGTTTTTGGTAATGTCGCAAAATTTAAATCAAACAAAAACAATAACATCAATAAACAAAAATAATTGCATTTTATTCAAAATTGGTTTATTGAATATTAATTATATTTTAAATTTAACAAGCTATAATAACAAACATACACCCGGAAAAAAAAATTAAACAAAAAATGAATGTCTAGGAAAGTATTGTAGAAAATTTTTATAGCAACAACGAATAAGTTATTTTGAGCCTCTTTCAAAAATGATAGATCGAATATTATTAAAAAACATATTTGCTTCAAAACGTTTCTACCTTCACTCAAAAGTGCAAATTCGATTTAAATATATTCCAACCTGATATATAAACTGAATAAATGGTTTTCAAATTGTTTTAATATTTATTGTCGTTTAACATTTAAGCAATCTTAAATCAATGTTTGTCCATTTTTATTAGCATATGTATTATTTGAGTTATTTGATTTAATGTTTTATATTAAGATTGATTATCTAAAAGTAACACAACCCATAGAAAAATACATTCATTTATTTATATATAAATAAGCTACGAAAACTTCCAACAAAATTAAATTTTTTAAGAGTGAAACAATATTGAGACGAAGAATATTTTTAGTTTTTTTTCACACCTTACATTTACTACACCATGACAAAAAATAGAGTTATGTAGTACTTGATTTTAATAAACGTTTTTTCCCTCAGTGTAGATTGCCCCCAAATAAATAGAAAACAAATCAACTAAATTTTAACCCAAAAGTTCGGTCACACAAACGTATCTATCAAATAATTTTTATTTTAGTGCAGCTATGCTATAGCTGAAACAGAATTCGATTACCGCTGTGCAACTATTGCCACTCCGCCACGCCGAGTTTGACAGCTTTGCAAGAACACGAATGACAGTAATTTAATAAACGAGCGTCGCGTCGCGTTGCCGCCGCTGCAGCAGCTGTAGCTGCGCCATCACTAAACGATGTCAAAGCTAATGAATGTTTTGCGTTAGCGGTCGGTAGGAAGGTAGGGCCAGAGGCCGTGTGCCGAGGACCGGGAAGTTTATAATGGGCTTGTAGCCAATTGCGGGATTTGGAGGGAATACAAAATGTCAAATTCCAAAACAAGAATACGCAAAAGTTACTCACATTTGCAAATCGAATCAAGAAATAATAATAGAAAAAACAAAACAAATGCAATTGACACCGCAATACAATCACAGAGACCAGAACACACATACTTATATATACATATGCAAACACACATAGACACAGTCGCAATCATTAAAAAACCATCGATCATCGCGGTTGCCGTGCTGCCAGCTGCGTCCGTTGCAACGTTGGCGTGTCATGGTGCATTCGCATTCGCACGTCGCGACATGGCATTCATATGTGCAGCAGCGCGTGTGTGTGCTTTTATTAGTTTTGAGTGGCATGCAAAATGTTTTTGTTAATTATTTGCGCATTAGGCGAAAAAGTCGGCCCAAATAGGCGCGCTACAACTAGAACTCTATTGAAGCGCAATTACCACATTGGCAGAGGATATACTCGTACGAGTATATACAAATCAGTTTTACATTCGAATGTGGAGCCCAGCCTGTAGGCATGTCTCGCACGTATGTCACCACAGACAAGTGCCCAAATGCACGCAACATTTGCCCGTCTGCAAAATTAATAGGCGCCTGCGCGAATTGATTGGAATTTTGGGCTCTTTGCGTTCAAATGATGTCAAATGTCAATAATTGGCAAACGCTCGATTGGCTTGCAAGTGCACGGTGCATCAAGCTCTCCAAAATGTATGCAAAATTAAAAAAACAAATTTGTGTACGCTTTATAAATATTGAAGTTTAGTTCCTAAAAATTTTGGATAAGATTAAAGGATAAGTTAAAGGTTTGGCTGAACTTATTAAGCGCTGCACTGAAAAAATTGATGTAATTCAGGCATGAATCAATTATATGAAATTTTCACCAATGCTTTTTGAACTACAAAATATTTATTTGACTAAAATAGAGGTTGCACTTCTGAAATATAAAGCTTAATAATTTTTTGCTTACGCAACGAAACGACTAACTAATAATAATTTTAATTTATTTAAATCCTGTACAATAAATGTAACAGATCCAGGATAGGGTATAGATCTTCTTATATTGAATTTTTCAACAAAAAGCCTCCAACTAGGGAAAAGAGTTTCTTGCAATAAAAATGTAAAATATCCGCATATAAAATAAACTTTAAATCCAAAATATGACAGTAAAAATGAAAAAATATGCAGTACATCAAAACGAAAAATTAAATATTGTATGTAATTTAAGAGAGAGTTACAAAGGGTTTCATTAGAATATATAAAAGAAACTTGTTCATGCCAAAGCGTTTGCTAAAATTGTTGGCCAGATAATCGGTCAATTTCCAGTAAAAATTACAATTCGATTCTAATAGTTACCCGGGAAGAGGTCGCGGTCATATTAAAGAGAAATGCTTCTATTAAAATTGGACGTACGCTCAGAAATTAATAAAATAGATATATAGTGTAAATAAAAAAACTTTCCAGAAATATGCAAAATCATGTTTTTTTTTTAATATATGCAGAAATATAAACAGTATTCTAAAAATATGCATTTGTTGGATAACATGCAGAAATATGCATTTTAAAACATATTTCAGGATTTCAGAAAAAATGCATTTGCAAAAATCTTTTTTAATTAACTCACTATGGACACTTGTCATGGACTTAGGGTGATTTTAGTTTATTGCTTTGCTCAATTATTGAAATTAACTTAACTGCAAAGCAAAAGCAAATGCAGGGGATACAAAGACACAGACAGATGCAGCAAATTCTGCTCACAGTCACATTAGCTGTTCAGGATTCTGAGGGACTGACGCTGCTGCATCATCTCATTTAAGCTTATCAAATTCAAATTTACAAGTTTATTAAAACAAGCAACAGCTGTTGCTTATACACAGACACAGACACGGCTACGCACACATACACATGCATGCCTTAAGACTCCTTTTGTTGACGGTTGTTTTTGTTATTGTAGTTGTTGGTATTTGCTGTTGCTAGTGTCGAACCAAATAAAGCATCAATTTCAAAATATTTTGATTACATTAAAATAATTTATATGACTAATAATTATAATCAGCAAAACACCATAAGCGCCCGCAGCCACAAATGCGTCGGAGTGTGTGTATGTCTGTCTGTGTGTGTGTGTTTGCATGTGCTTGTGTGTGTGTGTTGCGGCCAAAACATAAACATCGAGATTTCTATCGGCCTAATACCCAAAGTAATGCGTGCAGCATTTGTGTCATCAATTATTGGCATTTGTGAGTGAGCGAGCGCATGTTGTATTTGCTGTAAAACGTTGTAATTGACACTGGAATGGATGGATTTAAATTGGACTTTAACATGTCATCAAAATGTTCGATTAATAGAGCGTATACATAACCCTACATTTATTTTTTATTAACATTTGTTTTGTTATCAAAAATTATGCACAATTAATTTTAATCTGCAAATTGAATGCATATTATTAATAACAAAAATTTGGATATTTCGAACTGAAGGAATACAATGAAAACTGCAAATACTCAAATGTATATAAATAAAAAGATGTACAAAAATACGATGTTGTTGTTTTTCAATATTTCGAGTGTCGAGATCGCACTTTAAACTCGAAAATATGCGCATATAATAAGATATGCACTCAAAATACCTAAAGGATGCATTTAAAAATATAAAAAAAAACTATGAAAATGTATATATAAAAAAAATATGCATATTCCATGTAACATTTGAAAATATCAAATAGAATTTCTTCTCCCAAGAAGGCAACATATGTCAGTATATCATTCGATTTTTCCTTTATTGATTTGAATTTGAATTTTTATTTTCAGTTTTATATTAAACTAACTTTAAATAACGGAAGATATTTAACGCGAGCTAATTTAACGGTGTTTGAAATAAACGTAAAAGTTAAAAATAAGCAAAAAATTTAACTTTGGTAATTAACATTTAACTAATTAACTATCAAGCTGTGGTTTTCCTTCCCTACTCAAAACTCAAATGAAATCCAGCCTTGCTTTTAAGATCTTGTTATTCTAGGACAGTAAATATTGGAAAAGTGGCAACAGTTGTATTAAAGACAAATTTTTTGATTTATGGTACCACGTGTGACATATGGGAACGTACGCAATTTGCAATATTAGATTACTTAATCATATTTAAGATATTTAATTTTATTTGGACAACTAAAGAAGTAGGGATTCATATGATTTTTTGTGATCTTGTTTTTTCGAAATTTCTTGTTTTTACTCTTTTACACAATTAAACTTGCTCAACTAACACAAGGAGGTGCTCGCCTGTACTGACAATTCCGGTCTGGTTCGAAATTCTGTTGAAGCGTGAAGTTGGCTGCTAAGAAACATTGCTTTACGGTTGCCTGGTGTGGTCGCAAGCGCCAACAAAATTACCAGAAGTAAAAGGGGACTAGAATTTAAATATTTTTATAAGAAGTATTAAGAATTACAATATTGAAAAATAAATTTTAAAGCATTTTTTAATGCTTTAAAATTTGTTTTAACATATGATAAACAAAAAATGTTTGAAGAATTTTTATTTCCACTTAAATCGAAAGATATTTTATAGCTTAAGAAAATTAAACGCGAATCAAAAACGCTTGTGATTTACAAACCCTTAAAATAAATAATTTCTGTGAACAACAAACTTTTGTCTGAGAAAAAGTGCAAACTTTTAGACAATTCTTAATGATAGCACAATTTAAAAAAAACGCAATAAACCGAAAACGCTTCTGGTGCATAAATGCAATAAAGAATTGAAAATATAAATAAAAATACAAAATAAAAGTTTAAAAATTAAAAAAGCGATTTTATTTCATTTTCGTTGCAATTAAAGATCTGCCTCATTAAAATGAGAAGCAGGCCGACAGGAAGCAGCAGCCATTGTTTTTTTCCGGCGTAATCCATTTGCGGTGACCGACATTGTTTGAGCTGATTTTGTGCGCTATTTGGCGCATTGATACAGTACGCCGCCGCGGCGACCGCTGCCTCCAACTGCTACCGCAGTGTGCGTGTTTTTTAATTTTTTTTATTTATATTCATTTTTTTGAATTTATTACTTTTAAACTTTTGAGCCCGGCGGAAGTATTTTTTGCATTCTTTTCAGTCCTTTTGGTCATTTTGTGTATTCGGCAACATTTTGTGTAAAATTGATTTCATTTTATGCTCCCAGGATATTAACGCAGCTCATTAAAATGCTGACGCAACAAAAATGCGCTACGCTGCTGCTGTTGCTGCTGCCAGGCAAAAAGCGACTTGGGTACTCATTACCGTCGAGTGGCATCGTCCACAAGCGACAGCGGAATGCGACATGCAACACTTCGAACATTACAAAATCAATTAATTAATTGGGAAAATTAAGAGCTTCCATTGCTGGAAATGACTTTCGAGTTCGCTGTGCTTCATAGCAGCAGTTCCGAGCAACAATTGTCAATTGCAAAAATTACGCTGACGATAATGGCGGGCAGCAGTAGCAGCAGCAGAAACAGCGGCATATGCATTGATGGGGAAAATGACAACGTTGTGAATGAAACTATATGCAGCAGGTTGCTGGAGCACGGGACCAGGTTGTTGCCATAGAATGTTGCTGGTAAATTGAGATGAAAATAAATGAATGCCAAAGCAAGGATCACTTCATGTTAAGAGTTTTTTAAATGGCAATTTGATTAACATTATTTTTTTTTGTAATAATACTTTGTGATTTTAATGTGACTATAGAAATTCGTTTAAGTTAATTCATTGAATAGATTAAATGAACTGTTCAGTTCCGCCAACTTTTTGTGGATTTGTTGATATAGCCACTGTATTCTCGCAGCAACCTTAGCATCGTAGCATGCATGACTCTCCGACAATCTTCGATGTAAGATGTTTTTAAAGGAAATCATATGTATGTATTCGCTATGAACCATCACACCAAACTAGACTAAATAAGAACATTAAAAGCGAAAACGAATGAGAGTACTAAATTTTAAATACATTTTTTTTTCTTCAAATAATCTTAAAGAAGATTTAAAACTTATATTTTTAAGATATTTGTTCAACTTAATTCTAGAAATACTATTTCGCTAATTGCTGAGTTGAATATTTTCTAATATTTACCCAAGACTTTTATTTTAAATTTTTGTGTTTATACGCTCAATTAACGCTAATAATGCTATTTAATCAATCTCCGAAAATTCCATCACAAAACGCAACCACAACAACTTCAGCCGAACAAAACAGAAAATGATACTCAACTTATATTTGCATATGCTGTGGCGGTGTGTGCGTGGGGTGAATTGTATCTACCGGCGGAATGCTTAAAATTGTTTTTATTTAATTCAAAAATACCAGGGCCGTATTGCAGGGGATAAGCAGCCCCTTATGCGTTAAAGGCTAAAAGTATATAAAGATATTAATTTACCAACAAAAAAAAGTATTAGAAGCTACAAAAATATTGAAAACTATTTTACGCCAACCAGTAACATGATGCTCTATATAGGAAGCATTGATATGGATACATTTAGTAGGCTGTACAACGCCTATTTATTAGGTTCATTATTTGTGAAATTAAATGAAAATATTCGATTATTTTACTTATATTGCTATTAATAATCTGAAATTTGGTATCTGAGTTTGTAGGGTAAAAAATTTGATAACAAATGTCGATAACTTTACCAAAATTGGTATTTGGATCAATTTAACGCAAACCGCAGTAACGTAACAACGGGGGGCAACAAAACAATTCATCTAACTAATCATTATCTTACACATATTTTCGTTCTTTATAAGCTAATAATAAACTAAATTTTTGTTTTTATTTGCATGAACTGGTTACGGCCACGTTTTGTGTGTCTAGTGTTTATATACATATGTATGTGTGTTGAATACAACGAAATGAAATGAGTTATTAAACAAAACAACAAATAACACGAAAATATATTTTCTTTTTTGCAGCCAACGTACACAAATACAAAGCTACACTAACACATGTACTCGTCCACAAAACATACAAACATACATTTAGCAATAATGATGAATTAATTTTATTATTCAAAAAAAAAAAAACAAAACAAAAATTGAAGGTGACGAGCGTAAAAGAGTAAAGAACTAAGATGAGCGATTTGCCAAAGGATAGATGGAAGGAAAAGAAGAAGGGTGGCTGGAAAAGGCAAAACAACGAAAAAGGCAAAGTTAGGCATTATTTTACACCTTCACCTTGAGCGAAATTTTAATGTTTATTTGTTAGTGCGTGTGGCTGTAGGTGTGTTAGTGTTTGTCTTTGGATACGAGAATATTATCAGGGTGTTCAAGAATTCGTATATATATACTATATTTTATTTGGTAATATTTGACGAGAAATAATGATGTGAACGCAATCTATTTGTCATCCACCGCAACTAAAGTTTTACCAAATTCAAAGGCATTTCGATCTCTTCCACTGGGATTTCTCCAGAGACTAATATCGTTTTCTAAGACTTTTTAATACAAATCTATTTGCACCAAATAACAACGTAATCGAAGTGCTCCTTATAATTCGCTTCCATTGGAATTACTCCAGAATCATGTGTCTTCCAAAACTTTTTATTATCCAAACTGGTTCTATTCTATTGGCGCTGGGGAACAACAAAACAAAACTAACTTTCAATATCACAATTCTGTAAGTAAATCCAAACCATATCGTTCTTAATTTATTTGTAACGCCCATAGGGGGCGTGGTATATATATATACATATCTGAGTTAATTTAACAATGTCCGTCTGCAGCAGCGATTAAAGCTGGATTGGACCAAAACTACTCCTTCCTCCCATACAAACTCTCTCTTTGTCTAAATGGAGAATTAATGAAAATAGTTGCAGTGTATCAATCAATTCAAATTCCGAATTTAACGCTTTATATTTATAATTTTCCTTTTTTTATGACTCGAGAATGGCGGAGGTTATTTGAGCTTCGTTATAGCCTTAGTAGTTTATAGTATTTATCGGTTTTCGACTCAAACCTCGTCGATAAATTATTTATTTTGTTTTTAATTTGAGTACTTATGTGAAATTTGAAATCCCAAATGTTCGGTTAAGTTCTTGACACACCCTTTCGTTTACATCCATGTGTGTGTTTCAGTTAAGTGTATGTGTGTTTATGACAACTGACATACGGCTTTTGTTGTTGATGATGTTGTCGTTTTTGTTTTTGTTGTTGTTGTCATTGAGTTTATTACATTTTCTTCATCATTTCTACTGTATGAATTATTTTTATATTTATGCGTTGTATCTCTCTCATAGAGATAACATTTCACTCTTGATGTTGTTGTCCTTGTTGTTGTTGGCATATTCTCTTTTCATCATCTTCGTCCTCATCTTTGTAGTCGTCATTTTCGTAGAACTCATATTACAAGCGCGTCCATCTCCAAAGAAACTGACGTAACAAGTGTCTGCGTCCCCTTCTCTTCCGACTTCGTCTTATGATTTTGTCTGATATTCATATTTAATAAATTCACGCTTGGCAGGACTCGTTGAAGTCGCAAATACCATGAAGCACTCACACACATATACGAGTACAAATAAACACACATACACATATACAGAAAAAAAAAAACAAAAGAAAAAGTGTTGGCAAAAACATTACGTAGAGAAGACCGTTGCGTTCTGCAGCGATCTATAGCGAAGCTGTGCTTCAGGACCTCTCGTCCTTCTTATTACTACTCTTGCCAACAAAGCTTTAAGATTTGATTTCCATTTACTAAAGAAAAGCATTAATTTTCATTGAATATAAAATCACCTGCTGTTTTGTTTCTGTTCCTGTAATATAACTCTTAAAGCGCAAAAAATAAAATAAATTATCGAACGTAACACAACATTTTCGTAACCAAATTATTTGAAATACTAATCATTGCAAAATTGCAAAATTGCATCGACAGGAGCACTCCGAGTGGATATATATGTAAGTATGAAATACGAGTAAGTCCCAGTTAACCATGCGCGTCTAAAGAAACACCTAAAATACTTTTCCATTAGAATACAAAAGAAAGTAAGAAAATTTCGTTTTTTCCATAGAAGTGGATCGTCTTTATGAGCTATGAATACGAGTCAGGCAAGACACTTTTATGATTCATAATCAACAATTAATATAAGTCTTAAAAGGCACTAAAGGCTCTTTTTAAGAGTATTTCTAAACTCATATTCAGGAAGTAATACGAGTCGAAAACTATTCATATATGAATCCATCTATCAAACATAAAAAACCCTGCAATACTCTTTTCTGATTCATATTTTGATGTCTTCATCCTCAATGAATGCAGGAAAGGAATGACTTAAAAAGTCATTCAAATTCCTAAAAAAATCTTATATTATACAAATAATCCTGAAAAGTCATAAAATCCAGATTCTTTTAGAATTATATTCTCATTTCTCTGCAGGCAATATTTTTTTTTTAGCTCTGAATATTTTTGAAACTCTTTTTTTTTTTTTGGTTTTAAGCGCATTTATGATTCCGGTCGATTCTATGCGGCTTTTCTTCTTTATTTATATTTATTTTTTTTATCCTTATACTAAAGAATTACAATCTTTCAATTTTAGAGCTGTTTTCATTAAGATTTAAATAGTATTAATTAAATGATAATACAAAAACGGTTCCACGAAAAAACTACAGCGATTTATAAAACTGTTAGCAGAACTTTTCCTTTAGATTTTAGACACAATTACAAAAACACACAAAACATACAAATTTAGGAGGCTGCTCATAAAGTACTCCTAAATAAGAATATTTCCGGCCATAAATTTAACAGAAAGAGAGTATTTTAGGAGTTCGATACACTCACAATACAGTCCTAAATAAGATTGTTTTAATAATGTGTTCATAATATCGTTAGAGTCGCAATTCCGAGCGAACCGAATTTTATTTGCTGGGTCTGTGATATGTTTGCATTTGTTGCCAGAGAACATATACAATGCTATATTATCACATTTGCCAGATGAACTGGAAAATTCGCAACCGTTTTTTTCAGTTAATTTTAACTGACGAAGAATCTTTAATTATTTGTAATTGCAATAAATTAGAGAAAAATTCCATCATGTTAGAGAACGATTACAAATTTAATTTTATAAAATCTAAACTTTTGGAAGAGCTTTATTTCAATGTAGCATGTTTATATCAAAACGATTAAATTTTTGAATTCATGACAAATACTTAAACATCCTTTGAATGAACTCATCAAGTTGTAATGTTTTTTTTTAATATATTCAGTTTAAATTTCCGTTTGTTAATGTTTATTGAGAAGAATCGTTTAAAATCACTATCAAATCGTTATTATTATGAGAACGAGTGTTTGATAACAATATTTCAAGCCATTACTTTAATGAGCGTAAAAGGAGTAACACAAAAAAACAAAAACATACACGAAACACTCACACAACCAAAGCATTGCAATAAAAAACATACGTACTCACTTGTACAGTATGGAAGTAACGTTTGGAAGTGTACTAGCGCCGCTTGCAACTAGTCTTACCACTCGAAGATGCTACCAAATTTGCTCCAAAAGTAAAAAAAAACAACTATCAAAAAAAAAATGGAGATTGACAGTTTTTGAGACACGGACTTGACATGTTGCAACCAAAGCCTGACAGCAGCGTTTCATGTATGTAATCTTGAAGCCAGCACTCGAACATGTTGTATGTTGCGTTTCGTGCGTGTACTCTCGAACAAATCCGTTGCTTTTCTAACAAGTCGTCATGTACGTCATTGAGACTAAGTTAAAAAGTTGAGCAACTTTAGTGTACGTTTTTATTTATTAATTTTGGAAAACTTTCTGTCATCGAAATGGGTTTAAAAATGGTAAATCGAGCAACAAAAACAAACAAACTACAAAAATCAAATCGGGACAAAAAAAACTAACAATTTTGGTAGAAACTACCAAAGCGGCAACGTTGCTTACAACTCCAACAAGCACTCGAATGCAACTTTCAATACACAACAAAAGTACAAAGAGCAAAAAAGAGCAATATCGGAGCGAATATTTTTATTTTTCGAAATATCCGAGTCTCATGTAGAGTTATGCGCTCTTTGCATTGTGAGTTCCGAATTCCGCTACGCACGTATTTCGCAATTTCGCACCCACTTCAATTTCGTTTTTTGGTTTTCGAACTGTTTCGAAGTTGTGCTCTCTCGAACTTGCATCAAATGTTATTTACACAATTTTTACGTTTCTTTTGTTTGACAACTGCGCAAAATGTCGTAAACATTTGAAATATACGCTGTAAATTAGATTTTGGTAGTCATGCTCTCTGCTGGAAAACAATTCCCACCCGCTTTGTTGGCATTTGGCATCCTGATCGGCTCAGCTGCTTCGTGTATTTGTTTAATATTATATTGGCGAGTGTCTGTTGTCGTTTGAGCAAGTGCGAAACTTATTTGCATAGAGTGTTATAAAAGGCTCTCTAGAGCTTTCGTCTCCTGTTTAAATGATGATAAAATAGAAACGAATGCAAATTAAAAATGGCAAGAAACTAAAGTTTTCAACTTTGTTGCTGTTGTCATAAAAAGATTATTTTAAATTTGCTTTTTACTTTTATGCCGTATGTCTATAGCAGAAAAATCATGCAATTCAAATTGTTGCTATGCATTTTCGCTGAATTGCTGAATAATAATGGCATCTTTCGCTGAGCATGCGCAAAATTGCAGAGAGCACCACAAAAGACGAATTCCAATTTCGAATTTGTGAAATTGTGAGAGAACACGCATCTTCGAATTTGAATTAGATTCTTATTTGATTGCTGCGACGCTGAATATGTCATTCGTATAAGAAACGACTCCTAGCATTAAAATAAAAAAAACAACTAAAACATTCTCAGCACCTGTCGAATTCGAATTCTGTATCGACGCACAAATCTGCTCCGGAACTCATGTGTTGCATGGGAGCGAATCGGCACGTGACTCCAGACTGAGTCGTAACTAATTCGAATTCGTGCGCATTTATCGTGTCTCTCTCTCTCTTTCTCTCTTCCACGAGCATTTTCACTAACGTCTCTCTACTCTGAGCAAACGCATTTTCGTATTCTTGCCTGGCTCTACTTACACTAACTTGTACGACGTTCGCATTAAACGCTCTCCCACAGCCTCCGAGTAGGAGTGCGCTCTTTGTTGTGCACTCAGTACTCTCGTCGTGCGTGCGTAAGTGAGTGAGTGAGTGTTTGCTCTGTTGTTTTCGATTCTGTCGATTGTCCTAGGCTGCTGCAATATCGCGTCTGACCTCCGTGTGGAAACCGCCGTTAGTTTAGTTCGGGTTTAGCTCTGATTCGGCATTGACGGTCTATGGTCTACGCGCGACTTTACCTACGTGTTGTTGTAAAGCATCATCACAACAACAACAGAAATACTCACTCCATTCTTTTTTATCACATTTGCAATTTTTTTTATCATTCAGTGCGTATAAACGTGATAAATTGTGCCGAATTGTGTTGAATCGTCAAAATAAAAAGTAAATTTATTGCGTACGCGTTTCGTGTGTGCTTTTTCCGTGAATTAAAGTGTGTGCAAGTGCTACGCGGTTGTGAAAGAATAAAAGGAGAATTGCACTTGCCTGTGTGACATCTCTGTCGGGGCGCAGCAGACAGCGCAGCCTTGGCAATTTTTCGTTTGTGTTTTTAGTTCGTTTTCGGTCGTCGTGTCAGTGCTGCGTATTCATTGGACTACAAAATCCTGAGTGTCAAAACTTGATTGAGTTTCTTTTTTTCTGGACGTTTTCCACGGTTGGTTCAGTTTACTTTATTTTCGACTTCTCCCTGTTTTCCCTTCCAATTCTACACTTGTTTGCAAGAAAGAAAAAAGCCTAAAAGCTCTTGTGTGTGAAATTTTGTGAATTAAATTCTTAAAGTGATATTGTGCAAAAGTAGAGCCCGGCCGCTAATTAAAAGCTGCCGCTTGTTTTCATAAACGCTCGCATCCCGTTGCCCACCACCCACGTCACAAAGAAACAAAGAAGCAGACGAGCTGCACAACATGGTCAAAAAGAAACGTGACACTGGTGCTTTGTGTTGCTGATTGCTGGCGCATATTTTCCCCTCTCCCACACCGTGCGTCTCGCATCACCCACTCAAGTCAAGTTCATTGCAAAACACACAAAAATAAAAGAACAGTGTGGCAAAGCGAAAAGCAAAAATTAAATTAGAAACGACAGCAGTAGACGCAGTTTGTGCGTTTTCATTAGAAGCTGCCACATTGGGGCAACAAACACCCAACAAAACACAAAAAAGTTAAAAATTACAGAAATACAAAAATTAAAACAAACACGAATTATATAAAAAAGAAGCAACAAAAGGAAGCCACGTACAGAAACACACCAATAAAAGCTGAGGAAAAAATCTTCCAGGACTAAAGTACTCTGTCCTCCTGTCCCGTATGCTATAAAAAACATACACCACACGCCCGCATTTGCGTCCAGCTTTGTTGTTGCTGTGTCTTTCTGCTGTTACTGTACTAACATCTCATCTCCATTCTAAAACTGAAGAGCTGACAATGAGCTGCTCGGTTCCTTTACCATTATAGATGCGCTATCGCCAAGCCGCGTCTTTGATAATTTCCACATAAAAGGACGAAATTATTCAAAAATTAAACGCCTAAAAGAACAAGCATAGCAGTAGCAGCAGCAGCATCAACGGTCGTTGTCCTTTTGTAGCAGTAGCAGCAGTCTTTCACCGCCCCCGCATATGTACTGCCTCTAGTTCTTCTGTGTACTGACTGCCCCCACTCGTGCGCTGTTTCTTTTTTTTTCTTTACAAAATACAAAGTGATTCTCAGATTCTTAGCATTTTTGCCAAAAAATAATTTATAAAAAATAAGGGAGAAAGATAAAAATGTACAAAACATGAAAACAAAGCACGCAGAAAATAAAAATCAACGCAAACAATTTTCACTTTAAAATACAAAATTATTGCCAACAGCAACTCTATCTGCAGCAGCAACAGCAACAATCTTTGTTTTTTCCATTTTACACTCGAGTCTATGAATTAAAAATTGCAAACAAAAAGAAAGAAGAAATAAAAAAATCGTAGTAGCTATAAAATAAAGTAAAATAATCAGGCTAAAAGATATATATGTATATATATATATATATTTATATATCTAGATGTATACAATTGCAAGCAGAATTGTAAGGGATTGTAGCAACAGCAACAACTACAACAAAGGCAAGCATTGCTACAGCAACTCAACGAATGTCGCTCTTGGCGCAATTCATCAGCATTAAAAACAACAAAAACAACGTTATTATTGCCAACGACAACAACAACAAAACATCAACAACATCATTATTATCTACATCATCAACAGCAACAACATCATCAACCTCATCGTCAAAAGCATTGGATTTTATCATAAGCAACACTAAAAGAGAAGCAGCAACAGCATTAACCAAAATGGAATTTAGCAACAGTCATCAATGGACACAACAACAACAACAACAACAGCAGCAGCAAAGACTGCTACCCAACTGCAACAGCAGCAGCATTTGCTTTGAACAGCAGCAGCTGAAAATTTGCTGCCGCAATGTCAGTGCCCAGCAGCAACAACAACAGTCGCTGCAGCTGCTCCATCAGCAGCAGCAGCACCAATACCAACAGTATCGGCTTCAACAGTGGATTAAAAATCTTAAACTGGTCTGCTTCGGTGAGTAGCGCTTTGGCAAACCGAAATCCATCTCAGTTTTAGCTTTTAAGTATTTGTTTTTATTTTTATTTTTATTTAGTTTTTGTGTTTGCGTTCCAATTTGTTTAATTTGTATTTTTCTTCTGTGATTTGACACCTGTGCAGTCAGTATACTCGTATACGAATCTGAAGTGTGCACCTGAGTTGCGCTCTTTCAAATTTGTTTCTCTATTTCTCCAACAAAGTCGGGATTTAGTTGTGTAAACAATTTTGTTACCACGGTACTTTACAAGTTGCTATCGTTGTTGTTGTTATCGTCTTGATGTATTTATAAGATCATTAAAAAAATCTGTTAAGTTCATTAGCGAGTATGATTACTTACTCTCAAGTGTTTATTTCTTATTGTGAGTTTTATTTAGTAAAAACCAATCAATTTAGTTTTTTGAAAAAAAAAAAGGAAAAGCAGAGGAAGAAAAATGCTGGCGGGGTACAGGTTATGACCAACCAAGCAATTATAAATTTAAGAAGAAATGCGGTATTCATAGATTACTTAAAATAATTCGAGTCTGTGCCACATTCCTGGCTCTTCAGAATCTAAGGAATCAAAGACAAACTTATTTTTATCCTCCTCCAGCCAATATGTTTGCAATCTAAAATCAGCGAATATTTACAAAGTCACACATTATAGATGACCTCAAAATCTATGATTATTCAAAGTATCTTAACTTCAGAAATGCAATAAATAGAGTATGTCAAAAGCCCTAAGTATATCAGAATGTTCCTTTACAAGGCATTTTGGTATCCTTAGAAATTTGAATATTTTCTTTCTAGCAAATCGATTTATGGTAAATTCTTTTATGACCAAAATTTTTATTTTTAAAATTTAATTTAAATGCTTCTAAAAGATGAAATTCTTAAATTGAATTAATGGTCAAAATAGAATTAGGTTCCATAACGATAACAGCCGCCTTCTTTCATTCGAAGAAAATCATTGACCTTACTTCGTGATATTGGTCCAACCCGAAAGTTAAAGTCCAAATTGCGTAGTTTTAAAGTTTGGATATTTTTATTCCAGATAATTCATATACTTAGAGATCTGAAAATTCCTTTTCCAAAAATATATATTCTGCAATTGACTAATAAGTAGATGTTTTGGAGTTAATAGTTTTACACCAGTTGTATGTGACTATTCCCATTATAAAGGTATATATCCCAATTAGTCATTGACCGGTTTAGTATTTTTTGTGTAAATATGAAATGAACTTATTTGTTTACTAACATGTTCTAGAAATACTTGAAGATCAGGCTTAAAAACTTTATAAAGAAGTTCTGAAATCAAAGTTTGAAGTATTTCAAATACATCGATGCTTTTATTATGTGTGTTGGGTGTTTTGTTGTATTTTCATTGAGGTAGTTTTTAAACTTTATTCTAAAATATCTTAAAACCAGTAAAAGCTAATAAATTTACAAATTTAAAATAATCGATGTCAACATATATACCATATATAGATTTTATATAAATTTTTCAATATTTGTCCATATTCACTGAATTTAATAGTTGATGTTAAAGACAATATAGTAAAATTTCATAAAAGCATTGACTCACTAAATTGCTTTGAGATGAAATTGTTGGCATTTCTTTGAAAAATGTAAACGTAGAAAATATTCCAATTTTGCAATAATATTTTGTAAACAGATTCCGAAATACTTTTGGCATTCCACATTAAAAGCCCTCTAATGATGAGATAAGTCAAGCTTGTGCTACTTTTTACTATTAGAAAATTATGTGCATGAATATTATCGTTATTTTAAATTTCTTTTATTATTGAGTATCCTTAAACAAATAAAGGTATTTCTTTTGTGTTTTGTTTTGTGATTTTAGTTAGTTAAAGTAATTGGGCATAACTATTTTAATTAAAAGCAGAGTAGTTATGACGTATG
Source organism: Suillia variegata (assembly GCA_949127995.1). Lineage (NCBI taxonomy): Eukaryota > Metazoa > Arthropoda > Insecta > Diptera > Heleomyzidae > Suillia > Suillia variegata. The sequence goes on from OX421842.1 coordinate 18,887,763, forward strand.
CATATTTAAACTGAATTCCCGCACTCAAATGTCGTGTCGGTGCAAAGCAATCAGAAATTTCGTATCCGATCCGCCCTCATAAAACTGCCTAGCACCAAGCACTAACCACACCTGTAGCTGTAGTTATGTATACTCGTATATATGTATGTGTGTAACGCATCCAAACGAAACACAATTAATTGACGAAAATTTTCAGGCATGCCACAAATTGTCAAGTTTTATGTCTGCAGTGGGGCAGGCAGGGTACAAATGCACCCTGCGAATGCCGTAGCGGCTCAACAACCGCAACATTTAAAGCGAGCAAACTAAACTGTTTATGCACTCACTTGCTTATTAACCCACTCGACCGCAACATAATTTCCACGATTGACACAATCCGTGAACTGGCGGCGCGCCGTTGCCCACTGCTGTCAATGTCGTGTATTGTCAGTCAAGTTACCGCCATGCAACCACCGCAGTCCTAAACGTAGCCGCAGTCGATCAAATAGACAAAAAGACAGACAGGCAGACGGACGGACAATGTGGCGGTCAGGACAACAAATTTAACTTTCTAACTCACTCAGTTGACAAACGTTCTCGAATTGAACGATGCGAACGAAGCGTAAAGACCGCCCGCACGTCAAAATAAGTTTAACTTGTGGTTGCGGCCACAACATGCAACATGCCACTTGCCATCTTGACTTTGCTGCACACAAACATTCACTAAGCCACCCAGCTTAACTGGTCACCGACAAAATAACCAACCTACCCCACCAAGTTCAAAGACTCCAGCAGCGTCGCGCTTCAAAAAACTACCCCAAACTGTGCATGTGTCTCAGCGAAAAATATCGAAACAGAATTCCGTGTCAATTAACGAGAATTGGCAGCAACCTTAGATGGACGAACGAACGAACAAGTGGAACCATTTGCACAATGGTTCCGCTTAAACATATTCTAATCAAAGTTATAAAGGCTGTTATGACTTAACTAATCTCGACGTTTGTTACTTAAACTATGAAAATTTCTGCATTTTTAAATGATTACCTTGAAGTGGAGCCATGAAATGTTACACACTTTCTCTTATATTTGCTTACTATAGTAACGCTTTACTTTATCCCTCATATTATTGCGAAGTAAAAATATTCCAATACGGACTATACACTATGGCATGGCATAAATAGATACAAATTGTTCTAACATTTTTCGTCTCTCATTTGACCTAAAATTATCATGAAACTTGCTATGGAAATATAAAAAAATCAAGTTTAAATATTTACGAAATAATTTCTATTAAGATTCATTGACTTCGTTAAGCACTTCCAATTGTTTCTTAAATTCTCTATTGTTGAAAGCTTTATGATCCTTTTAGAAGCATAAAAGCAAAAAACCAATTACCTCTCCGACATGGAACAGTTAGCTCATTTGCTTACTGTGATATTAAATTGTTCTTGTTATAAAATTCATAAGTTTTGTTTTTGTTCTTCAATTATGTTTCTATTAATTTTAGAATCGAATAAATTAAAAAAAGACCAAACTTTGATCATTCATTTCTAAAGTAAAACCACTGTCGGTCGCTTAGATTCCGTTGCACTGTACACCTAGCATAGATAGGTCAGCGACCAACAAACACAACAACAACTACAACAAATGTTCTCGACTGGCAGGATACTTTTAGGCTTGCTCTGGGTTTTGGGGGGCGAGGGGCGTCTATTTCGACATTTCGCTCTATTTCAAATGACCGCAAATGAGCTCAATTTCTTCACAATTTGCGTTCGCTGGCTGGTTCAGTTTGGTCGTTCGGTCGGTCGCAACGATTATTGTGGCGCGGTCACAAAAACACGCACGCAAGAGACACACACACTCACATGCTCGCACTCATTTATATCACACATATGTTTACACACACATACCAATACTATCGCACGCTCGGTCACTAGCGAACGGTGAACTTCCGGCAATTATTTTGGTACCTTTGGCTACCGCATATGGGTGAAGCATGGACGCACATACGAGTGTGTATGTAGGTATGCGTGTTCCCTGCTAGTTGCTGGTACGGCGCGTTCTCGATTAATGTGAAAAGTTTGAAGCGTCACGTAACGCATAAAACCTGTTCCCTTGTTGATTTGCTTGTTACCGACTTTTTTCTTTCTATTTTGTGATGACCAAATTGAAGTAACACGGCGCGTACGGCGGCGGCGTCTTCATCGTATGTCGTCGTCCGGCGTTCGTCTTCGCAAACATCATTTGCGGTCATGTTTGGAATTGAGTTTATTGTTTTGTAATTCGTTGTTCTTTTATTTGTTGTTGATGATGGTGTTGTTGTTATTGCTGTCTGTCTGCATGTTGTTGTAATTTTGATGTCCCGCAACAATAAAATCAATTCGTTGCGTTACAACGCCCCCAAACGCTGCTGATCGACTGTGCGACTGTATGTCTGTCTGTTGTGTGTCATTAAATACGCGTTGTTTTTTCTGTTGTTGTTTTGGTTGTTGGTATGTTTGGCTTTTATTTGCAACGCTTTGTTAGCTTCAGTTTTGTTTTTATTTTCCATTGGACTGTCTCCTTCGAATTGTGCTTCTTGTGGGCCGATTCACAAGTCTTCATTTCGTTTTGGTCATAAACTATAAAATTATTATTACTCATAGTTATTGTATAAACGCAACTTTGAGCAGGAGCCAAAATAAGAGCTAAAACCCAGATGCCACACTGGCTGAAGTGGACCGTGTGGTCGCTGTCACTCTTTTGTTTGTTTTTTATTATTGCTTGTCTTTGTTCGATTTGGAAAATAATGTCAAAAGTGATAAAATTTAAAATGCAGAGGGGCGTGTAGGTTTCGTATTAAAAGCGGTGATAGTGGAAGTGTTAAAATTTAGATGAACATTTGAATTATTACTAAATTTATTTAGAAGCTCAAATATTGTATTTCATGTTAAAGTTAGGAAAGAAGAAATGGCACAGTTAAAATTTGTTTTATAAAGTGATATGTTTGACATAATCAACTCTTTGCTTTATGTATTGTTTTAATTTGGAGTTCAAAGACTACTGCCGGCAGCAGTAGACGAGCGTGCTAAAACGTGTGACCATACAGTTTTATGCTTTGCTTGACTTGCGCTTGCATTGCGAAGATTGTGTGTTCAACACCTGCTCACTGGCGCGCCATCGCCCTCCCTGAAGACTTGGCTAATTTTTTGGGAGTTTTTCGCATGATTCTGTTCTGTGGTTGTGGTGAACTCCAATTCAGTTGTAAATTTTGCAAACGAAATTAAAGAGTTTATTTGTGTTATACATGCCTTGATATGTCTTGTAAGAGATGAGTCAAAATATGAAAGCTATGGCAATGAATTAACCGTTTAAAGTAACACAATTCAAAACTATTTCAGATTTTTGTATATAAATTGTGTAATTTTGAAAATTTTTAATAAATTTGAAGTACAGTAAAAAAAAAGTTTAAAACTTTCAAAGAAAATTGTTTGGGTTTTTAGTACTGACTGCTTTGCTATATCGAACTGACCTCGTTTATAATTGTGCAAAATATACACAAACGTGGCCAACGCAGTAAGCCCAAAAAGCGACTCAACTCAAGCCAATTTCGAATTTAGTTTGTTGGCTTTGTTACTTACCTTTTGCGATGTGTGCGTGAGCATTTAAATAATTTTAATTTATAGGCAAACTTATAAACAGCTTTCGTAAATAAGTAATTTTGCTGTTGCTGTTGTAAGTATCTTTGGCAACTTGTCGCATTTATCGACAAATTCAGCGAGTGTCAGACGAAATCGCAGCCCACACACTTCTGCTGAACAGCGATAAGCTATAGCAATACAAGAAAAATACTATAAAAAAAGGCAGGCAATCAACCAGTCAGTTAGGCAGGCGTGTAGGTGGTCCCAGGTCCGGCTAAATCAGTCGGTGCATAACGCTGGCTCAACTACTGACAAAATCTCGAAGGTGTCTTATAGCGACTGTGAAAACAAGCAATTTGAGTCTGCACCACTTGTCCGTCTGCAGCTTACAAATAATTGTAAGACAAGCACAAAAAAACAAGAACTTCTTCCTTTAACAAAAAATATACCTTTTTTTTTGCCTAAACTTTTTTAAAAATAAGTTTTTGATAGTGCAAAACCTAAAAACTTGACTTTAATTTTTCTTGGTGTATACGAACCGACTTAAACAAGCTGTCAGGCAGCCTACACGCCCCACAAAAATTCGTTGAAAGCGTTTAAAAGCTGGTGTTGGTGTTGGTTTTTGCTGCAGTTTTTTGTATTTGTATAAATTTATTTATTTTTTATTTTTATTTTTTTGAGCATGTGTTTTCACGCTGAAAGTGAAATGACGATGACGCAGCGTTGGCCGTCCGTAGCACAAAGTGGGCAGTCAGATGTTGTTGTTATTGGACACTTATGTGGCACTTGCACTCAGCTCTAATGTAATCAACGTTTCAAGTAACAACGCTCTGAGATAACTGAGTCTGAACAAGCGCCAGAAGATACTTTTAGTTGGTAGTGTAAAATTATTTTCAGCTTGAGTTTAAACACTTTACTGTTAATATAATAGTCAAAGCTGTTAAAAAAGCCAATTACGTTTTAATTATAAATTTCGAAAATATGCTGCTCAAACATAAATAAAAGTCCAAAATCAAAAGAGCAATTATTAATTTTATTAGTATGAGAAAAGTTTATTTTTATAAATATGTATGAAAGCTTCGTAAAATGTACCAAAAGCTAATCAAACCCCAATTTGATATACCAGAATGAATCCTTCAGAGACATCGGCGATATTGAAAGATGCAATTTTATTAAAATCGAAGGGACTTATTTTTCAAATAGTTAAACAAATAAAATATTAACAGGTGCTTTTGAAATTATATTAAAACGATCGAGCTTCTTTTAGAATAGTAAAACAACGCTCTAGCGAGAGGTTAGCTTATTAATTGAAAATATTGTTTGCTTATTCGTTACGAGTACAGGCCAGATAATGTGTACGAGTATAACTCACACACTTTAAATCGGACCATGAATAAAGAGAGATATTAACCTATTCGAATGTCACAATTTATGATTATGATGATGATATCCCATTACTTTATTAGTGCTAAGTTTAAGTTTATATATTATATACATTATATACTTTATATACTTTACCAAATTGTCTGAAAATTATACAGTTACTTTGTGCGAAACAACTGCAAATTGTAGTGAAATTTAGATTCGTTAGTCCAAAATAAGTGACAAGAGTAACTTGAATATTGACTTGCAATTAACTTTACTAAAATACAAAAGGAAAAGTTTCGCTTTGACATTGAATCACACATCTGAAGCAGATCATCATATAGTAGTGCAGCTGCAGAAGCAGCACACTCAAACGAGCGTCAAATTCGGCAGACACTCCACATCCAAGTGACACACACAACTCCTCCTACTCCACTTAACGACCAGGAATATACTTAATCGCAGGCCCTCGTTCATTCGTTCGTTCGTTCGTTTGTTCATTCGTTTGTTCGCTGGTATCATTGTCAACAAACTGTTACGCCGGATGTCCTGTCAATTGTTGCGGTGCACGCAAACGGCTGCTGCTGCTACTTCTGCTGTTCTGTGCTGTTCGCATCACACGCAATCAACGGAAAACCACAAAAACTCTCGACAAGGACACAGTTTGAAGGCGGCAGCAGCAGCATCAGCAGCAGCACATTTGTCACTCACTCACTCGCTTCCTCGCAGGTTCGCTCGTTCGCACTGAAGTACGTTTTGTCGTCGACGTTATTGTCGCCAGCGTTTATTTCGACAGTAATCAAGGATGATAATATGTCATCTTTTGCGGAATGCGAAGCAGAAGCTGCAAAAATGAAAGCTGCAAACGAGTAAGGCGAACGAGCAACGAACACAAAAAATACAAGACGCATGCGGCAGAGAGGCATGTGTGGCAAGACAAAAGTGAAGTTGTTTCACAGTGCAAACAATTCGCACATATTGTGTCAAATGTCAACTTTAATGTGAATCCGTATATACTCACTTTTACATTTCTACTTTGAGCTTTGCTATTTTTTTAGATTAGGGTCGCAATTCTTGTTTCTCATTTTACGAATATAAACTATTTTTATTTTGACAACGGTTCTAAAGTTAATTTGTCGCAGATTTTTAAATATTAAAACAATTAACAGAATATTTGTCAATGCTTCCACAAAGACTTTTTTTAAATTAAAAGTAACTGTTTCTGGTTTTTGCGTCACCTGAGAATCGAACCCGGGGCGAAGACCAAAAAAAACGTTAAACATCGTGCTGCGCCGCCAAAAAAAAAAAACATGTTGCATTAACTAAAGTTGTAAAGTATACTCGTGCGTTTTTCAATTTCTAAAAATTCCTCCTAAAACAGATTTTGTTTGACACATTTTCACTTATAGAAATTCGACCCTCTTCTTATACATATATTTCATTCTCGTCTTTAATTTTTATATTTTTTTTAATGCTGACTTTTATCTTTGCATTCCACTTCAGTTTTCCCGCTGTTGCGCCAAGTAGTATGCTAACATACACACAATCTTTTGCAAAAAAAAAAAGAAAAAAAATCTCATCGAGTATGAAATTCCTAATCTTCGCATTCGTTCGCATATAACGTACTCAACTGTCAAACAATGACGCTTGCATATGTCACAAGACGTTGTATACATATTTTCTTGCGTCGCACAGTGGCTCGATTTGGGAAAACTCTTCAAAAAGCTCTAACAAATTTTTCATGGTTCAGTAAATTTTTTATTGTTTGCAAATAGGAATCAAATAGTATAAAAAGTTTGCTTTGTAGATTTTGTGAAAGTCAAATGTTTTTTAAGTTTGTCGAAAAATTTGGTTTTAAAGAAAAGTTTAAGAATCCAAAAAAGGTTTATTTGTATTTAAATTATTGTTATATTGTATTCTAATGCAAGAAACTTTTTAACTTTGGTAAAGTTTACAAGAAACCTTCAAATACCTCGGCTTTCTTTTAACAACAAAATTTTCAACTTATTACTCCTTCACAGGTACCTAAAACACTGTCTTAATCTACTTGCAGCTCTTTGTTGCTAGATATACGAGTACTTTAATGCTATCGTCATGGAATACACATGCTTCCGATATGAGAGCATACAATTTTTTAATTTTTAAGCTAGAAGATAGAAGAGCGTGGTGCGCGTTTTATATAATATACAAATATTTTGGAAGTCAATTTTTTATTTTTATAATCTGGTTAATCTTGCATCTTTTACTTATGTACAAAATCGACCATTAAGGATTGTTTTAGTCGAAACCGAAAGAGTTAAAAACATTTTCTATTCAATGCAAACAATTTTAAAGATATCTCTTCTCACGTAGAAGTTATGATTTTAGCAAGGAGAAATAACAGAACGAGCCACAGTGCATCGGTAGCAGCGGTTGCTTTAGCTATCGAACTATGCCTGTGACAGAAAGTGTAGCAGTAGCAGCAGTGATTCTATTGCTGAGTTAGTCTATTGCGACAACTGCTGCTGTTGCTACTTCACTTTTGGTTGACATTGTCAATATTTTACGAGGAGTGTATGAAGTGACGCGAACGAATACTGACGCCGCCAACCGCCATTGCAGCATTTTGTCTATAGCTATTTCTATATATGTAAGTGAGTGTGTATGTGTGTTGGAAAACATGACAATCAAAACTATTCTCCTGTCAATGAGTAAGAAGTATGTTTGCCAAAAATCCATAAAAGAAGGCGTGGGCGAGACAGGAGCATTATAGAGATCAGAGAAGCCTGCCTGGCAAGTGTTTCGACAAGTTTCTTTGTTATTTTTGTGACTGACTGGCTGACTGTCATGTCAGAAACTATAGCAGGCGTACGGTTTTCTTCTGTCTGTGTGTGTGTGTGTGTGTGTTTGTAAATTTGTGAGCTTAATAAAATTAAAATGGTTTGACTTGAGAAATATATTTTGAGAACAATTTTTTCATCGAACTTTTATAAACCTAATGATTGAAGTTACACAGCATAAATTTAAACAATTATCTAGTTATCTGGGTGTAGATAGTACTGATATGTCAAAATATCTGTTAATTGAGTATTGTTAGCTTTTTTTGTTAGAAGTTTAATGAAGATAAAACATCGGTTGTAAGGTTTGTGAAATTTTTGAAGTTTTGAGGTGCTGTTAAAATACATTTAGCCATTTATATTTATCTTAGTTTTTGGATCTTTTTAAAGTTAAGTCGGATCGTACCATTTTAATTTTTTTTAAACATACATATTGCCATAGTTAGTTAGTGCAAGCGTGCGAAATAATTGTCTCAATAAAAACAGTTTAATGTCTTCATAAGGTGAAGTACCCAACTAAGTGTTCACATAACTCTTGAGCTCAAAAACTTTATTCGTATTTTACATTTTGCGAATTTTGTATAATAATAAAAAAGAAAACCATTAACACCGGTTTAGGTACATACTTAAAAAAACACATGCTACGAAATGCATTAAATGCGTTCTTGTGTACATATTGAATTGAATTGCAGGTTCTTGTTTCAGCTGCCTGTTAGTCCATGCGATGAAATTTAAATGCTTAAGACCGAAATACACACAACTGCATTATTATTATTAAACTGCTCGCAAAAAATAAATTCAACTAATGAAATTCCGATAAACAATTTTTGCATTCATATTAACCTGTAATTTTTCCATATATTTGGGCAAAATTTACATACCCATTTTTATGGCAAGTTTTTTCTTTTTTGGGGTCCGAATTACTTTATGAATTTTAAAATACAACACCACAGGTAGGAGAGGACCATTATAGCCAGCAACATAAAATTTCAATATACTGAAACACACACACACACACAACGACAGCCAACAATGATGTTATTGATTACGCATGAGTTGCTAGCAGCAGCCGTCGTCAGTGTTGTCGCACTGCTGACAAATCTTTAAGTACCATTTACGTTTAAATGGACCGTAGCGAGGCGTGGCACGCGTGTGCTTCAACGAGGAGAGACGAAAAATCAGGCCAACTCACACCAGGCACGTTCACAGGAGATGATAATAATATTCATGCGCGTCGTCGCCTAAAAGTAGGCTTTTACTGCCTACTTTTAGTGCCAACACAGCGTTTCGATTTCTTCCGATTGATTACTTCGCCGTACTTTGAAACTCTGTTTCACACTCTCTTCACTTTTTTAATAGAAATCAGAAAAAAACAAATATTCGTAATTTCAAGTAAAATAATGTTGAAAATATTTAGTAAAAAACTTAAAATTTGGATTTTTTCAATTGCTTTGTAACGAAGATGACTATTATTGAACGACAAAGACGCACAGTTAAAAACGCAACGAAATAAAAATGTAAAGTGTACAATTTGGGACGCAACAAACCCCAGGAATATACTACGCAGTCCCACCACTTCCTATAATTTAAAAGGGAGAGGGGGGGGCTAATGAAATGAATTCAATTACTGCAGGAAATAGAAAACCGACGGTCCGTCCGACCGACCCAACAGAGCATATTATAAACAGATGAACGAACGATTCGTTGGATAGTGAGGAGAGTACGTTTCGATAAATGTGTATACTTACGAGTACAAACCGATATGGCTAGTATTTAGGAGAGATGTTTGGACGAAATGCGAACGAATGACGAGCGGCGGCAGAGATCGATGAATCAATGAATAAATGATTGCGGCCGTAGCAGCAATTGAAAGCGAAATGACAGTCAAATGTAGTTTGGCAGTAACGGAAACTGCTCGATATCTATACGATGCGAACGAAACTCACTTTGTGGACCGAAAATTATTTACCTCTGAACTTTTATCACAGTCCAAATGCATGTACAAACAAGCTGCACACAGTACTTTAGGTAGTGCAGACAGAGTATTTTAAAATTTCGTATGTAAAGATTTCCACATAGCCGCGGAGAGTGGAAATTTGCACATGGTTAAGATAGATTAGAATGGTGAATACTTCACTAATAGAGTCCATAGCGGTACCAAAAGCTCCTATTATTAGAAAAAAAACGTTGACATAACTTTGTGATATACTTAATGCATAATGCCTAAGTTCTAAATTATTTATTTCAAATAAATCATTTTGTGATCTGAAAATTGTTTGGTCAAAGAATGAAATGTTCATTTTCAAGCAGGACTCCTTGTCTGGCTAGTACGTTTGCTTTTTTGTTACCATCTATACTTATAATGTTAATCATAATTATAAAATGATTTTTCAATAGGATCAAATTAGGTGTTGAATTTTTAATTACATACTATAAAATGACATTAAAAAAATTCAGGACTTTAATTGCAATAGAAATGATGCACCAAGTACTGTGCGGCATGCGGTCAGGTGATTGTACTCGACATAGCAGACTGTCTTGACTGTGGCAAATAAATGAAATTCTAATGCAAATGCGAAATGTAAAATGAACAGCAACGGCAACGGCAGTAGCAGCAGCCATCAGAACGATGTGTCCTTGCGTCATAAACCATCAAATGAAGATACAAATTTATTTTTATGACTTGCGAGAGGCAATTGCGACCAAAGTACTAAACTAACTGCGGTGGCGGTTGTGGTCGAGAGGGTCGTCGGCAATGAAAATGGGCACGCTGGGGTAGTCACTATCCAACGACGACGACCGATGATACGTCTCTGGCAAGAGGCGGTACCGCCACAAATTTAGATACTGAAGAGGTCGCTCTGTGGCTCAGTGGCGGCGTGGCATTTAAATTAGGGACTATCGCAGCAAAAGATACAAAACTAGGGATAAAATAAATAAACCTAAAAAAATTGGCAGGGGTAAATAAATAGCGAAAACCAACAAAAGGACAAAAATAAAGCAAAGGCCTAAATAAATAAAATGCAAATAATCGAGTACGCGCCTAGAAGCAGGCTTATTGATAGTGTCTCGATGTTTGTTTGTGTGCGTGATGGTACAGCCGTAAAAGGATCTCAACGTAAATATCAGCAATAATAAAAAGAAGTACATTAAAATATTTTTAAGAAATCCTTGTGGGCGATAATAAAAAGCAAATACTTACAAATCAACATTACCCCAAGGCGTGGCGGTGCCAATTTTTGGAAAATTGTTTTAGGTGTTGCACTAAAACTGAAGATAACAACAAATGTAAAATCCAAATAGAAATTTAATTGTCATTTGCGGTAATTTACATTTCCTTCGTTCCGCCGCTTCAAATTGCATTTAATAAATAAATAAAATTTACTAGTGCGGTGGCGCATTTACTACACATACATAAACTATTTATGAAATGAGCGCTGCACGGCTAATGTGGTGTGTCGAGCGCACATGTGACGCAATACAGTGCGCTTCTTTCTGTGCGTATTGCAATTGCCACATGCTATGCAGCAGCAACAGTACTTGCAACAACTCAGCAGGAGACCACTTTAATGCCGCCAACGCCGCCGCAGTCGCATCTACGCATTCATATGCTTTCGTTTCGTTCATATGTGCCGGCACCAGAATTACTTCATGGGCGTGGCTATGAGGATGAATATTTGTTGTCTATATATTAAATTTACATAAAAAATATTTTATTTCTCTAAATAAATTATTGAAAAACAGAATCTCTTCAGTTTTGATATAAAACATTTAACGGGTTAGAACTAAATCTTCGTTCCCCTGCATCCAGTTTCTGTTTTTTTATCACGATTTTGGGCTGTTCATTTTTTAAAGGAAAGAGAAATAGCTACATTACAAAAATACCCTTTTACGGACGTCACTGCATATGTTGCATAAAACATAAAAACATAAATACTTAAATGCCAGCTCTGAGCTTCATCATCAACAACAACAAAACTACATATGCCACCAAAAATATCCACACAAGTATAAACACATATTTATGTTTCATTTCGTCGTTTCGTCGAAAATGACCCCCGGATCGTTTAAGGGTATTTGCAGGCAGTGCGTGCATATTTCTATTTCTATTTTGGTTTTTGTTTTTGTTTGTGTGTGGAGTAAATCCATTCAGCAGGGCAGCGCAAGAGCAGCAGTTGCAGCTAATTGTGATAAGGCCAAAAATTAGCGTTCGGCATTGCATATGCGTACGAAATACAAGGTTCTTAGCACTAATACCAGCTAGCCAGCCAGCTAACGAAGTGGTATTTAATTTTGGCATACGCTGCTGGAGCCAGCCGTAGAAATGGAAAACGAGGCTCCGCAACGTATGAGCATGCAAACATTTTGTACGCATACTAAACTTGTATTTCGCAGCTAATGAAAAAGTTTTGTGCAGAGCGAGCAGATAATTTTCTAATTCTTCAAAAGAAAAATATTGCACTGAATATCGAAAAAGGTCAGTCACACTTTTTAGTTGTTGATCAACTTTATTTATTTTGGTATAGCTTTTAGTATTCGATTAAAACTTTCCACAAATTTAATATTGAAGAGGAAATCGGAAACGAAACTACGATTGATTATATCAAAAATTGTGTTATAATCAATTGTAATTGGGTTTTAAGAGTCTTTTAAGTAGTATTTTAAGTTTGGCATAGTTTTTTCTTTATGGTCAGAAAATTTTTAATTTTATTTATGATTTTTTTAGCTATGTATTACGATTTATTTGGATGTATTTACTTTAAGAAATTTAAAGGTTTATTATACAAAATTTAAAATTTACTATTGAAATTTTAAACAAATTTAAGTCACTTCGCATTCAGACCATTCTTTCTCAAGCTGCTATGACAGCAGCTTACCCTTCAACAGACAGACAAACACGCAAGTTGTCTACAAACACTTCGAAAAGTATCCAAAAGTCAATTCACATGTCCGTTCGCTCGTCCGGCTGTCTGTCCATTCTTTGGTCCGACCGATGATGCCACACAAAAGTGCAGTGAAGCCGCAAAATCCCACGGATATATGTATAAAAAAAACTGATGCCAACGCAAGCGAAAAGAAGAAGTGGTTAAACAATTGCAATAATTTTACATGCGGACTGGCACAAATACATACACACAAAAGCAGACACGCAAGCGACAAAAACCATTTAAGTAAAACCTGTCACACCAAAACTGCGATGCGATAGTTTCGGAAAGATTTTCTCAGCGTATTACAATTAAAAACTTATTACAATTCAACCCAAACACAAAAATATACATACAAACGTACAGACAAACACATATGCAAACACACTGCACACATACATGTGGATATTTGTATGTTTCTGTAGCAAAACTAACACGTTCAGCGCCAAAGCCAAAAACCCAACGAAGCGTTGCCAAGTCCAGCGACAAAGTCAACGGACTGTTTTGTGTAGAGTGACTTGGCACTGCTTGAACCAGACTAGTTTTGTAAAGTTATAGTCTTAAAAAGAAATGCAACTCCCGATAGAAAACTTATTTCACCGAACATTTCTTTGAACGGAATCTGATCTGGTTTTGATATTTAAATTATTAAGGAGGGAAACTACCAGTTATAAAAAGGATGATAAGGAAAGGATTGGGAAAGAAAAACACTTATGCATCCATAATGTATTTGTCTTACCATGTTTGATCTTGACAACCTTCCCGCATCTTAGTCGGTATTAAAATAATACCAAAGCTATCTTTTCATTTTGGTAATACTTTTCCGGGTTGAACATTTTGTACGAAACTAAAGTTTATCTCTTGAAAGGTTCCTTGGTCGGTAGCCACAAAATCTGTGTAATGCATTACAAAAAATATTGACTTACAGTGTAGCACTGGTTCAACCAGTACCATGTTACCCTACATATCTAGAGAGATGCGTTGTGGCAGGTTACTAAGCGGCATGGCAGTGTACGAAATTTTTTTAACAGGTCGATGGGTAGCAGGGATGGAATCCCCTCTTTTTCTTGGTAATGACTTAAGTGAAATTACTGAAGCGTGCCTCGCGTTAGCGTAGAGCAGAGCCACAGAAATTTCACACGCGGTATTTAATATTCTACTTTTGCCAGAGACGGCAACAGAAACAACGATGACGACGACGACGATTGTTGCTGCTTAATTTCCCAGTGGCTTAGGTCAGGTCATTATTAATGTTGAACAGAGGGTACTGCTGTTGCTGCTGCTGTTTCTGTTTCTGTTGCTGTTGTTTTTTGCTTCAACAGACTACCACTCGCATTTGGTAGTAATAATCATAAAAATAATTATGTAGCTGTTCGGCCGCATGCTCCTTCATCCTCTTTATTTTATTGGAATATTTTTATATTTTCTCTACCAAGGCTGCAGGTGCAAATTCGGCACGGTATCACTTTGCAACGTGAGCCAAACTTTAGTCAGCGAGCAACATAAATTTCAGCTGGTCTTAAGCCTGTTGGTCGGTCCTGTTGCTAGGATCAAACTACATACGAGTACATTTACCACAAAAACGAAAGGACACAAAGGCTGCACGTTGATTAAAAACAAAACCTATGGAATGAGTCATAAACGCTTAAACGTCGCACAAAACAATATAATCAACAAAATGGACATGCCACCATAATAAAGGATGGTCGTGAAGACAAAAACGACAAGGACTTTTGAGTAAGAAATAGTAGCAAGAGCAACAGGGGAGCCTTATATTATAAGACGCAAGGCAGGCATGAATTTTGAATGCCAAGTCTAAAGTGAAGTAATTAATTTCGAAGGCGTAAGCATGTCAAACGTAGTCTCGGTTGGGAGCGTGGGGGACGGTGCAAAAAGGGAGTCGAGGGATTCTAGAGACAATTCAAGCAGAAATTGTTTTCTGACAGATAAATGCTGGTCAGCAGTAGCAGGTGACTAACGATACTTCGAAATAGACAGACAGACAGGCACAAATGTCTTTTACGGTTTTGGCCAGATCGGCAACATCCAACACAACTGCGAATGCAAGCGAAGGAAGAGAAGGTTTATAAATAATGGCCAGTTTCAAGATACAAAGGTACGCGTGCTTTTGTTTTGACCGGTATTTGGTTGGTTTTTTTTTTGATTTTGGATTTTTTTTCAAGGTTTGTTTATGTTTGAGTGTATTGTGCAAAATAACCACTTTTGACAGCTGCCACTGCTAAAGAAACGCTTTGCAATAGTAGTAAATACTTGACTTTCAGCGAGCAGACGTTTCAGGTCAGTCCGCGTACAGTCGGCACGCGCTGAATCGAGTAGTCGACAAATTTTTGGTCTTTGGCAGCATGCGTCGCATGCGATAACTGTTGCCGATAGCCGGCGCTGCGGCAATGCACGTGCCACGAATTTAAAAATATTAATTTATTATTATTTTCTTGTTTGATTGATATAAAAGTAAAAATAAATGAATTCCAATTATATACTTATAAATACACATGTCAGCGTTTTAAGGCTTTGAATCCACGTTAGTTTGTTTTTTTCTTTAAGCTGCTACAAACAAATCCAAATGCGCCGAATGCGCTGATTTCCTGGTTTTTAAATTGCGCTTAAAAGATTAGCCATGCCGTCGCCTTTTGCCTCGCTGGATCGCAAACGCGTAAGCATATGTTAAGTAAATCGTTTATTCAATCAGTGTCCGAAGCGACAGAGGCAGGCCGAGCCGGGCCGAGCCGGGCCAAGCCAGGCTAGGCTAGACCGGTTGCTACTTGTGGCAGTTGCAGCAACAACAGGTGAAAAGCACCGTTGTCGGTTGGTGCTTGCTAGTGCGGTGCACATATTAATTACACTTGAGTGTTTGTTGTTGTTGTTTTTATTGTTTTTGTTGTTGCAGTTAGATGCGGTTCACTGCATTAATGCGCGTTGCTTTCAAAATGCAGTAATGCCATCATGCACTCGTGTCGGCCATTCCGATAGTCAACATCAACATCATCATCGTCAACATCATCATCGCCATTAGTGAGTATCTGCTGGATTGCTTGATGCAACAATTTGCGGCGCACATAAGTTTGGTTGCTGTCGTGC
Source organism: Suillia variegata (assembly GCA_949127995.1). Taxonomy (NCBI): domain Eukaryota; kingdom Metazoa; phylum Arthropoda; class Insecta; order Diptera; family Heleomyzidae; genus Suillia; species Suillia variegata. Next base: position 18,903,567 of record OX421842.1, read on the forward strand.
TTTTTGTTGTTGTTTGTTGCTGTTGTTAGTTTCGATCCATTGATGCATTGATTTTAAAATTGCACATTATGGCAGGCGCTCTCAATAATGTACAATTTTAAAATCAAGGCTGTTCGTTCATTTAGCTTTCATCCTTTCATTCGTTCGTCTGTCCGTCCGTTTGTCTGTCCGCTTTGCGCTGGTTAATGTATCAAAAATCAGTTTCAAATAGCGTTGTATATTTTTGTGACATATGTCTATATACCTGTCTGTATGTCTGTCTGTCTAAACCGTCTGCGAGTATGTGTTTCTGTATACACGTCCATGTTTTTATTTGTGTGTGTGTGTATTAACTGTCGAAATTCTAATTATGCTGCAAAATGTTGCCGAAATTATAAATTTTTAATTGCATTTTTAAGCGATCAAAATTGAATTTTGTTTATTTACACAATTTATTTTATTTATACACATATGCAACATTTTGAATAAATGTAACAGAGTTGTGTACAATTTTATATTAAATGTTAACAAGTTCAGTATTAAAACGCATTAAACCAGTACAAATGCAGAATTATTATTTTTCACTGCAAATGAAATCAATTTTACATTCTTGAAATAATTGAGAATTTATTTTTAACAATAGTTCAAATTGATTTTTGTGAATTTTTGTTTAATTGAAAGTGGACAAACTGATACGCTTTTGACTCCGAAAAATATACTAAATATATAGAACGATAAGAACAAAATTAGCCACACGATGCATTAAAGAATATAAATCTTAGTTCGTTTAAATGGAGCATTCAATTTCAATAAGTACCTTCGTACTCGTACAACAATAGATGTAATTCTGAGCCTGGATAATCTGTAGTTTTTGGTCGGCTGAAATAAGCTTTAACCAAATTCTAAAATCCCAATATTAGCAGTTTTCATGATGTTTAGTTTGTGCACTTGTGTTGTGCATTTCTGCTGTTGTTGATTTTTTTTATTATTAGTATTAAAATAAATAAATAATTAAATTCAAATACATATATTGTTGATCTTCCCTAGGAATATCTTATGACAAAATATTATCTCAGATTAAGTATTCGAAATATTTGCAATGTTTATTGTATATTTTGGTGCATAGTAACTATATCTGACCAGAAAGTGCTACTACTATGTACGTATGTATGTATGTATGTATGTATGTATGTATGTATGTATGTATGTATGTATGTATGTACATATGTATGTATGTATGTATGCATGTATGTATGTATGTATGTATGTATGTATGTATGTATGTATGTATGTATGTACGTATGTACGTATGTACGTATGTATGTATGTATGTATGTATGTATGTATGTATGTATGTATGTATGTATGTATGTATGTATGTATGTATGTATGTATGTATGTATGTATGTATGTATATATGTATATATGTATATATGTATGTATGTATGTATGTATGTATGTATGTATGTATGTATGTATGTATGTATGTATGTATGTATGTGTGTATGTATGTATGTGTGTGTGTATGTATGTATGTATGTATGTATGTATGTATGTATGTATGTATGTATGTATGTATGTATGTATGCATGTATTTAATTTTTTAAGTCGAGTATTATCTGACGAATATTTAAAACATCACAGCTTGATACTTGGCCTGGATACGAGCCTATAAAAGCTCGACAAAAACTTGGTTTTAAAGAATCTTTGGAATTGAAATGTTAGGACATTGAAGCTGTACTTATTTTCGATATTGTTTCAGCACAACTGTTGTTGTTGTTGTACGAAAGATGCAACACAAATAGGAAAACCGAAACAAGTGTAACCTGAGCTGGGGTCGGTATTTCTTTTGCGTCTTCTTTCTTGGTTTCCCATTCAACTTGCCATTCGGAGCGAGCACTTCTCGTAACTGCGGCTGCTGGGGTAAAATCAAAATACTGAGGCGCGTCAAGGGTGACTTGTGTTACTCGCTGTGCTTGTGACGCACTGTGACGATTGTGCTGCAATGTAAATTGATGCAGGAGGCTTCGCTTCAGCTTCTTTTATTTTCGTTGTGTTAATGTTGTTCTTGTTGTTGTTGTTGAATGTGTGATTGAGGTGGCGTGCGTGTTTGCCGGCGCTTTCGAATCAGCTTTAGCAGCAGCAACAGCAATTTTCACAAACAAAAGCTGAAAGAAGCGTCACTTGTGACGAAAGGCCACGTTAAGTCGCCAATTAAAGGAAAAACATAAAAACAAAACAAAAAAACAGAAGTACACTTACTAAGAAAAATAGAAGAACAATAAGAGGAACAGAAAAGAGTTTAATGGAAATACATTCAAAACGCTCACTGATTGACACACAACAGACAGACAAACCGATGGACTCTCACACATACCCAGTAAGAATTGAAAGGCAAATTGGAAGCTGACACTCGTAGTAGACAGCTACACTAAAAAAATGTATAACGACTATTTAATTCTCAAAACGTTTAACATTTAGGTAAAGAAACACTAACACAAACAAGTCTACTTTGTCTTATGGTGATTTATTTTCTCTGCAAAAATTATCACCTGTCTGATTTCAAACGCTCCGCACGAAAAACAAACCTTTGAAAATTTGCGCGTTATTTCTAACGCACTTAGTACAAAGCTCTCCGACCAGCTCAATTTACATGAAACATTTAACTCCGCCGACAATTGAATGAGTAAATAACGTTTATATGAGTTCAGTTTATAACTGTGACATTTCGAGAAAAGAAATCGAAAAACTACTTCAAAGCTGCATTTATATTAGAAAAGAACCCGATATCAAAAGAGAGCAAACAAATTTTAACTTTTATGATTAGAAAAAATCACAATAAAAGATACTTTTAAAAGTGGTTTGAATAATTTTTTTTATAAATATAATAGAACGTTTTGTACTCAAAACAAAACAAAAAAAATAAATAAATGCTACTATTTCTTCGGAACTCCAATAAAATTGAATTAAAATCAACTCCGCAAATAATTTTAATTTTATATATATTGTATTAAAAATATCTTTTCTCCGGGATTTGGAAAAATAAATGATTCCGGAAGAAAAATTTTCAGTGCAAGCTCTTTTACATAAATCCCCTTCTGTCCCTGTCTGACCTGACACTCACTCACAATGCTGGATGTTGAGCGAAACGTGGAACGCATGTGTTGTGCTGCATGTGCAGCATACAAAAACAAAACAAAAAATGCATGGCGCAAATGATGAATTGTTTGGGCTCTTGTCACTTGGCTCGTTGTTGTACTTAATCATATTGTTGTTGTAATTGCATGTTGCATGGTACCTGCATGTGAACCAAATGAAATTTAGATGAAGCAGAAACAACAACCACACAATAAAAAAAATTGAAAGCAAACAACTTGAACCAAAAAAAAATATTTAAAAAAAAAAAAATTGTCTGACATCGTAATTTGTAATCCCCCGCAGTGGTAAATGTGCGCGTCTCACAAGCAACGCTTTGGTCTTGAATAATAATTAAAATCGGTGCGTCTGTTTTGTTGTTGTTATTGTTGTTGCTCGCTCTGCTTGGTGTTATTTCTTAATTGCTCTCTGCACCAAAATGTGTATATAAACTGGTTTCTTTGTTGACCAAATTCTGTTTGGGTTGATTTTGACTGTCCGTCCGTCCGTCCGTCTCTCTGTCTGTCTGTATGTTTGTTTGCTCGCCTTTGAATTTGTATGTATGTTTACCACATGCGGGCCTCTCTGTCGCCGCGTCTGCGCATAAATACAGTGGCTTCGGCGTGTTGCGGGTGCGACGATTATTATTATTATTATACGCTATGTTGACCCTCGCTGCTTACCGTAAACAAACAACAATTTGGTTTTGAATTATTTTGGCGGTTATGACATTTGGCTCTGTGGGAATGGCCCCCACGAATATATACCCCTTTCCTAAACACAACAATACAACAAAAAGTGTTAGTGACGACTCATTTTCAAAATGCGATTAGCTACCATTGCGATGCATGGTCGGCTTTTGCGGTAATTGATACTTACGGATCGTTTACAAAATTGTTGGAAATACCAAATTTTGTAACTTTACCAAGCTTTGGTCAAAGCGATAAATGTAGTTAAATGGAACAAGAAGATTTTATTTCATAATCAAATTAATGAAAGATTACTTTGCGAAACTCATTTTATTCCACAAAAAAAAAAATGTTAGATATCAAATCCTTTTTTACCAAACTTATCTTTGGCAATGTGAACCTGTTTGGATTATATGGAATAAGAGGAAATTAATTAACTACTTCTGTTAATTAAATCCTCTTTCTCAACTTCGTTTTGTGGGGTTCTTTCTACTCCACTGACCTTTGATAACATGATTTCGCATTACGTTGATAGATTCCAAATAAAAAAAAATAATTTTGCAATCTCTTTTTGCTTCTTTGTTTGGAAATATGCGGAATTTCCATTAATTTTCCACAAAGTAAAAATCATGCTAAATATACGACATTGCAGACTTTCTCCTAGACTTCGTTTCTCATTTTTCGCACGCACATGCTTAAAACAATTACAACAAAAACAACGTTCATATATCTTAAATGTTGACTTTCCTTTATAATGGTATGTATGTATGTATGTATGTATGTATGTATGTATGTATGTATGTATGTATGTATGTATGTATGTATGTATGTATGTATGTATGTATGTATGTATGTATGTATGTATGTATGTATGTATGTATGTATGCATGTATGTTTGTATGTATGTATGTATGTATGTATGTATGTATGTATGTATGTATGTATGTATGTATGTATGTATGTATGTTTGTATATATCCTGCCTGCGTATCTGTCGAACTACTCGCTGTAATGGCGACGTCATCCAATCAATTTATTTAAGGGTGCTCTTCATCCATTGATGGCTTTCCGATACATTATCTTTAAAATCGAGCGAATTAGCTTCACAAATCCCATTCAACTACACACATCAGCAAGAAAAAATAGTGTATATCTTCATATACATACATAAATACATACATACATACATACACACTTACATGGATATGTGTTTTCGTGCTTGTATGTTTGTGTACGAAATAATTTCGAAAAATGTCTTTTTTGGACCTTTCTCGCTTCCGAACGTCGTATTTCGCATCATTTTCAATATTAACACAAAAACTTTTGAAGTTATTTCCTTCGCATTTTCCAACATAAAACCAAAGTGACTTGAATAAATTTCATATTTCATGGCAATATCTAACATGGCTAATATTTCGACAGAATGTGGCAATGGCACAAACGTTCGTTTGTATACATCAACATAGTATTTGAGAATATTAAAAGGTGGTGGAGCAGGAGATAAACCTTCTTTATGGTGGGACTGGATAGATGGCTGAAGCTGAGCCAAAAGTAAAATAGGTCATTGCTAGGAGAAAAAAATGCGTGGAACGCGTTCACTCCACCCGCATGCCTTAAATTCACATACGACGACTAGAAGTATGACAAACACAGCAACTACAACGATATAAGGGACAACAACAAACAGAAACACATGACTAGGTTAGACACAGCAAAGACGTTGGCAGCCATTACCCAAAATAAAAAAAATCCAAAAGCACGTGGAGAGGCAGAAGCAGAAGCATAAGAAGAAACAGCGGCAACATTTCGTTGCTGATGCAGCACTTTTGGTTTGTCGTTGTCGTCGTCGGCGGCAGCAGCAGCGGAAAAAGTCTTCTGCTAGTTCTTCCGAGTATCTTCACAATTTCATTTGCGAGTTCTTTTTGTGATGTTGGCATTTTTATGTCAGTCAGGCAGGCAGGCAGGCAAGAAGAAGGCAACCAACTTTAAGAAGTTTAAGCTTGTACGCTTGGAAGGAGCAGCGCAAAAGAAGCGCTAGAAGCCGGCAAAAGGAAGCAGCACGCAGCTATGCAAACTTTGTGGCAAGGAAATGAAAAAAAAAGCAAAAGTTGTATTTATATGGCACAACCAACCCCACACACCATAACGTATAAACATACACCACACAGACATACACAAACTGAAAATCAATTTTAGAAGCAGGCAGCAGCAGCAACAAATGACGCTGTCGCTGCTTCAGCTTTTGTGGCGAGTAGCGTTGCGTTCCAAAGTCTCGAAAGCGACTAAAATTTATTATCATTTACGAAAATCATTAAAAAAAAACAACAATGCCACGCATACAAAAGCTTGACACACACACTTAAACACATACACTATCGTACAGCCATACTGATACTGATAACAGCAACAAAAACAACAACAACAACAGCAACAAAAGCAGCGATGTTGCAAAAGTGTCCCTCTTCGTCCTAACTGAAGCGATCCACGGTGAAAAAAGACGTTTTAATTTATGTGGCATGTGTCGGCGTTGCGATTGCGTTCGCGCATTTGCTTTCCCGGTGTTAGAAAAGCTACACTCCACGCCCAGTTGGAAGGCGTCTCCCCTTTTTGTTGCGTCGTTCCATCACCCAAGCAAACAGCCGCTGCTGGATTTTATGGTCAAAATTAAGGCGCACAAAAATAAAACACGAAAAGGACCAACTCGTGGCATCGCCATCGTCGTCGCTGATGCAACGCATCTCATGCAGGGTCTTGCCATCATCAACTCCTTCAATGCTGCTTGTAAATTGCGAGCAATTTCGTTTCAGCAATTTCTCTTCTTATACGCTTTAATGTGCACTGTTCGAGCTCTTTTTCATTCAAAGATCCTTCCTCTTATATTTTTTCTTTATTGCACTTGCGTTGCGCAATTTTCGACTTCGTTGATAATAATTTCCAGCAGGCGCAGTTTGACGAAACTTACTCTCGATGAGACAGAAAAGTGGAGGTGTTTCTCCTAAGAAGCAGAAGCACCCGCCAAAATAGTTCAATTTGTGATTTAAGCCTTGCTTACCGAAAGCACTGTAAATTTAAAACAATTTTAACCAATTACAATAAAATTACATATAAATTGCCAGAACGAGAAGTAACATTCAAGTCAAAAACAAAATTCAAATTAAATCTTGTTATTTTAACCCAAAGGACTTACATAAATACATATCATCACAAAAATAATAATAACTTTTTAATGAATACAAATAAATACCTCAAAGATATGCAAACAGATATTGGAAATAACTTGTTGCTCGCAATACAGCAAATATGTCTAACAAACGTATAGTTCATTTCATGCCATGAGCGAGAAAAATGCTGCTAAAAAAAACAAAAACAACAGCAGAAAAACATAAAAATTAATTAGCGTCTCGTAGCAACCAATTACACAAGTTACAAATCATGCATTCATGGCAACAAAAACAACAACAACAACGAAAACTATACGAGCAGTAGAAGATGTATTGTCGCCGGCAGCAGCAGCAGCAGGAATGGGCAACTTTTTCAGTTCACAGCCCAGCCCCAGCGAGCGACTGTCGCATAATTAATAAAACAATAGCGACCTGACAAATGTTGTAATTTTCTTTCTTATCGAAACTTTTTCCTTGCAACGAACGAAGCCGCATCGTACCACGCGACATACAGTGGGCACCCAGCCGAAAGATATTGAAAAAATGTAAAAAAATTTTAAAATTCTACATCACCATCCAATATTCATGTACAGTAGATTTTAATATACAATATATATATATATATATATATATATATATATATATATATATATATATATATATATATATATATATATATATATATATATATATATATATATATATATATATATATATATATATATATATATATATATATATATATATATATATATAAATATATATATATATATATATATAATATATGTAAGTATTTTCCAAACGAAGGTTAAGTTCTATGATGAGTGTAATTGAAAAAAATTACTTCCATCTCCCATACAAACAAAAAATTGTTGGTGAAAAATTCAATAAATTTAGTTCTAGTAGAGATCCCCAGTTGGATATTTGTTTATTGTATTTACCATTTGAAAACTAGACAAAAAATTCCCACTTATAATAGAGACATGTGTCTAAAAAGTATTATAAAATTAAGTAAATAAATTCGATTTTGCTAATAAAATCCAAAATTTGGTATGTGAGTTTCTATGGACAATGTTGACATCTTTACCAAAGTTGAGTGTGGTCGGATCAATTTAAAGAAATTGGTTGAACTTAACATCCACTTAAAAAAAAGGTTGGAACAATTTAACGCTTACCACTGTAACTCAGAACATCACAACGGAGAGTACTGGGAAGTTCCAATTAGTAATTACCTTACATATTTTTATATTCAAAACAAAGCCCGGACAACGCCGGGTACCATAAGCCACTTTATAATAAATAAATAATAAGTTACATGACTCTTAACCTTGAAATGGTTTTATTTTAATTATTAATACATGTACTATACTTATGCTTGTAAGAATTGATCTTCATTCCACTGTGCGACGCGCAGACAACAGAGCAGAATGTATATAGTTAATTTCATTTAAGCATCCGAGTTGGAGTAGTCGCAACAGTGTACCCAACTACAACGCAACGTGCCACTATTTAAAAGCACACGCAATACAGAAGTTATCTGATAGTACACATGTGTGCAATGCAATTGAGGCAAGACCCTATTTCTGAATTTATTACCATAAAGAAATAAATAAACAATCGATATATCGTTGGAAAACGCAATGTCGGTAGGTTTGCTATCATTTTTGGTACGTACAGACTTCTTGTCTACATTTTCAGTGAATCGAAAGAACATTTTTTAATTTTAGTTTAGAAAGTTATTAATAAAACAGAAAAAAAAGAAATTGAAAGATTTAAAAATATAAAAAATTAGTGCTGTTGTTATTCATAGCACTCACTGTATGCTTAAATTTATTTACTTATTTATTTTTTAATAATGGTATTCCCAATCTTTTTGCTCGAATGTGTACTGCTTGACACGTAAACTTTTAATATGTGTTCTATAAAAAATCAAAACAAAAAATGGTCTCTTACACTTGAAAAAAAATCCTTAATTACGCCAACATAACAGAACAAGCAAGCGCAACTTAATAAGCATTAATAAAGCAAAACAACAATAATAATAAAACTGCGAAACCAACAAGAAAACCAAAAACATAAGCAACAAGAACACAAGTTGTTGTTGAGCTACATTGAGCCTACTTCATGCTGAAAATAGTTTCTCATCGTAACGCTTGCACCGAGACGATCCTCTTTTGAGCGCGTTGCGGTGACCAGTTGAATTTTTGTTTGTTTAAAGTTTTTCTTTATGCCGATGTTTTTATATCCTTATATCAGTTTATAAAATTGACATCACCAAACAAATTTTAGTTATAATGAATTTTCTAAAAAAAATTATAATTCTGGAGAATATTATGGTACAAAAATTAACAAGAATGCTAAGGCTAGAAAATTGTAACCTTATAAAATAATGACAATTATTCAATATCATGTACAAAATTAAGTATAACATTCTCCAAATTAATTATTGAGAAGTTACAGACTTAATAAATCAAAAGAATGGTCACCCTAGTCCTGCAACGCAGTACCGACACATTTGGAAGGGGTCGCATGTTTTCGTGCAATTTTTGTTTTTATTTTCACAAAGCCGAGTGTCAAAGTTACTCACCCACATTTTGAGTGTGTGTGTTTTTGTGTGTGTGTGTACAAGTATGTGTGAGTGTGTGGCAAACAACAGTCAAAACAGCCTTCAGGCATGCTGCAACTAGTAACATCCATTGTGGCTTGTTTTGTTGCTGCTGTTGCCGCGGCTTCAGCGTCAGCAACAAAATGTGTGCTATGTTGTTTTTGCTGCTGCTACTGCTGCTTGCACTTTATGAAGTTTTCTTAACCCTAAAATTAAGAGTGTTTGTATGTAAGCGAGAGTGTGTGTGTGTGTGTGTGTGTTTGTGTCGGTTTAAGTCCTAACCAACATCAGCCAGCCAGCCAACTTCATTATGGCGGTCTTTGTTGTTTTTGTTTTTTTGTTGTTGTTGTTGCTGCTGTTGGTGAAGTCGGCTGCGGCAGCATTATTACCGTTATTGCAATTGCACCTTGTTTGTTGCTCTTTTTGCCATCAATGTTGGTGATTATGAGCTTGTTGTTGTTGTTGGTGTTTTTGTTCTTGTTGGTATTGTTGTTGTTTTGTTAGCCGCGACACCAACCTCGGAAAGTGTTTGGTGCGAAAGTAAAAGCATCACGCGAAGGCGGCAGCTGCCGCCGCTTTATCAATGTCCACGTAAATGTGGCGGCAACAAAGTTTGCTGCAGCACCACTACTAATGAAAGCAGCAACAACAGCAGCAGCAACACAATTTTTTCACCTATTGCACTGCTGCAGGTGGAGGTAAACGAAGGCGTTGGAATTTGTGGCTTGGCAACATTAGATGCAAAACTTTGTTGTTGTTTGTGTGATGGCATTGCGTTGCAGACATAATAATAATAAAAGTAAAAATAATAATAAATAATAAATAATTAACATAACGGTTATGTTTATACTTTGATCAGCTATATACAACACAAAAAGTTCTTTGCCAAAACCATTTTTAAATTGAAACTTTTCAAGTGTAATTTGTTATTCAAGTAATTACCTCGAGTGTATTTCTTTTTGGTCTACATCATTGCAAATTGTTGTTACACTTCACTCACAATTTTCTGTTGGTAGTCCAACAACTCACTCAAGTGCAATATTATTAACATTGCTCTTGTAAGTGTGTGTTTGTTTGTGTGTGTTAAGTGCCATTATTGTTGCAGCATAATTTGCACATTTTAAAGGCTTGCTCCTCTTTTTTACGTTGAGGTTTATTTCGTCTTCCTTTTTTGTCTGGTTGAAATCTTTGGCCATCGCACGGCAAATTGCAATTACTGCTGTTGTCCCTTTCACTTAATTAGAGGTTGGTTCTGTTTTTTCTTTCTTTCTTTCTATTTTGGAGCTTATTCTGCAGCTTTTTTGTATTCTCTACACATTTTCTTTCCACTTTGTTACAACTTCTTGCAGAATTGCTCTCGACATCAGAAAAAAAGGAATTTTTCTCAAAATTCAGGAATAGTTTACTGAAAATATTTTATTATCATATTTAATAATATCTAATGGATATTGAAACCTTTAAAAAAATTACGAAATGTTTTTCAAATAGTTGGTCACATTACAAAAACAAGGTAATGCATCCAACACTTTGCGATTTTATATGATTTAATAAATATTACATTATTTCATATAAAATCAAACAAAAATTTCCTTTTAGTCGGCGATTAAGATTAATCACAAAAATGGATATTAATCACAATTATGATTAATCATAATCGGTCCATCACTATTTTTGATTACATAAATGCCTTAAATTTTGACAGTAACTAGTTTAATCCAACGAGTTTACTTTTTTTTTTACTAAATTGATTCCAAAGGTATCCAGCAACGAAGTAAATTGGAATTCCAAAGATGCTGAGTTTTTAGATTCAAACGACTCAAACCTTTTACAAAAGGCTTTTTTATTTTTTTTATTTTTGAACATGCAACAATTTTGGACTTAATAAATTTTAAATTAGGTCTGGATTCCTTTAATTTCTTAAATGTTGTTTGAACTTACCACAAAAATCATCTTGTGAGACACCACTTAATATTGCCACAAACGAGTTCAGCATTAAATGCGACTGACGGCAGCTTTACCCATAAAACAATTTAAACAAATTTAACAAATTCAAAAGAAGAAGAAGAAGAAGAAGAAACAGCATCAGCAGAAGATGCTACTTTCTGCTGCTTGCTTGGAATGTTTTGCCACTAGAACTTTTACCTGTCTCCGGCGGCTGGCTAGCTGCAGTTGAAAATATGCAAACAGCAGTTGCCGTTGCTGCTACTTGTTCGAGCAGCTGCCGCGCGGCTGATTTAACAAAAAGTCGAAAGTATAGCAGCAGCAGTGAAAGAATCTCAGCAACACTTGATGCAGATAAGGTAGCACCCCCGCGCAGTGCCACCCCATACGCCTCACGGCACCACTTACACAATCACCACATAAAATTATGAGGATACAAGTGTTGGGGCTAATTTGCATTTGATAAGCGTCAACAACTTTACAAGCATTTTTTTCTGTTTTTTATTTGTATTAAAAATGTTGTTTGTTGTTGTTGTTGTGTTTTTCTGTTTTTGAGGTAGGTATAAATATATCCAGGTAGAATAACAATAAAAAAGTTTGTACCTGCCATCATGGGCAGACGATAGCAGCGCATCTGTTTCACGGTTTTGTCTCTGTTTCTGGTACCTGCTGCTTGGACAACAACGACATCAAAACCAGCTTAAACAAGCGCGCAAGCGTTGCGCCTTGCTACTCTTAACCCGTTGCGGCCCCTAACCGTCGCCCTAGTGTTGCACCATTTAAGTCCCTTTTTTAGTCGTCATTATTTATTAATCCTTATCTGCGCTTGCCAAGCCGGTAAGTGTCTCATTATGCGACGGCGTAGAAATATATGTGGGTGGGTAGGTGGGCGTTTTAGTACTATAGGTGAGTTAGGGTTAGAGTAGTACGGTGGTTTGAGGGCGTGTCGTTTTACAAGTGAAATACATTCTTATGTTTGGATTAGGCAGAGACATTTTGCCGTTTTGTGTTGATAAATTTCCATGTAACTCGACATTAATTTTGGGAAATAATTGTGGTTTGTTTTTGTGTGTGTATATGGTTGCATGTATGTGTATTTACAGCCAAAGTAAAAATGTTAGTTGGTTGTGAAACTAAAAATCATCGCAAAATGTTTATCTAGTTACATGTATGTATTTTTATTAGAAGTGGTCGTTTTTTTTTGCAGATATCGGCCCTTTTTGTTAAAAGTTTCGTGTATCTATTAAAATGTCAAATGTTATTTTGAAATGGTTATCTACACTGCAAATACACAATTTGGGAAATTGTATAGGAGGTGATAGTCATTGGCGTTCAACTTTGTTCTATAAACTTGAGCTTTGCATCGAAAATAGAAACTCCCCTACTAAAATTTATGTTCGATCTCTCTTCAATTACGACTAAAATCGCTCGGATCGTCTATCAAACAGACGAACGGTTAGACATACAGTCATTTATCGAGTCAGAATTCATATATGTAGATATAAACATATATGTATTTTTTTGTATTCTAACAAAAAGTTTTTTAAAGCGTATATTCTATTTTTATTATTTTGATATATCTTGTTTTTTTTTAACTTCAACTAAAACCCGCACCGTGTAATTATATTAAAACAGTTTCGCGCGCTTATTTAACTTGCTATATGCATTCTTATACAAAATTAATTGCCGCTTTATAGGCGTGTAGATGAGGAGTCTGTTTGCCTCTGTGTGTGTGCAATGCTGGTGATAATTTGGCAACTCTTTTGTGTCTCTTTTATGTTGGTGTGTGTAAATTTATACGCATACACACTAACGTTAAAAGACACTTATGTACGTAGTGTATGTAGTATCACAGCAGAAAATCGCTGAACGATTCACTATCAAGTTTAGTGTTGGCGAATCAATTCTAAAATTTTATCAATGAATTCAGCCATGAAATTTAGCAAAATGTATAATTTTAGACCTAATTTAGCATTAGATATGAAATTTGAAGTCTGAATATTTGTACTTTTTTCTTTAGGCAGAAAAACATGCAAATTTTGATAGGTTCTTTTTTTTTGTTTGATAAATAGATAAAATGAACCAATAATAAGAATTTCAGCGCTGTTTTGCTAGTACTGAAATCGAATTTTGTAGTGAATTGTTTATCGGTATCAAAATTTACTGCTGGGACGTTCTTTACTTAGTTCGTTATTTATTTTCCCGCTTGCCCCTTTAAAAAGGTGTAGCACAATTTTCCATAACATAAAGCGATGATGTGTTTTGCTCTTCTAGCACTGCTAACGCTTTCCACTGATACTTCTTTTATTTCTTCTTCTTGTTCTTCATCTGCAGTGAACAACTTTGTCTGTGTACGGAACTTTGTAAGTGTAGGTGTGTGTGCTTTGTATCTGCTTATTGTCAATTTATTCATTTTCAACGCTACACAAATTTCATGAGATAAAAATGTCAAATCCAACATGAAAACTCCCACTCCGAATACTGCGCGCGTTCGTAGTTACTGCCTGACCCCTACCCTACAGTACCCTAAAGTCTTCCTCTCCTCACTTAATACCACCAAAAAGCCGTTTGCCTTTATTATAAGTTCATAGACGAGTAAATTTTTACCTCGTTCATTTGCCAAGTGATGTGAGTCGTTGATGCATGAATTCCAGTGATGGGTGAAAAGCGTTGTGCGCGGGCCAATAAGGAGAGATCCATGAGCTGGGTAAGGGTTTTGGGAATTTGCGTGTTGACTTTAGCGTAAATCTACAATACGAAAAAAATCCCCAAATGAAGTACATTTCTAGTTTAAACTTTACGAGCTTACATTTTGTGACCCTTTTTTGTATTGCTTTGCTCCTGGTTAAAACATTGTTGTTGTTGTTTTTGATTTTACCCGCACAAGCCAGCTATCGCCGCGGCCGGGTTGAGTCCTGAAAGCCAATAAAAATGAAAATGAAAACGGTTTATAAAAATCAGAATAAGAATCAAAATAAAAACAAACAACAACAAGAACAAAAAAAACAAGGCGAGTAAAGCAACGACTCGCAATCGCAATGATGCCTTTCCAGGACTTCCTTCACCCTACCAACCGCCCTTTACAGTCGTTACACAATGCATCAAAATGTTTCAAATTGTTTGAATTTTTGGTCTTTACTTAAATTTGTTATGGAAATCAAAAGTTCCTTCTTTTAAATGACTTTTATTTATTGTCATAATTTAAAAAATATCAAATATAATTTAAAATTTATAATATATTTTTCAAAATGTTTTGCATTACTTACAATCAAATTTCATATTACAAGTGAACATTTATTTTACAAGAAACAATGTATAACAATTAAATCTTTACTCAATTTAGAGTTTAAGACAAAATAAAAGGAACAAAAAATTATTTGTATGAGTTGAATTACAATAAAATTTATTTGTATTTTGGTTAATAAATTTTTCGGAGTGTACGCAGACAGTTCAGTTCAAATGTGCGAAAGGGTTCAACTCGCAGGGTGTTAAACGTTGGCCATATGTAGGAGGTTGGGTTGACAGTATGCTGGTTGACTTGGACGGCTTTAACGTTCGAACGTCGCGCAAATGTTGGACCATGACTAAAACTACGACAGACGACATAGGATGAGGACGAGTACGACGTTGTTGATGAGGCTGCGATGATGTTGATGCTGATGATGATTGTTATGTGCGCTCGCTGGCACGTTAGGCGTTAGAGCCTACCAATAACAACAACAGCAGCAACAATAATAAGAGCGACAACTTCTTGTTCTTCTTCTACTTGCGCTATAACGCTTGATTGCAGTTATTTTGACGGTGATGATGACGAAAAAAAGGGTTTTACGACCTCTACGACACAAGGATATAAGCCTGAACGCACAAGCATAGGAACAACACAAACGAGAAGGTCGCAAATAAAAACGATATCAGTGTCATGTAACGATGAGAGACAAAATTATTTTTGTTGTTGTTGTTGTTGTTATTACTGTCGTGTGTGAAGAGTATACGCGCGCGCGTCAAAGGTGATGCGACACGATGCCGCGTTTGTGTGTTGATTGTGTTGCGATGATATGTGGCTGCGGTGCTTTGATTTGACACGTCGCGTCGCACTGTTCTCATTTTTGATTTGCCACCTGACCATGACACGTGTAGCATGACATGAGTTAGGTGGAAAGCGTTTGGTTTGGTTTCATTTAGTTCGATTCAAAGCAATTTCCACAACATCGATTCGCACGCCAATTAGGCGCATTAAGTGTTGGAAGCAACGTGTGGTGGGAGTAATTTAAGCAAACAACAATTTGTCTTCTTTTTTTTTACATTACTTACTTAAATCTTTTTTTACGCAGTAAACACTTTTTTCGTTTGAAAATTTTTGTTCCCACAAGGCTTTGGCATGATTTGGCTAATTTTTGTTGTACCTTTCGCCACTTTGGCTTACAAACGCTTAAGCCGCTTGTTGTCGCATTAAATAACGTACATTCTGTTGGGCTTCGGTGAGCTGCTGCATGTAATTTGAGTTTTGCGACACATGCGAAGGTTGCCACTGTCATACAAATACGTCAACAACATTCCGTATACATTCCAATATGCACATTTATGTACATACAAGTACGTATCTGCATATGTCTACGTTTAGCAGATCCATTAATTTGGGTGAATTTACATTTTTCTCATCTTCCGATTTAGTAAAATTCAAT
This sequence comes from Suillia variegata, assembly GCA_949127995.1. Classification (NCBI taxonomy): domain Eukaryota; kingdom Metazoa; phylum Arthropoda; class Insecta; order Diptera; family Heleomyzidae; genus Suillia; species Suillia variegata. The sequence goes on from OX421842.1 coordinate 18,919,758, forward strand.
TTGCAGTCAGAAGCAGGGTCACACCAGTGGTGCCTTTAGTTGAGTCATAATGGCTTTTGAAACTATCAAATACACAAAGACATACGGACGCACTAGGTTGGTTTTGAAAGCAGACAGTTTTTACATTAATAAATAACGATTTATATTTTATCCAAATCTTATTAAATGGTATAAGAAGTACCAGGAATACAAATTTTTAACTTATGAGTAACTAAAAATGACTTCGTACAAAAACCAGTCTAACACACCCATTTACGTACGTAAATGGTTGTCAGACTGTCGGACGAAACGTGCTCGGCATGCAGGATTCGTATCTATGGAATAGCTGAGCTAAATAGAAGTCTTTTTTTTATTGATTCTATTCGCTGCAGTTTATGTCGCCCAAATATAACAATAGACGCGACATTTCCGGACACATCCAGAGCAAAATGGCACAAAAGAATTGGCCAAATATTATATCCAGCCGCAAATTGCTGCACACGAATTCCGAAAAATATATAAAGAACAAAAACAACAATAACGACCAAATGTACTCGTATAGAAAAAATGGCGAAATATTATTCCTGGCAAGCGACAAGGCTCAACTTCAGCTGTATGTCTGCCTGCCTCTGTCGCCAAAGGTTTATACTGCAACACGCCCCAAATTGCCGCACAAAGCGATGCGATGGACTTGCTCAATATTTGGCGTCCGCAATAAAAATTTGTAGCAGCAATTATGACGAAGTTTGGAGTTTGTGTGACTTTTCAGTTTATTTTAGTTTAGTGCAGTTCAGTGCGACCAGCCAGTGCTCGAATATCCTACAATATTCACCAAGCACACGGTCGACATATGCTAAGCCAAGACAAACAAACCAACCTAACCGGAAAAAATGCCTACACTATGTAAAATATGTTAGTAAAGTTGACTTAAGGTTAAGTTATTTTGACTACAACATTTTGCTGAGTCAAAAGAGATACGAGTATTTAGCAATAAGAAAAGTATCAAATACTGATCAAAATTAAATCAGTTCAGAGAAAGCCGTATACGAGTATAGTAGAGATGCGAGCGAGTGGCCAGTTTCAACAAATTCATTAAATAACCTTTGGTCAAAGAAATAATTGTGTTCTATCCAGATTCGCTCTGTGATAACAACAATGGTTTCCTAGAGGTTATCAAAACAAGTTTTTTATTGCCACATTTTGAATATTTTCTAACTGTTACTAAGGATATTTTTGTATAATACTCTTCTTACATTATAAATTGTTTTAGTCAAATCAACTATAAAATTTATTTATGGTTTTTTGAACTATGGTGAGTTTCTTTACGTAGCAATCTCAACCTAACCATGTTCTTATAAGCTTCTTGTATAGAAAAATAAATTCAAAACACTATGACTGACATTATCCGCTGAGCATAGGAGAACTACCGTCAATTCGGATAAGCTTCCAAAACGTGTTTGTTTGCGCCACTGTTTTGGCTCACATCTTGACCATGCAATTGGCAAGATTTTGTAGGTTTGTCTTTGTACTCTTGGATTTACTCAATGAACGATGGAATTGCACGACTTGCCCTGCAGTAAGAAAGTATGTCTTTTATTACATCTTTATTTCAATTTTTAACTTTTTTGTCTTGTGACTGTCATCGGTACTTAGCATAACTTAAAAGTTACTAAACAAACCAATTTCACCCATGTGACCTCCAAAGTGGTGAAGGTCGTTCGGACAGTCATCTATCAATTTGCTCTTGTCTTAGTTTATGTGTGTGTGTGTGGTCATTAGCTGCAAATAAGCTAAAACGATGACAGTTTATTGTCTTTTACTAATTTTACTCGAGTTGCGGGTAATTTGAAACCGTTCAAAAGAGAGGAAAAAAATCTTGTGCTCTGCTTCTGGCTTCGTTGAAAACTATTCACATTTGCGCCGTTAGCATACCAGACACTGATAATCAGAAGTCAGGGAAAATGTGTGGAAAAACTAATAAGAAAGAATAATAACAACAAAAGGAAGATGCAGAGATGGCATATAAAAAAGAACGAAAACAATAACACAAGCACATTGACAAGTGTGTCTATTTGTCAATTCTAATGTATGTATGTCTTTAAGTTTGTCTGTCGATCCGTCGGTAGTTGTGTCTACAAAAACATGTGTTGGCAATAGAGAATTTCGATTATGCCTGAAGCCAATCTCATACGCATACAAACAAATGGCTATATATATGCTTGACATAGATACTTTTATATACTCGTACATACTCACAGACGCACAGATATTCACATTAATATTGTGGCAGAAGGTATACAGTACGTTCGTTTGCATAAAATAAGAAGTTATTTCACAAAATCTAATATTCACTCTTGGATTTACACTAAAATTTTAAAACATCATGAAAACAATATTCACGCTGACATCGAAGTATAAAATTATTTTTATATATCCCAGCAGGGAACGTATTGCATCGCTTTGTGACATGCATTGCTAAAAATATATGCTACTTATGGGTTATAAATTCCGGAACTCATGAAAATTATTATTACGATGTCCTATGGATGCCATATAATGCATTAGTTAATAAATAGTATAACAAATATTACTCTATACATTACTGTTTAACCTAACAATGTATTACTCGTTTTCTTACATGGTTAAATAAGTTTTTTAAATTTTACTTGATACATTACACATTTGTTTACATGGTATAACAACATTCGTTTCCCAAAAGTAAGACATTACACAATTCCCTGCTGTTGCTGTTTTATGATTCCACTTATATTAAAACAATAAATTTCTACCAACATTCTTTTATGATATTCCAAATCTTTTTATAGTAAATACAATATTTCGGTTTCAAAAATAATAAATTTTTAAATGTTTCCTAAAAGAGAAATGTTCAACTAAATTCAATATTTCAATACATTTGTTGTACTCTTATTTTTGCACACAACAAAGTACAGTAAGTATCTGACGTCTGTCCATCTCACAATTTGTCCGTCCACTGGCGTCTACTGGCGCGTTTTAGTTCAAGCACAATTCAGCTTAATTGCTTGCACTGATTCAGCGCGCAACACAGAAGTTTCTTCCTTCGTTCGTTCGTTCGTTCGTTCGTTCTGGCGTTGTTGGCTACTCATGAGTGTGTAAATAATTCGTAAAGGGATGAGTGGACTACGCTAGTCTGTTGTGATGGTAGGTATAAAATCGTGAGTAAATTGGTAAAATCCATTCAGCATCAGGGAAGTATTTTAGACTCGGAGAAGAAGAGAAAAAGCAAAACAAAAATTATAATAAAGAAGTGAAGGAATAACCTCACTTATAGTATCCGCAATGAAAAATGATAAGCACCGCAACACCCACTGGCTCAACTTGCTCCCATCCCACTCATGTTCCATGCTATTCTCGCGTTAATCGTTGGTTTTCATTTGCTTTATTGTTTTCATTTTGTTTGGATGTTTTTTGTTGATGTTTTTCTGCTCGCGTTTTGCTTGTTTTCGCTTAAAAGCAGTTTTAAATTGTTTTCACTTTTTTTGTGTGCTGGTGATCCCAACCAGGCTTCGTGCTCCTGATTCAGTTCCTCCTTCTGCTCCAGCTTCTCCGCCTCTGTTAACATCAGGTTCCACGTTGAACTGTTTGTGATGTGTTTGCTTTTCATTAAAACTTTTGCTTTGTTGAGGCAAACTTTGTTTTTTTTTGTTTTGTTTTTTTACTACTTTTTTCCAACTCGATTTTTTTCAATTCCATTTTTGTTTTGGGTTTATTCCTTCGGTGCTTATTGTTGCGCGCGTTATGCCTACATTTCATGGTCCACGCTTTCTAAATGTGCTCTCTGTCCAGTGTCCAGTGAGGAGTTCCATTTGGCGGTTGCTATCACCGGTCTCTCCGGGTATGACAGTTCCATTGCGGCGCTCTGTACGTCATAAAGTCGCGGCGGCGGTGGACGAAAAATAGTAGTCACGTTTTAAATAGCAATGTAGAAGCTTTTGTAATACGAAGCGTTATTTTCTTTTCGTTTTTATTTCCACTTTTACATGTACATAGCTAGAGCAGATTTTCCTTTCATAATTTTTGTAGCCGTCGCCGTCATCGTCGACGTCTTTCTGATTCTCATTCCAATTTGCGTCCTCATTGCGGATGTGTGGTGTGAAAATTAATTAAGCTATCCTGTCGCACCACTACCATCAACACGCGAAACAGTCGGGGTGAAGTCTGCCTAAGGATGTGGTGCTTTCAGACGCTTTGTTTGGCTTCATAAATTGCGCTGTTTGACTGGAGTTTTAGTAATGCGGGCTTCTTCTTTTTCTTGTTCTGAAGTGGCGAAACGACAAAAAGGATGCCGCGTTATTGGCATTTAAAATTACAGAATTTTAAGTCCTTAATCTTTTGCTTGTGACATGCGGGCTCGCTATAAGAATGCCGACGACAGTTATGTGATGCATAAAAATATAAAGAGTTTGAGTTTATTTGTACTTGGCATAATTGGATTCATTAGTATTTTTTGTAAACAAAAATAAGTTATCTGTTTATGCAAACCTATCATACAATCATACATCGTAGAGAAAGCAATATTAATGATTATAAATTATATATTCATATGCACCGTAATGTAATTTCTCGTAATTACAGTGCACAATGTCTTAGTCTGCTCTGCGATTCATTTTTATAAAATTTAATTAAATAAAAATTTTCCACGACTGGGAATAGAAACCGTAACGAGCATGTCCACATAAGCTATTGAAAATAATTTTACGATTGTATCATCCCATCTGATTGAATTTGTATTTTTGTTTTCTCTTTTCAGTATTCACACTGCTTCTTGTTTTACACACGCCTGCGCTCAGTCACGGTCAGCAGCAAAAATTCCGCATGACACCGCACGACCTGCAAGTTCTCGAAGGTGCTGAAGCGATGATGCGCTGCGAAGTCGCTAATCAGGCGGGCGCCGTGCAATGGACAAAAGATGGTTTTGCATTGGGTTTTCTTGCAGTCATTCCGGGATTTCCGCGCTATTCGGTGTTGGGTGATCGCAAGCAGGGAGTTTACAATTTACGCATATCGAATGCTTCGATCATGGACGATGCCGAGTATCAGTGTCAAGTAGGACCGGCAAGACTGAATTCGGCGATACGCGCCAATGCCAAACTCACAGTTATCTGTAAGTGCTGTCTTCTTTATATTATGCTTTTCTTATTCTTTTCGGGGTTAAATTAAAGGTTATTTTAATAAAAATAAGTTGAAATTTATATCTTCTTGTGCACAATCTTTGGTGGTGGAAGGCAGGAAAATATCTCTTAAGCGGTTTATGCATTTCATTTGCACCTGACAGTACAAAGACACAAGTGTGCAGCACTTCACCTGCTGCAGCTGCGTTATTGCTGACTGTTTTGCATTGTTGTGCATCGTCGGTACTGATGCTGATTCTGTTGCTGCTTTTGCTACTAATTCGTGTAATAAATACGATTTCTGTGATGCAACTTTTGCGTTGAGCGCATCCTTGAAACAGCCAGTGTTTCAGCGTTTTATTTTAGCAAGTACGCGTGCTCGTTTTATGTAAACAACAGCAGCAGCAGATGCCGGATAGCAATTTGAGTGCATGTAGCAATTGTTGTTGCCTAACATAAAAGTTTGCCTTACTCACTTGAGCGGCGATTTAGGACGCGTCAACGCGCTGTTATCAAGTTTTTGTGAAATTTTGCAATGAAATCGATTTAATTGAATTGATTCTGGATTTACTCATGTTCTAAGCTATGCGAAGCTCTGCCGAAGGTATTGTCATTTGTGCATTTAGCAAATTACTTTTGTAATCAATCCTCATCCTCTAACAGCAAACACCGCTCAGAGCAGAATATGTACAAACTGACAGTTTTTCCGGTTCCCGAGTTCCCCTTAGAAAAATGCGCAAATTGCACGCCGACGAGTTGGGGAAAAAGGCGGGGTCTTTGACTTGCAACATCAGGCAAAAATACTTTGTTTACTTTTTTTGAACTAAAGCGTCACATAAACAACAAGTTGCAACTTTCCGTCAGTACATGTGTACGAGTATGTCAATGTCTGTGTCTGTACAACATCCTAATGACTGTACCAAAAACAAACCACGGGGTGTAGTTGGCACATCGTACCAGCAGAAGCACTGGCAACCCAGCCTAACAAGTACATACCCAACAGTTTCGTACTTTCGAAAAAATTTGGGGTTGTAAAATTCACAAAAATTAGATTTATTAAAATTGTGTACTGCTTTAAAAAGGCGTGGCAGATTTTGATGGGATTCAGTTCAATTCAAGATCTTTCGTGTAAAACTAAAAATATAAATAGGTTCATAATTATCCCTCTTGAACAAAATTCTGAAGACTGTTCTGCTATACACCAACACAGCGAGACATTGAGTGGTCCTCAGGGCGTACTCGCACATACACACACAAAGAGATACACACACGTACAGCGCAAGACACATGCTTAATGACGTTTGTTTAGTTAATTATGCCATGAGCTTCGGCAATAAAGAAGTTATGAGAGACAAAGCAGACAAAGCACAAGGGGTGGAGACGATAACAAACAGAAAAAAGACACACAAACATACATACATACATACATACATACATACATACATACATACAAAAATTAATATATACAACAGCAAATATCGCAATTACAGCTAAAGATACTTGTACAAACAAAAAGTAAACTTAACTTCAGGACATGGACCAAAGTCTTTAATACTAGTTTTTTTCGCACTGCATTTCCTCACCCCTTACATTTTTGTCCTTTTGACTATTTCTGGCGTTGTCATCTTCGAAATTCCTGAGGTTTTTCTTTGTCACAACAAAAACAGACGTTTTGTGACAACGTAGCGAATGAAAAAAACCTTAAATATGTAAACTGCCTTGTGGACATTATTGGATAAAAGACCTTGATGAGCGTAGAAAAAGTATTAAAAAAGATGTGTTGCTAAAAAATGCATACGTTGCATACATAAATTCACTCTTGAATAATGAATTTTACAGCCATTTACTATAAATGTGACCGACATCATCAGTTGCTATTTTAAATAAATATTTATGATAATATTTTCAAATACTTTAATTATTAGTTGGGATCCGAAATTAAGTATTTAATACTATATACCGAATAATCTATAATAATATATACCGAACGAAGCGCTATCAGTACTAAGAAGAAAATTGACGTTAATAGGAAACAATATACTCGTAACAAAACGGAAAATTTGTATGGCTACTACGAGTTTATCTAACACAAACTTGTATTTGAAATATTATTTCAATACATAAAGATATTATAATTAAAATTACATTGACTTTCTCTGAGGACTGCATTCCAGCTTAAAAGTATGCAATGTATTACTTTTGGTAAGCAAAAAGGGTAAACTACAAATATGAATTTCACAAATGTATTGCACCTCGTAAAGGAAAAGAATATATATAAAAAATAAAATATTAGTCTACCACGTAAACGAGTGGGTATCAAGTGAATTTTAAAAACAAATTTTTCCTTGTAAGAGGACGGGTAATGTATTGCAAGGATACATATAAATGTCTGTATATATTGACTACCTTGTGTATTACATAGAAAAATATGTGTTATCATACATTGCTTCAACATATCATGCGTTCCAGAATGTATAGCCCTCAAGGGTAATATATGCCCCTATATATTATTTTTACTTCTGGCAAAGCAAAAATAATTAAGAAAGTAAAATTTTTTTTAACATGAAGATTGCTTTTAAAGCAACATAAAAGCAAATGTATTTTAATTAAAATTTCGTAAGTTATGCTGTATCGTAACACGCGAATTAGCACGATGGTTGATGTATGAGCTTTCAACGCAGAACATCCCAGGTTCGTTTCTCGGTTAATGCAAAAAAAGCATACTGAAAATATGTTTAATTTTATTTGTAAATTATATTTAAATATCATGTTAAAATATCACTTTATGAAAAAAAAACAACATGACAGATCGTATTGATATATACTAATTATAAATTTGGTTAATATTACATAATTTTTTATGTTGTCTTAAAAAACATTTGTAAAGTCTGCTTTAGTACTCAATATATCAACGAGTGTCCAATGTTTCAAATAAATGTGTACAATAAGAAGAGCTCATATTCGAAAAAAAACTATTAACTAATCTACAGCCAACCGAAATATATTTTTTCTTTATAAATACTCAAAAACTTCATTGTCCAGTCCCTCCATTCGGAATAATACACCCATTTGACTGGCAGTGTGTGTACTTCAAAGACTTTGCAGACAAAGAGTTTCTGCTCAAAGAAGTAAACATGGTTTCTTGCTATCTCCCATGTACGAAAAAAATCTATCTTTTATAAGAGGTCATTTCATGTTTTAAAAACTTTAGTTTTTTCAAGCAAGCTACGCCATTAGAACTTGGAAATTGTTGCTCTGTTGGTGACTCAAAGAGACTGCCCTAAGCAAATTGTCCGTAGACTCGAGCGGTATACGCACTTATGCCAGCCAGCGACAGCAACAGCAACAAAGGAACAAATAAAGTGGCTGGCAAAGCAACAAATACGCCTTAGCCTGAACTGAACTGAATTGAACTAAAGGCTAATAGTCTTTTTCGAGAGAGCTTTGCTTCTACATCCTCGCTCTGATATCCTATCTCCTGACGCAGTGCATTGTTGCGCTGTTGTGGCCGTGCGACCGAGACTGACGAACTCAGCACATTGTCATGGAAATTGACAATTTTCATCATTTTCCTGAGCAACCAACACACAAAAAACACACAAACCAATGAAAAATTAAAAAAAAAATATATAACAACAACAACTACGCAGAGCAAAGTGGAAAAACACGCTTGCAGTAAAATTGCAATACAGCATTTGCTTATTGCGAAAATGCTGTTATTATACGCCATTTTTACAGTTTTTTGCTGCAAGGCGTGTTCGTTCATTTTTGTTTTCTTTTTTTGGGTTTTCAACAATTTAGTGAAACATTTTTGCTTAGATATAGAGCAACCACCGAGATAGGATACACCGAAAACATTGAGCGGTATTAGAAAATGTTTTTCAGGTTAAGAAGTATGTGTCATATTTTATACCGTCGTAGGGTCATTGTCGCTGGAAAAATATTTGTGTTCTTAAAAATAGTATTTCAAAGACATTCTATCTCTAATTCTTTTCTTTTTTTTTACAACAAGAAAATAATAAATAAAATATATTTTCATTTTATAGAGACAGTTCTTTCAAAAGAAAATCCATTTTTGTAAGCTTTTATGCATTTGGTAATTATTAACAAATAGTTTATATTGATTCAGTGTTAATGGTTAAATAAATTTAAATTGTTTCTCAGTGCAGTACATTGCATTGCATGGTCGGAGCGTACTCCAGCGCGACATTTACTTTATACGCGCTTGACGCGACACAAGTGCCGGCAGCAGGAACGAGGACACTTTAAAATGTTGTTTTTGTTGCTGTTGTAAGAGGGGCACGCTGATGCTGCTCTGTATTTAGACGGTTGCCTGGCACTGTCAACAAATCCAATTTCATGTTCATTTACTTAGCACTGATGTGAGCTACGACGACAACGGACGAATGTACGAACGAACGAGCGGACGACTGCCTTCATGCATGCAGCTTTCTGCGCCTATGCGCTGCTTGTGCAAACATTGAAAGGATGCGAGCTGAGCGGAGGACCAAGCACAGCATTAATTGCCTGTGGCTATTATTAAAAAAAAATGATAAAAATATAAAAGAAAATATAAAAAATGCTGAAAAACGTAAAAAAGTGGATAGTATGTGTTAGTGTCCTTTCATTTCGGTGTGTGTAGCTGTTAAACTAGTTTTACAAAATTTCTTTGATTAGATAAATTTTTTTTCTGATTGTTTAAATCGTTTGAATCAATCGAAACAAAGACAAAACAACCTTTTTTTGCTTTTGGTTATAAACTAAAATAATAAAAATATTTTCTATTTTTACTTGTACTCAAAATTGATTTAAATCATATACACTTTTTTTTTTTATAAAATTACTTATATTGTATTTGTAATGCACATACATTATTTATTCGCATTCAAAACCACTCTAGTCTCTGTGACTTTGTATTTGTGTTTGGCAAAGTACAAACGAAATTGCTGCGCCATTAACACTGGCCAAAAGAAGGACAGGGGAAGGCAGTGGAGGGCGAATATAAGGTAACTATTCTGCAACATTCCATGTTGCCAGCAGTAAAGTTGCTTTTAGTTTTATGACATCTAATTCTTTTCCTGTCCAGCTTTTTTTTTTATTTTTATTTTTTTTGAAAGCAGTTTTTGTTAATTTTTTGCAAACAATGTTAACAAAGTACTTTTAGCTAACATTGCCACACATGAATTGGCAACGAAATAAAAATGGCCGAAGTGTTGCAACAACGAAAATAACAATTTGTCAGCAGTTTTACAGTTTCGGCTTAGAAAAAAAAAACGAAAAGAGAAAACGCAATGAAAAAATGTACTGAAAATATTGGCAAGAACGTGAATCAATATAATTCAAATTTAATTGTGCGCCGTTAAATATGCTTTAGTTTTTGTTGTGTGCACACATTTAGTAAATGTTTTTTTTTGCCTTAGCCGCTAAATGTGCTTTATTTAAAATTTTATTTATGTGTTTTTTTTATGTTTACAAAATTTGAAACATATTTTTTATGTGTCGACGAGTGTAGAGTTATTAAATGTTTGAGAGTTTATTGGCTGCTGTTGTGTTAATTGCAAAAATGCTATATTTAAATATGTTTCATGAGATTTTTGCTTGCATGGGAATATATGATAAAAGAATCAATAGTATGTTCCATGCTTACGGCACTTGCACCTAAAAGTAGACAAATGTTTTAGCGTTTTTGACAGCAATTAATTGACTAGTGCCGAAATAAAAGCATATTGTTTCTTTAAACAGTTAAATAATCATTAAAATATATAAATAATTTAATGAATTATTACTTGTCTAACATAAAATTTAACCCTCTGCATTGTTTTTTTTTTTTAACTTTCCTCCCAAATGTTGCATCTCCAATTAAATAAGTTTGTAGTCTTTAATTTGCACAGCAACTTTATACACATTTTTATTTTTTTTATATCTTATATTTTTTTTACCAAACTTTGTACTATACACCTCAAATTTTTCTTAGCAATCCTCTTGCCGCAAAAATTGCTCACACCTACTTGAATAGTTCTTCTTATTTTAAGCACTTCATGGAAAAGAAGCTGGAGCTGAATTGCTTGAAATTTGAAATTCGAGAATGTGCAAAAAGTTGAAATCCATTCGAAATCGGGTGAATGAAAACAATTTCTTTTGCAATTCACAGAATTTTGCATGTCATTAATTTTGCAGCAGCGTACAACCCATTCAAAAAAAAAAAATATATATATATAAAAGCATAGTTGCCTATATTCAGCCGCAGAGGCGCACAATGAAAATTTCAAGTTAACCCAGTTTTGTCAGGGGTGCACACATAAAAACGAAAACAGCAACAAACACATGCAATGCACCTACGGCCACTATTAACCCATCCAAAAAAGAAATAAAAAATGAGTGAACAAAAAATTTAAAAGTGGGGGATATAAATTTTGAATATTTTGCACTTTCGGGGGAAAAACAGAGGCAATAATAAAAATCCAAAAAAAAATAAAAGGAATGAAACCAGCGATTTCAGCACAAAAGTATGCTACAATTTATGCGCTTCGCAAAAAGTTGCAAAAAGCACAGCACACATTTAGGGGTGCAAGCGTTGTTTAGTTGTGTTAACATGAAGAGCATTTCTTCTTTACTACTTTACTTTTTTGCTTCTTTTATTTTATTTTTCTGTTGTAGTTTTTTCATCATTCGTTATTTTTCTTGGCTTTCTTGTGTGCTTGTGCGTGTGTGTATGTGTGTGTTTGGGAAAACATTTTAATTGCAACACTGCGTATTTGCCGGAATTTGCGGCTCATTAATTTTCTAATGCCTTTTTATTTTGTTCATTTCCCATAGTGCCTTTCTCAAGAGCACCACGCGAAATGTCCAAAAATACTACAAAAAAAAAAAGCAAGCGCAAATAAGAAAAATGCTACTGCGAAAGATTGGCGTGTTTCACAATACAAAAACAACAACATCTACAAATTTAAAGACGACGATGAGGCAGCGCAAAATAACCAGCATCGCGTAATAATAATGCAATAAAAGCAGGCCACACGGGCGCCCAGCCGCACCGCGCACACCGAGACACTTAAATTTAAACAGCTGCCGTCATCCTCCTCTGACGGTGGCTTAAAGAATAAAAGTTGCTGGTGCACAGTGGGTAGAAAAATTGAAAAGCGCCAAGTCCAAATTTATTATAAGAAAAATTTATTATGAAAAAACTTCGTGTAGACTTTGAAGTTTTCTTCCGGCTTGCAAAGGTACGCTTTAAAATTTGCTGTTACACTATCCCACTGTGCAAAGCTGCTGCAACGTCAGAATGAAGATGTTTCTCTTGACTTATTTTCGCTTTACCCAACTCTCGGGAAAAACCTTTTTTATTTCGTTTGTCCGTTTTTGGCATTCTTTTTATTTTCTTCTTCTATGATTTGGGGTTGGGTTGATTTGATGTCAAACACCAGGCCAGGAAATGACCAAGAAATGAGCTGTTTCGATTTTTGCCAAAGTGCCGCGAAGCGCCGGAAGCAAACGAATGTAGACAAAAAATTGAAAACATTTTGTTTAATTTTAAATATAAAGAAGAGGAATATAAGGCAAATTTTTGTGCGCAGCACACGAAATAAAATTAAATTCACCCCAAGGACTTTTGTCAAAAAAATTACAAAAAAAAAAATTACTCACCCAAAATTTTTAGCAAACTAGAAGAAGCAGAGAACGCAAGTCGCAGTTGAACCGGTCGCTCTGACAAAGGAAACACGATATTGGAAATTCCGCGCTGCCGTCGCAGCCGCCGCCTTAGCTGCCTCTGCTGCAGACGCAAAAACAAAATAAACATAAAAAGAGCGAAATAAAATAGTGGCGTTATACAAGCGCAAAATAGACGCTCGGGTGCTTAAGCGAACAATGAGGCATAATAAAAATTTAATACCATTGTTATGTGCTTCCTGCTCCTTACGGCAGCAGCGCGGCGAAAGAAGTAGATGCGTCGCGCTCTGCATGCAGTTTGAGCGAGCGCACAGCGCATAGAAAATTGCCAATTCTTTTCGAATTTTCAGCGAATAAAAGTTTTATGAGGCGCGAGCGAAACGCGCTTGAAACTCTTCTTCTGATTCTACTGCTGCTTGCTTTTATCATAAAGAGGGCGTGTCGTTTTAGCAGAGGGTGCTGCTAGTTGATATTTGCAAATTGCGCTTGTTTGTTGTTGCATAAATTATATTGCAACTGTTGTTGTTGTTGTTTTTTTATTTTTTGTTATTGCATAGCACACATCTCTCGCATATTTTGCCCCGTGTGAAGTTGCGCTTTGTCTGTCTTTTTTGTCCTTGCTGGAAATTTAATCATCGCAAGTTATACGCTTTTACTGTCAGCAGCAGCTCACAATCTTCCAAACAGCGTTTTTTGTTTTTGTTTTTCGTTTTGTTACAGTTTTAAGAAACTTTTCTTTGAAAATCATTACAGCTTCTAGAATAAAATAATTGCGTTTAATGTGCGAAACAACCTCAAAGCTCAACATCAGCATTGGGGGATTGGTTACAAATTCTACTGACTTCGAAATCGGTTTAGGAATGAACGGGCGGAGGGCTTTTCTTCTCCGTAACTTTCTAATTGAGGCTCGAAATTTAGGGGGGTGTGGGATGGTTCCAAATAAAAACTCAGTTTTATTTCCAAAATAAATTTTCGGTCGCTTTATTGGCTGCAAAAATCGTCTTCTTCTAAACAGTGTTCGTATAAGATTAGGAGTTCTCCAGAAATCGCTAGTAACAAATAACACAAACAGAAACAAGGAGACATTGTTTTTTGCTTTCACTTGCCCAAATTGCATTTAAAAATCTCCTCAATTTAATTTTAACAAAAACACTTTTTTTGTTAATTTATTTTAATTTCCTATTACTGTGCAGCGTGTGGTCTTATCATTCTGTATAGTAGTCGCACTCGTAGTCGAGTGCAGCATTAATAAATAATTTATGGTCGTGTGTGAGCTCTTGATGCAGCGTCTGAGTGAGCAGAAGTGTAGGTGTGTATGCAGCAAGAGCTCCCTTTATCTTGTTAGAAGGAATATACGAGTATGCACCATCTTTTACGTTTGTATAAGCATTAGCGTGGTCCACTTATGTATGCAAAGAAGACCCCCTCCACCCAGTTTTTTGTACACTATATATGCAAGATTTAGACCTAGTTTTATTGTTTTAGTGCATCGAATACAGGGTGCTCAAGTTTTTCATGATTTTAACCTAAAATGGTTAATATCTCAAAATCAAAAAAAGTTATAGAAATATTGTATAAATTACAGATTCAGATTAAGCAAGTCAAAAAACATGAAAAATGTTAGTATATAGAATAAAAAATGTTGTGTAAGTTAATATATATCAACAAAAGAAAAAATATGAACGGAATGTCCGGGGTTATCTGAAACCACCCTGATGTAGAAGTCAGCATAAAGTACGAAAGGAATGAACCACAAATGAATAAGAATTAAAAAAATTTAATATGCGCGACTTGAAAAGAGTATCGCAACGCGCGTCTTATACAACTTTTGCTGCACACTATTGAAATTACAAAAGAGCTTCTTTGTAGTACAAGGTGGCGCAAAAGAAGTCATCCGATGTTGTTTGGCTCTTATTTTTTTTCTAAATAAAAAACTTCGATTCTGTTTTTTGATTATGTTTATTTAGACCTTTAGAATTAATTGCGTTAAGTCGAGAAGATGATATCGGATAAATGGGCGCCGGCACAATTGATTGCCATACGGGCTCGTTTTATGGCATTTTCCATCACTTCGGCGAGAGTTTCGGGCGATAAATTCTCGCATTCGTGTCGGATATTTTCCTTGAGGGCTTCAAAGGTCTCAGGCTTGTTGATGTAAACACGAGACTTCAAAAAACCCCATAAAAAGAAGTCCGGGACCGTTAAATCGGGCGATCTGGCGGGCCAGTGCAAATCGCCAAAACGCGAAATTAAGCGACCCGGAAACGCGGCCTTCAGAATGTCGGTTGTGGCTCGTGCAGTGTGTGCTGTTGCTCCGTCCTGTTGGAACCACATGTCCACCAGTCCTAATTCGTCCAGTTCGGGCAGAAAAAACTCGGTCAACATTGCCCTATAGCGCGCACAGTCCACTGTTGTCGTTTGACCCGCGGCGTTCGGCCCGATGACTCCTCCAGCGTGAACAGCGCACCACGCAGTCACTTTGAACGGGTGTAATGGTTTCTCGTGCATCACTCGCGGATTTTCGGTTCCCCAGAAGCGATAATTTTGCTTGTTCACGTACCCGCTGAGGTGAAAATGAGCCTCATCGCTCATTATGATTTTTGCCAACACCACAGACGAATTGTTACGCAAAAAAATAGACACAATTATTCCGCGTTCTTGGGGAGTGTATCGCTCCATGGCTTATTCACTTGTATTCTGTATCTGTCTAGTCCACAAATGTCAAAACAGATTTGACATTGGCAGCCATTTGCAAAAATGAGAGCATCTTCCAATAGGGTGATTAATTTTGCGCCACCCTGTATTAGATAAAAATTAAAAAAAAAAAAAACAAAAGAAAAGTGGTAAGAGAATCATCTTCATCTATTCCCAAACTCAAATACCCTACGACATTTTGAAAATAGCAAAAAAATTTGATCTTGTAGCACAAATGTGTCATATGCGTTGATCTACCGATTATCAGCATCGGCCATTATCAGCCAATAATATTAGCGTTGGCTTCAACATCGGCTAATGGACAATGCCGATGTGTCGGCAGATAATTTTAAAATTTTTTCCTAGTTAATTAATATTTTACTGTGTGTTTTTTTTTCTATCCTGAAACGGGCGTCTCATTCATGGTTTATTAAGTCCAGCCGTCATTGACATACTTTGAAATGATTTTAATCAAACTGAAAAATTGAAGTTGTTTTGTTTTTGAATGGGGGGCATTTCTCTGTACAAATTTAATTTTTTTTAAATATCCGAATTCATGGTTGAAGAATCATGTTACTACGATCCATACAAAACACGGTTATGTAGTGTTATTAATTTTATAAATGTTTAAATTGTTTTGAATGTAAATTGAATTTTATCTTTATGTTCTATATTTAAGGGTTTTCGTTTAAAAAGCCGATTTTTATTGAAACTTTTAGTTGGTGTTTTTTTTTGTGCTTAAAGTTGGGAATAATTTAAAAATTAAATTGTTTTTAAAAATGTTTTTTTTTTACTCGTTGGCTTTTAATCTGATACCAGCATCGGGCAAAGCTTTTTGAATAGGTCGGATTATAGTCCTACATTTGTTTTTATTATAATTGGTTGTTGTTTTTATCCTATCAAGCCAATTTTTTACGGTAGTTTTGTGTTACTACTAAAAAGTTGAACACTAAGTTTGAAGCGAGTAGTAGAGTAGTTTTCTGCCCGATCTAGCTTTTATTAGAACTGAATCTCCGCTTGTGGAAATGAGCACACATACCGAATTTCATAACTGCCGTAGATAGACAAAAATTGAACATCGGTAAATTGATTCAGGATTCGACACTGATCATTTAAACATATATTAAACTTATATATTGTACTACTTACCACGTCTCCTTTTATTACAAATAAAAGAAAGAACTGAACACTCCCTATGGGCCGTACTTGAGCGTAGTGCAGGGTATACAAATTCAAAGCGTGCTTGCAGAGCGTATTTTTTGGAGTTGGTGGCAACTCCATTTACAGTCCGCGCGCGTTTTTGATGAAACCAACAGAATGAATAATTCCTCTGCTCACTGCTGCGCGTTTTTGATTTTTCGACAGTCACGAATATTTTTAGGCATGTGGCTTAAAAAGGCGTCGCACAGTACTTGGTGTGCCATTTTATGATTTAGTTCTGTTTACAAAAGTAAAAAAATATTTTGTTTCTCAGTTGTATAATTGTGTAAAAAAATAACATTATACAAAATGTCATCAAATAAAAACCATTTTTTTTTATTTATACAATCAAGTGCTGTGCAACGCGACGATGTCTTGCTGCCGAGCCGCGTGTCCCATGTGCGCCAAACGTTATGCTTCGCGTATTTTGCGCAAAATTGCAAATTCTCAATCGGGGTGCTGCTTGTGCTGCGCCGCATAAGCTGCTTTTCGACTGCGTCATATTTTTTGTGACTTTTATTTGTGTCTTTTTTCTATTGTTGTGTTTTGGTGCTTGCGATGTTGATGTTTTGTGTCACATGTGCAAATTGTGGCGAATTAAAAATGAAAGAAAGGAGCCACTGCCTCCATAAAGGACAATTCTACGTCGTGACGTTATCGCCTCTTATCACGTTGCCTTAGCTCTTTCTCCTCGTACAATCCCTATCTGCTGGTTATTTTGTTTTGTTTTTTCCGTTTGAAGCTTAAAAGCGCGTTTTTAACTTTTGATTTTATTTTATTGTTATGATGACGATGACGAGAACGATGGAGATGACTCCGACGATGTTGTCTTTTTAGCTACGCTCCTCAGAAGCGTGTGATGATTTTGACGATGTGCAAGATAAGGCAAGCTGCTGAGGCGTGCATGTGTGTCTGCGTATGCGTGTCTTTGTGTGTTAAGTCATGTGCGATCCTTCGATTACTTCAAAATAGTCCTTTTATGTGCATCGAATATGTGGAAAGAATACTTTTCAAATTGTTTGTATTCTCTTCCTTGTTTTACATAAGCCAAAGATAAAAAAAGAAAAGATTAGTTTCAAGAGTTTACAAAGACTTTAACTTTAGAATATAAGTCATGACCAGACAGCATCTTTATATGCCCGGAACAATCCATTATATACGCAGTAAATATGCAAGAAAAACCACAGAAATATGCTCGAAAAATGTGAAATATTTTTATTTTTACCGAATAAAACTAGTTGTTTCTTTTTCATTAATATAACATTAAAAACACTTACGAATACAAAAACGAAACTCGTTAGATAATTTTTTTTTTAATTTCACATACTACCTTAAAATTTGTAGTGCCGCAAAACAGTCGCAAATCTTGTCTTGAGAGATTTCTGTTACTCCTGTAATTTATACATTTTTTCAACACATTTTAACATTGTTTTTTACATAAAATTAAATTTTTTATTTCCCCCCTCTTCCTCGACTTTGCCAAATATTGAATTTATTCGAAAACTAAAGAAATTTAAAGAAAAAATCCGATTTATGCATTTATTGCTTTTAAAGTCAAAATATGCAATTGCATATGGGAATATGCATATAATATTTTTATCTTCTTTGTTTATAACACATGCACAAAATGAGTAATTAAGCAAAATTTTTGTAGAATTAAAAAAGGAATTCGAATTCTTAAAAGAGTTTACTTTTTCTTGTTCGAGTTCCAAAAATATAGTTTTTAAGTTCCTAAACCAACATTTTTTTTCCGATGCAATATACTTGTATAAAGATTTCACTACTTAAAATGATTTTTTTTTAAGTTTGTGCTTGAAATATTGAAAAAAAGTCTTACATAAATATAAGAAATATTATTTATAAGAAATATTATTTATAAGAAGTATTATTTACTAAATACTTATGTCATCTTTCTATTAAGAATAATTTATCATAAACATAAAAATATTCATCAAAATTTGTTTAATATAAAAGTAATTATTCCTACAAATTTTTATTGTTTAAAAAAACGAGTTATTAATTATTAGAAGAATGAAGTGCTAAACTCTCAAATAAAAATCCTCGAATTCCGAATAAAATATATTGCAACGGAGCATCGGAAACTTGCAAAGCTTCACTGGTTTATGGCAAGCAAATTTAATTAACCTCCTTCGCATACAGCCACCATCCCCAGCCTTGTTGCAAAGTTTCCTTGATCTGGGTGGGTGTCAACACCCACAACTGCTCGACACAGTTTCTTTGCAGGCATTTTGCTTACAATTGTTACTGCACCTACCCCTACACCTTTTTGTATAAAAAAAATATTTTAAGACACAACTTCTGCATTGGTCGAGCTACTCTGATGCCAACTGATTTTTTTTTTGTACACTGTACACAGAAAAATGCTTGTCAAAATTCTGAAATTAAGAAAAACATAAAACCTTGTTTGTGGAACATTAACTATTTGTATTTTTGAAATACATAATACAGAAACTTATTTTAAAATAAGTGAACAAAATGTATTTGTACTACCAACAAATACTGTGCAGCCGTTGCTATAGAGTGTCTAGAAGCGTGATAGAGATAGAAAGTTAAGAAGTAAAATAAAAACAAAATTGGAATTAACATAGTGCAAAGCAAGCAGTATGCAAAAAAGGCCACAACTGAATAAATGCTAAAAATGTGAATTACGCTGCAAAATAATGTCAAATTGGCAGCGCGGCGAGAAATGGTACGCGGCGCGGTGAAGCGTTGAAAAGAAAATAGCAAGCAAAAAGTTGATTTGCATATCGAGTTGGTTGGCAGATAGAAAACAGCAGAAATGGTAGCAACAGCAACAGAAGAAATAGCTGCTGTAGTTCTTTAGCTTCAGCAACGACAACTCCGTTTGCTAATGATAGCTGACACTGCTGCCAATTGTAGTCAGCAACCGCTCGTGCAATAATGAAAATATCAAAATAAATCAAAAATCGACGACAGAAACAAAAAACAACATGTAAAAATTTCGAAAACAATTTGCGCAGTCATCCTTTTGGCTTGCAAATATTAGTGACAGCAAAATTTATATGCGATGTGATACACGCCTCTTTATTGACGCTTATTTTGTGCGGAAATTTGTCAAAGCATTTGTACAAAATTTAAAAATTTATTAATTTGTATTATTATTAAAATATTTGTGTTTTTAAATAATTCAATCAAGGTTTATTTAAAACAAGTTCTTGCCACATCCAATCAATTTAGTTTCACAAGTCGATTCAGTTCAGTTCATCCAACCCATTACCCGGTCGATCTAATCCGATCAATTCTTTTAGTCATTCCATTCCATTAATTTCATCATATCCATCTAGTTCATCCATACCAATCAGTCAGTACAGTCAAATCATTTCATCACAAAAATCATAAAGAATAAGATTACGTCATCAGCACATTGAAAAGTGGCAGCGTTGAAAGCTGATTTCTGTTTGTTTTTGTTTAACTTTTCGGTTATAAATAAATAAATACCTCACAGCAATAAATGTCGAATCCTGGGCATGTCGTAATCTTCTATATACTATATTTTAGAATGCAAGCAGTCCTTCGGGTTGGTCAGAACATTATTTAAAAGATTATACATTCCATTATCTAGTCAAGTTTATACAATCCATACAAACTTTCAGTCCATCCAGTCCTTTTAGCTTAATCAGTTCATTACGTTATTCTAGTTTGTTTGCTTCATAAAGTCCTTAAAATTTATCCAGTTCAATCAGTTCGTCCAGTTTAACTAGTTAATTCAATCCATTTACTTCATCACGTTTATCCAACCCAGATCTCATTGGCAGATCGTACATATCCTATACTAATGCCCCTAAAGGCTATGCGTAGCAAATATCGGTTCATTGATTCTCGAGTTTTAATTTTATAATTTTGCTGAACAATTTTTAGTTTAAGTGAACTAAAAAATATAAAAATAACATTATACTATTTTAATAATCAATTTTGAGTTTTTATGTTTAATGCTCTACACAAAAATATAACGGATTACCTGTTATTTAATCAGTAGTGCGATATTTTAAAGATGTGTTTTTTTTTTCGAAAAATTTCAAATGTATTTTCAATTCATTTTTAAATACAAGAAGCATTAATAAGAGCAATATTTCTAAATATTGTATATGCATTTAATAAAACATCTTTGGCAACTCTGACGAACCCCTTAAAAATATAGCCGAAAGCAAACAAACAACAAGAACAGTTTGTTGTTGCAGAAGAAGGTTAAAACATATGAAAAGTAAACACAAGCGATAACAATCAAACAGAAAAAGAAGGAAACCACGCGCGGTTTTTAAGTTGCCTCAGGTGCTACGATTTTATGAATATGTGTTTGAGTGTTTGAGATTGTGTGCGTGCGTGTATTATCGGATCGATATGCGACTTTTTGAGTACACACACATACCCACAATATATTTGCGAGTATATTTTGATGTATTCGCAATTATTCGGCACGAGCCCGCAGCCAAAACAAAAACACAACAACAAAACATGAACGCCTGGAGAAAAATGCAAAATTAAAAAAAAAAAAAACAAATAATAATAAAATGAAATAAAATTTTTATAAAAAGAGATAAACAAAACGTAAAACACAAACACACAAACGACTCGAAGCCAAAACAAAGCGCCACATTACGTTGCAATAAAAATAAAGATGGCGCGGCAAAGATGGCGTTCACTCGTTGACATTTTCAATTCGCGCCTCAAAACGAAAATTGCAACCATGCAGCGCAGCGCAATATACGCGACGCGACAACGGCAGCTGTTGCTGCTTCTGGCAGCACGTAGCATTGTAGCACATAAATCTGCATCTGCATCTGAGTGTGTCTGTGTGTTTGTTTGTGTGTGCGTCCGTTTGTTTATGTGTGTGAGTACATGCATGCTAATGTAAGTGTGTGTGTGTGTGTGTCTGGTTGAATGTCCTCTGCAAATCAGAGTCGTCTTCGTCGTTCGTTCGTTTGGGCATTTGTTCTGCTACTGCTGCTCCCGCTGGCGTTCTTAGATGGAATTTTTGTCACAAAATGTGGAAACAAATCCAGCCGTAGGCGTTGCATATCTGTGTGCGATCCTACACCTGCAAACATACAAACATCACACACACAAGCATATACATACATAGAATGTGACACTCACACCTTTGATAGCACGCGCCTTCAGCAGTGTTGTTTAGTGTTGGAAAGAGCTTAAAATTAATTGAATCGAATTAAATAACTAAATACACAAAAATTATGAAACTGAAAAAGCATTTAAAAAGTTCAACAAATTTACATTAATAGAGAAGAAATCTGAAAACTAAAAAAAAAAATATCCATTAAATGCAATCTATAAAATGTATCTTTCAAAGCTTAAAAGAAAAAAAAATTATAAGCTTTAAATGAAAATCACATTAATCTATAAAAAATAGTTACTAAGAAAAACACGAGCAACTAGTAAAAATTACTATATATAAGAGTTTAAATGGGCTGAATTTGTCTGGAATTTTTTTTTAACAACAAAAAACATTTTTACCAATTTAGCAGACCGGGAAGCGCTATTACGCTACTAGTTATTCCTCATCAGCGGTCTTTTTGCTTGGAGAAGCGTTTTGTTCTCATGTGCGTCTTTAAGCTTCTTTGGTTTAGAAACAAGCGAGAATTCAAAGAAATTATGTTCTTTTATAAGTTTTTGTATTTAAAGGTTTTTTATGTTTAAATATATTTTTGAGGGTATAAATCTATTGAAAAGATTTTTGTGAATTTAATATTTTTACGTTTTTACAAAGAATTGAAATTTTTTTTTAATTTTAAAAACTGAAAAGAATGTTTTTGCATAAGATTTTTGAGTATGGAGTTAATTTTATTTCTATAACAATAACAATTTGTCCTAAAGTTCTTTCAATAATACTTTTTTTTTGTACAATTCTTTAAGGGTAGCTATATAAGAAAAATATACAATTGGGAGCTATTTTTATATAGCTACATTATTGGAAAACTTATACGAGTATACTCGAAAACTAAACAGCAAAACATAATTCTTCGTTTAATTTTTTTCACATTTTCTAACACTGTGCGCTGCAAACGTCGTCTGTCAAACTGTTAAGATACGTCTACAAAAATCAACAACAACAATACCAAAATAAAGAAGTACAATACAGTCGCACTCAAATATGAATACTCGCATATGTATATACACAAAGACACACACACACACATAGGGATGAAGTTAAGTGCACGTGCATTATTTTAATGCCACCTGAAGGAGTTGCTTTCGCCTTGTTTTCTGTTTTTTACCTTCAGTTTTCGCCAAAATGGAAATATCATTCTGTGTGCGTGTGTGTGTGTTTGCGTGCTTATGCCTACAACACATCAGCACAAACAAAAGCAAAATGTTGAAGAAAAATAGCAAAATAACAAACCGTGTTCCGAGCTCTCTGCTTCTTGTCGTCTCAATTTCATATTTTCGTAAAGCGCAATTGTTGCGAAAGTCGCAGCAGTTTCATCACACATACACATACACACTTGCGGCATAAGCAAATACTTGATGGTGCATTTGCCGCTGTGACTGCTGCACTTGCAACTCAAGTGAAATGGATGCATGCGGACGTGGAATGGTATGAAGTGAAGTGGCCAAAAGCGGGCTGAAGTGGGCAGGTGATGTTTGTTGTGTATGTGGACGACGAAATGTTCTGAAACGCCGTCTGTTCTGAAGAGTTTTAAAGCTTACTAATTTCTATTCTCAAAGTTTGAAAATAACTTGATTTTTGTACTTAGTTAAAATCTAAAGTTACTCAATAGTACTCCGAAACTGTTTCAGGTGTAGAGAAAGCATTATAGCTTTTGAATTTATATCTTTAATATTTGTTTTGATTTTTTCTCTTTGAAAGTTTTTTTTACAGTTTTCGGAATATTTTAAAATACGTTTTTTTGTAGTAGTAGTTAGTTAGTTAGTTAGTTAGTTAGTTAGTTAGTTAGTTAAAAAAACTTAAACGCAAGATCTACTTAAGTTTTGCAATAACAAATAGTAACAGTGGAAGCTTTTAAGATTTAATCAATTTTAATACAAGCAACTTAAAACATCATTCGTAGATTTATAAAGTTTTGAAAATGGCACAAATACAACGACAGAAAATGTTTATTAAAATAAAATTTACACTCTGCATGTTATACTTAAAAATTTGTTTTTCCTATTTAAATTTAAAAATATCCTTGAAGTTTTAAACATTGCGTCCAAGTGTTAAAATAACATGACAATGTATGCGGTAATTTAAGATGCATTACTTTTAACGTAACGTAAAGTTGTGTATTAGTTTTAACAATTTTCAAAATTTAACATGACTGTAGTGTAAATTTAATATGCTAAAGTGTAATTTTAAGACGACCAACATGTATAATTTTAAAGTTGTTGGAATAAGCAGTCAGGAGTGTTTTTCCACACAAAAATTTACAATAGATCCAGAACAACAAGTGTTTGAGGTAAGTCAGCTAGTGGAGGACATTAAAACTAAGAAAGTTGTAGATGTAGTTTCTGGTAATATTATTCAAGTGAGGTGAAGAAAGAAAAATTATGAAAACTTGTTAAACAAATTTTTTTATATACGGTTGAACTCCAACGAAAGATTAATCAGTGACATTTTAGCTTTCATTTCGAATTTACATATATAAACTAGGAAGAAAATTATCTTTGGCTTAACGAGGTCAAATACCCTTCTCCATAAAACTGATCATATCCACTTTTTTAAGTAATTTTGTGTTACTACTAAAGTGTTAAATACTGGACTTAAATTGGATATCTGCACTGTATCTATTTTTTTTTATGTAAATTCATTTTAAAAAGACAAACGGAAATCGATTTAGATTTCGACGCTGATCATTTATTTAGGATTTTACTTCTTTATTAAAACCACTACATTGCGTTTGATCGTTTAGTTTAAAGTTCTATTATTTTTAAAATGTATTAAAGTTAACAATGTTTAAAATACTCCTTAGTGGCTCGTTCTGTACATTTTAGTATAGAATGTTTGTTCGCGTCAGCGTCTCAACTTCAACTCTTTTGTTCGTTAGTCTTTTTATTATTTATAAAATTATCGTGACACTTCAATGTTGTCAACTATTTTGTATTTCCAGGGATGATAATATGTCTGTCCGCTTTTTGCTCCCGCCCCACATTTATATAAATGGGCGTTACAAATGAGGGAATGTTTATTCAACATGATCATTAAAAGAAAAACATTGTTAAATAAACATTGGATCTTGTTAGTACATTATTTTCCAGTGCACAAAAATGACATTATTGTATTTCAAACATTGTATCTGACACCTAAGTACAATTAACATAAAATCGTAAATAAATATTTTTCTTAACATTTTCATTATATGACACGGCTTTGTGTGTAATTTTGAAATTATTTGTAATGGCTTTGATGCCTACAAAAGTTTTAAGTTATAATAGACACAAATAAAAACTTGTTTCACAGAACAGCTAATCCTACAGAAACACTCACGCTTAGCTAAGGTGACTTCATTTTCCAGTCATTTCACCGAGGCAAATTAAACGCCCTTAATGCAATTAATAAATTAATGCTCACACAAAGTGACGACATATGTAACGCCTCATTAGGCAGCAGAAACAACTTTTTTTGTGCCACTTTAACAAGCTGCAATTACATTCAAAAATAACGAAACTTATTTTTTGACTTCTCTTATATTTTTAATCTGATTTCAGCACCGCCTGCCGCCATCGAGATACAAGGATACGCGCACAACTCAAAGGTGGAAGTCAGAGAAAATCAGGACTTAACGCTGAAGTGCACAGTGGCAAATGCAAAGCCAGCAGCTCAAATCGTTTGGTATCGCGGCAATGTCGAGTACAAGCCAGGTAAGTCAGCCGCTGCATCTGAAGCCAAACCAAAGGCGAGCATTTTGTAGGATGCGCGTGTGGGGCTTTCAGGGAACATCAACAACAACAATAATAACACCAACGCGAACACAAACGCCAACGCGAACACGTGTGTTTAATTTTGGTAAATTTCCACAGCGTGCACACACACGCAGCACAAATACTAAAGCACTAGCATATGTATACGCGTACATAATGCTCTGGTGGAATGCATTTTAGCGCAGACATCCACCAACAAATACACACACAAGATAACCACACTCACAAACGGTTAATTTTAGATGCACTGTTCTTTGTTGCAAGGATTTATAGATTTTTTTAAACCATAAATTCGTACGAAAAAAGAGTTTACAAAATATTTTTCTATAAAATACAAATAAACAACTTAAAGCCGTGTCTTGGTATAGTGAACACACGATTTGGTAAAAACCTCGATACAGTTAACACTTAAATTTTTACGTCAAGTACTCTAAACAATGAACAATCGAAATTCCAAAATTTTGTTTGCTAACTATGTGGAAGTGAATGATGCCCGTCGACACTATTAGAGCCGTATTTTAAGAGATATCGCGCTGAGATGTGAGATTCTGTTCTCCAAGCGGATGTTAAGTTCCAACTAACTTAATAAAATTTCACTAGATTCAAACTGGAATGCTTGTGAATAATAAGTCTCCAGTTTAAAATCATTTTAAGATTACTGTGCGGCTACCTTCACGAAAGATCGGAGTTAAAAATCTTTAAAAGCTGCACCACTCAGTGGCCAAATGGTGTTCGGGTTGAACTTTTAAAAAATAACAAATACTCAAGATATTTAGATACGAACATATAATAGAGATGATCTGATTATTTTTTTTTAGTTCGATGGTTTATAGTAGGCAACTCTAAAATTAAAAAATTACAAGTACTCGTATATACTTAGTATTACAACTTAAGTTATATACTGTATAGTAAATAGCAGAAATTTTTTTGGCTCATTTTCGAACTTATCATCCAATTGTAGAATATCATAGGATAATTGTCTCACTAGCTTATTTTAAGTTAGTGTTATCAAATTGAGTTTTTTAAATTTCTAAGTTTAAATTTTAATTTTAAACTAATACATTAAACAAATACTTCGTTCATTAAAGCCAGTCTTTTAGATTTATCGTTTTACTAACACTTAAATGTATTTTAAACAACTGGGAAAAATTAAATTTTTTTCTTTTACATAATTTAAAATAAAGTGTGCACTGTTAAAGTTGAGTTGAATGAAAATGGTTGTTAAATAAATAATGAACCCGCACATCGCTCAGCTCTCAGAAAACTTTGCTTATTAAGCAGAAGCATTTACGCAGCGTAATCGATACATCAGCTTTCAATAACAGATACCGACTTCATCAGCATCTTCAAATGCCACACTTTTCAAACTTCCCCAACTCCACTGAATATTGTCAACAGTTTTCCAAGGTTCAGGGAAGGCGCCTAATTTTCACAGCGTCGCTTCCAATTTAGAAGTTTTTTTTTTATCGAAATTTTCATAATACTGAAATTTGAGGTTTTACTGTTAGCTGTGCGTTTTGCACTCTGCCTGCCGCTCTTTCCGATTTTATTTTTATTTTTACCTGGCATGGCGTGTCCACTTCAACTATTTTCCCAAAGTCGTGTTCAACTATTTTCGTTGTCGTCCTTTGACGCAAATTTATCTCATTTATCTGTGAAAGTGTTTCGACGGTGGAAAAGGAGTGTACAGCAAAGTGGATAGGGAGGCGTGTAACTTTGCACCGGAGACCAAATAACTTTTCTCGAAAGTATTTCAAACGTTTTTCAAAATGAAAACATGCGCGCGTTCGCAAACACACACAAACACACATTTACACACTTTTGCAGCGCAGCTCTTCGTGTCGCGTGGCATGACGTAACGTACGTAACAAACGTTACGAACGTAATGTGAGTCGACTCGACTTGACTCAAGTCGAGTCGAGTTGAGGTGTTCTTTGCACGTAGTTGAAAGTTTTTAAATTGAATCGGCGAATAGGATCGAGGCTAAACAAAAAAAAACATTAAAAAAAAATTGTGATAAAAAATAGAACCGAACAAATTTTGGATATGCACTGTAGACTGGTTTTGTAGAGAATGGCAAAATAATTACTATTGTAACTTCCGGTAGATGTGAACTTGGCAATAAAAGTAATGTCGAAAAAAGTTTTCAAAAAACAAAATTATTGAATTCATGTTCATTATAAAGTAATAATCGAGTTTTTAAAAATCAAGAAATTTTAATTTATTAAAATATTTGCTTTGATTTTGTGAAATTGTTATCGGGCTTAAAAATTTTATTTCGAACATTTTAGTTGTGTATTTTTTCGGAAAAATTATGTTCTTGAAAAAGTTAAAATTTTTGCAATGAAAAAAATAAATAAAAAAAAATCCGAACAGAGTTTTTTAAAATATTATTTAAACTTTTATCATCGATTGGGGTTTTAAACCAGTCTAATGTTATATTATTGTAGTTGTTTGCTGTTATTGTTCTTCAAGTAATTGTACTTGTTGTTGTTTCATTGCACTAGCAAAAACTTTTTCACTGAAAGTTTGGCTTACTTTTCGTATTTCTAAAAAAAACATAATTGAAAAAAAAATAATAATAAAAACTAATATAAAAAGTCACTCATACGGCAACGCGTACGCTGACTTTTGTGCTATGTCGTTATTCGTTTTTTAGTTGCAAAGAAATTCTCAAAAGACTGAGCTAATAATGTTTTGTCGCAGTTGTTTTTGTTGTTGTAATTTTATTAGATGTCACCATTTGAAAAGCGTGACACGAACAAAAGAAGCAGCAGCAGTAGTCGCTGAAGTGGAAAGAATTCTTTGCTTTGTATCGTTGGATTTGATGCTGATGGATTTGAATTATTTAATAAGATTTATT
Source organism: Suillia variegata (assembly GCA_949127995.1). NCBI lineage: Eukaryota > Metazoa > Arthropoda > Insecta > Diptera > Heleomyzidae > Suillia > Suillia variegata. Next base: position 18,948,228 of record OX421842.1, read on the forward strand.
TTATAAAGAAGAAGAAGGAGCAATAGCGAATAAATGGCAAAATATAAGTGTAAAAAGTATAACTTTCATACCAATCAATTTTGTAGCAAGGAAAAAGTTTTCAAATTTTAAATTCATATGTAAAAATATTTAACAAAAATATACATACATATTTTTTAAACACGCAGTTAACTGCAGTTACTCATGTTGGACACCGAACAATTAATACATGAAAAGTAGCTGAATAAAACAACAACCAGAAAATTGTTCAGTTGGTGTCGCATTCTTAATTCTCCTGTCTTTAGCGATACTGGCTTTTTGAAATTTTTGAGTTTTCTTTGAATTCTCGCTTGTTTCTTAGCCAAAGAAGTTTAGACGGGTATGAAAACACAAAGCTTCACAAAGCAAAAAAAAAACCGCTGATGAGGAATAGTAGCGTATTCCAAAACAACGCTGTCTGATCAGATAAATTGTTATATTTTTGTTGTTTCAGTCCATTAAAATTCTTATTTATATTAAGTATTAGCTTTCTGTTAATATCAAATTATCTTTTTTTCTTTAATAAGTATGGATGTATTTACAGTTATTTGTTGACTATTTTTTTGAATACACCCTTTACAACCTTTTATAAATATTTTTTTTATCAGAAAAATCACAAAATGGTTACACACTTTCAGGAAGTTGTTCCCTTATACCGCAGCATGTGTATTTATATATCAATAGAATCGGTGCTTGTATTGAGCTAACTCGAGGTGTTTTAATTTGTTGTTTGCTTGTATAGTCATAGCTGCATCCGATTCGGTGCTTCACTAATTAAAATAAACCAGTAGACATTTGCTTTAATAAAAGGGTCCATTCACGTATGATTCCTTTCTAATAATATACTCACACAAATCGATAAACATTCGTCGAACCCATTTTGAAATCAATCGACAACTGGCTCGTTTCTTTGAATACATACATATGAATATACCTTGAAAAGTTGTCGTCAGCGACGATTAGTGCAAAACAAACATTTTCAACAAGTCATCATTTTGACCGAGCCATGCTTGGTTGGTCGAATCGTATAAGAGACCATTTTGACATAACGAAGTTGTGGCGAAGGCAGCGAGTTGCGGAGGCGGCGACTTGGCCCACTTTTTGTGCACATGCAAAAGCCGCCACCCACAATACATAATTGAAGTTTCCTCTATTGTCTGCCGCCACCCGCGACGTCAACCCACAACCGGGCGAGCGAACGAGCGAGCGGCATGTTGTTGCGTCATAATCATAATTCATCATTTTTTGCTCGAGCTGTTCTCATTTTGAGCATTTTTAACGCGCCAGTTGTGTCAAAATGATTTCGTTATCCGTAAATGACAGAAAAATGCTTCAGCGCTGCCTGCGACCGCATAAAGAAATAGTAGCACTTGTGGGAGCGGGACGAGTGTCGAAAAAATGAAGTAAAAAAATGGAGCATATAAGTGTGCGTACACACACACACATTTCATATTACAATCATTATTATAATTTAAAAAGGCTGAAAATACCTCTCGTTTATGGTCCAGTCGCACTGTACTCTGGTTGATACAAAAATTTTATAAAAATAATCAAATCAATAAAAAAAAATGTATTTTATAAATATTGTATTTTTAAAAAATGGTTTATAATGGTTTGTTTTTGTTAAGTTTTAATTCTCAGCGCTTAACTTCAATTTACTGGTATAAAGTACATTTTAAGGATTCAAGCGACACTGAATCAGTGGCATGAACTTTCAAGCCTAACAATGCTTTTGGGCGTTACAATGGAAGATCACATTCAACTTTAAAAACGATTCAGTTTTGCTGACGAAGGAATTGCAAATTTCTTCACAAAATAGCTAGCAATTTTTTCTGCTCGATATTCTGCAACAAAGTACTGTGCGCCTGCCTGCTGCCTTTGCTTATGGACGCATCAAAATAGCCTGAGCTTAGCAATTCAGCATTTGACATTAGCATTTTCCCCCAAAATTATTTTTTTTTTCACTTTTTTCGCTGTATGATTGTAAGCTTGTGTTTGTGTGTGTTAATGTGTGGTATTCTAAAATGACAAGAGAATTCGTTTTGAGGGTATATTGCGGCAACATGCGAAATAACCACACGAGCAGCAACAAAACAAAATTATAATTTAAGCACCGTCATCATGAACGTCCGCCAACGTCGTCCTTACTTACGCTTACACAAACACATATACAAACACAGACTTTCTAATCGAATGATTCCAAGCAGACATTAAATTTGCCTCGCTTCAAAATTCCTTTTTGATTTTTTGTTTGTTATTTTTTTTTTGTTTTTTTTTGTTCGGTGTTGCTTAGTTGATTACAACATTTTAGCCGCTTTGCTTAAACAATAATTCGACGCCGACGAGAGCATAGACAGCCAGGACGGACAAAGACATTTGATGAGTTGTTCGAGGACATTTGCGTTATTAATAACGAGCTGGCCGCATTAGTCCGTCAGCAGGCCAACATGACGTTTACGCAATATTTTCTTACTATATCTTTTTCTTTCTCCCTCTCATTTTCTCATTTTCTTATTTTTCCTTTTTGTTATTTTTCTATTTTTCTGTCATTTTGGCGCGATATAGAACAACTTTTTTGGGGTATTTATGGTTAGACAGTAAATTGTTGGCTTTGGTGTTGTTTGTGTGCGTGTGTGTCCATAGAAAAGGTAATGACAGAGTCCTTCAAAAAAACTTACTCGTCGCTGTTTTGGAATTGAGCCCACGAAAATACGCTTCAATTAATAAGTTTTGTGTAAGCGTCAGATTACATTCATGTCAACAGATAACAACAAAAACCGAAGTGTTGTAGTTATTGTTGTCTTAATTTGCCTAAATGTAGATATGAAATATTTTGTTTTTCCGAGACATTTCAATTCAATGAGTAAAGTTAGAAAAAATGTACATATGTATATGAAAAAAGGGTTTTTAATTGTATATTTAAGTTGAGTTATAAAGAAAATATAAAATCTTGAAACAAGCCGTTATTATTGCTATTAATGTTGCGATAAATAATTTATTTACTGTTTGTTTAGAACTCTTGTTATTATTTTTAATATTTGTGAATGAAGGTATTTGTTTTTAAATTCAAATCGAAACATATAAAAATCTTATGTTTTGTTAAATTTCAATTCATTCTTAAACTACGAGGCAAACGGAAACACTCCAGGCCAATAAAGCTTTGGACGGTATTTCCGTTTGTAAAATATTGAGGAGTCCCCTAACTAGGACATTGCGGAGCGGAACATTACCGCAGAACACCGTTTTAAGCTTAAGCTTAATTTATGGGCGTCCTCATAAAAATATATTTTAAAAACATAAATACACGATAAAGCCAAAAGTTATGGAAAGAATGTTTTTATGAACATTAAAGCAATTATAAGTGTCAAAAGTGATTTTATATTCTCTTTATTGCATCGCTTTAATATAAATTGTAAAATAAAAGAACATCCTTCAATTTTAAAAGATCGACTTTTAGCGGCTTAAACAGTTTCAAACGTATAAAAAGTTCCCTTCACTTGAGGATATTCAAAACATGCAACATCACTAGATTCATCTCGCAGTATCTTACTGTTCAAATGATTGTTAATCTCAGCAAAAAAAACGCAATCTTCCGTACCAAAAAATGTTTTTCAAAACTTGATTGAAGATGAAAACCTTTTAAATTACTCTTCAGTTATTGCTATTAAATTTTCTAATGATAAAGACTTTAACTGAAACAGTAATCGATGCTTGTACTCGTATATTCGATAAGAAGTAAAACAAAAAAATAATTTGTTCACTTAATCTAAGCTAATACAATATATTACCTTAGATATTCAAAAGAAATTTGGTCAATATTTTTATTCCTGGTGAAGTTCTTAATTCGACAATGATTCTAAAAATACTTTATCGTTAATGAAGTACGTTGTAAACAACGATAACGATATCTAAAAAAACGACAATTCGAAATTATATAACACTAAAAGTGTTGCTATCTGTATATAAAATTTAAGAGTTGAGGCAGGTCAGGTATAAAACCAAAACATTGGCCCATTGTATTATACACATGATATCGTCGGAATCGGAAAATATTATTATAGAAATGGTAGATTTGGTTGAGTCTCATGTGATTCTGTTGAAGCATCTTCCTGAAACGTTTCAGTAAAATAAACAAGTGAAATAGTTTCTATGATTGTTAAAAACCAATGAGCACTCATTGCGACACATAAAATTACTACTGATATAAATTATCATTCGTGCTGTCACGTGGGTATAAAAATTACAATCCGGGAGCAGGCACCGAATTGTTTTTTTTTATTAAAAGAATGACTTTTGTGGATACTCGGAAACAAAGTTATTAACACAATGGTTAAAAAAAACTTAATTCACTTAAATATAAACCAAAAGTTATAATATATTAGCATATGAGTACTTAATTATAAGATAGTTTATTAGTAAATAAGTTAGTTAGTAAGTAAGTTAGTTAGGTAGTTAAAGAAAAGTGGTTAATGTAATGTATTTGTAGCATTCCATACCATGCGTGACAATTTTATTTATAAAATAACGCTTGCCTTTAAGATTCGCTTAAAACTGCCACTCCTCCTTATATTCTAAAATTCAACTCAATAAATTTTTCAAGAAAAAATCAAAAATCTTTGCTGATAAAATTCCATCAGAAGAAGCCGCAGGATGAAATTAAGCGCAGCACTATTTAAACCTACATTTTCAATGTACGCCCGCGCAGCCATCACCCCCTAAAAGCAAATAAGCAAATTACACATATCCATATCAAAACTGCAAATGCCACCTAACCGCCGCGCCAATCTAAGCCAGTTTACAGCTTAGAGCAAATTACATTAAAAAAAACTAAGCGGAAACACACGCAATAACTAAAACAAATATCGTTGGCAGCAAATCGCGTAAATTCATTCGCAAATTCGAAACAATTCATCAAACAAAATTTTAGCCAAAATTTTGCACAAAATGCCGAAACTAAAAACCCATAAAACCCGGATGGGAAGGGAAGCACAAATGTCTTTAGGGAGCTGAGCCATGCCGAGCAAAGCTGCCTGCTCTTCTATCTGTTTGTATGTATGTCTGTCTGTCTGTTTGTTTTTCTTCTACCCTACGTGGCGTGTTACGAGCTGACATTGCGTGGCATAGCGTGGCGTATGAATGACGCGCGCCAACTTGTTTATTTATTTAGCTTTTTTTTTATTAGAAACGCCGCGGCAACCAGTTTCTCCTTTTGGCGTTTACTTACAAATCTACACTCGCAACCATCAAACTGTAGAGTTAGATAAAAATTAAAACAAACAAATTCATACTTTTGGAAGAGTCGAACCAAATATTGAAAGCGATGATTTTCCTCGAACTTTTTCCGCTATAATGCTGTTAAGATTTTATTTGAGATATTAATTAAGAGCATTTGACCTAATTAAGATTTCATATCCACTTTATATAAATAAAAATTTACAAAAAAATTCTTAAACTAAAATTAAAGCTTACCGTATTTGTATGCATACGAGTGTAGCATATTCATATTGGGCTTGAAAATGTGATCGCGACTGTGGGCTTAACATGATGCTAATGCGTTGCCCTTAGTCTGGAATGGCGCTCCGACGCTTCTGCAACAGTTGCGCCATCATTTATAAGCGTATGAGTTTAGCGAATGCATGCGTAAATATCTATGTTTGTGTGTGTTTGTATGGAGGATGTGTGCTTATTTGTGCGCGTGTGTACGTGTATATTATAAAGGTTGTTGTTGCGCTCTCTGCGCCGTTGTAATGAAGTGTAATATGTGCTGCATACATTATGGCGCACTTGTGGGCAAGCGTTTGGTTTGAGTCTGAGGTGAAACGGAAGCGCGGGGTTTGTGCCAATGCTTGCTCGCATTGATTTCGTTTTAGAATTCGCTAACGAACACAAAGTGTGAAATTACATTAGAATAAATCTGTGTGCAGAGCATATGCGCCGCTTCACAGCACAGCCGGCAGCGGCATTTGCAGAATTTCAATGAGCAAAAATGTAGCTTGAAATTTTGAAATTTTTCAAAAAAAAATTATCTTTTTTTTGTGTTTTACATTTTGTTAGATTTATTTGCGACTAGTGCAAAATTTACATATTTCCAACTAAAAATTTATATTATTTTTTTGTTTCTGTTTGCATTTTTCAGAAGACCGCCTTGACAAAGTGGAGGAATCGACACCGAAACGTTTCACCACAACGTCCAATTTGCAGTTAAAGCCCAGCGCCGACGATGACTATACCGAGTACACGTGCCAGGCGAAACATAAGGCACTAGCGCCCGACATGCCGATGCGATCCAGCGTACAACTTTCTGTGCTGTGTAAGTAGAGACGACACCGAACTAGGGATACGGGTTCAAAATAACTTAATTAATTATATATTGCATATTTCAAATTACTGTGGCAATTTTAAAGAATGGTTTACAAATTTGTATCCTAGTAACATTTTATTATCCGTTTATTACCTATAACGTCATAGAAATAGTTTCAAAATTGAGAGCATTATAAACATTCCTAAAAATGTCGTTACAACCATTTCCCCTATTCATGGCGCACATTTTCGAAAATTATTTTTTTAATGCCGATTTGATTTTTTTGACAATAATACATTTTATTATATTAATTTAAGTATTTGCTCTACACGTGGTGTAATATATAAAAATGTTCCTCTCCACCTCGATATTGTTTCTCTCTCTTTGAAAATTATTAAGTAAATATAAACCACGACGTAGGTTGTTGTCAAAAATCAAAAAGACAAACTTTTAAATAAGGCAGAAATCCAGGTGAGTTCGCTCAATTTAAGTTCTCATACCTACTTTCATAACCTTTTTATTAAACCATGGATCTACACATTAAACTTAAAGGTTTGTCAAGATTCAGTTCATTTAATATTTTGGATTTTAAATTCCATGTGTAAAAACTGTCATTTTTATAATTTTTCATAACTATTCCATATTTTTAAAGTTACTCTCAAAAGGGATTTTTGTAGCTACCACAGCGATATGTCGAATTATAAATATCTGGTTTGTTTGTTACATCCCTAATCTCAAAATTTGGCATCAGTGGCGGCTAGCTTAATTGAAGCTTATAAATTTGCATATTTAACATATTTCGCGCGAAAACCCCAGTGGAAAATTTGTAGATCTTCCAAACAATTCACTAGTGAATTCAGTGTTGGAGAATAAGGCCTTAAAATGTCATTATAGTTTTCAGAATAACATGAATATTTACTTTATGTATATCAAAATTCAGTGATAAAATTTTAAGCCTGATATATTAATACCAAATTCGCTTGTGAAATTGTTCAAAGGTTCTAAAATGTTCCACTGGGAACAAGTAGACATACACACACACAAACAAAGCACTTTAAATGCAGCTCATTAAAAACGATTTTGCAAAATTTTCAAATTTGTCATATAAAAAAATATATTAAAATATGACAAAGCGAAAAAAGAGCACGTTAAATTCAAATTTTGCGCAATTTGTTGACCGCACTTGTTTGCACCACATTCACTTACACACATACATACACGCCTCGGAGTATGTTTGTGTGCAATTGTGTGCACATACTCTTGGCTTATGTTTGCCATGGTACCATTTGGCCAATGGCTTTAATCCCTTTTAATTGGGCTTCATTTATTTCAATAATGCGCCGCACAGCAGGCGCAAGAATCAACAACACGAAGCGACGTCTAAATAAATAAAAAAGTTAAAAGCGAAAAAAAAATCGAATACAAAAATTTTTTTTTATAAAATTTATAATGAAAAACCATAATCGTCATAATAATCCTGTCGCTTTACAGCGACCGAGGACGACATCGACAACGACGACTGACAGCAGTTACCTACTTGCTGATGGTTTTTGCGGCGACGGCAGCGACAATGGCAGAGATGGCGGCAACAGCTGCAGTCAGTAGCAACCGCAACCCATCGTTGCCACCGCCGCCCGATCGCGCTCTTCGATAGTGTTTCATTGCTAGCGGCCGCAAACTGACCGCGCACAACATAACTAAACGCGTCAATAAATGCAACAAAAATGCATACATACACAGATACATACATATGTACATACCCACATATAACAAAATATGAAAACACTGTAAATTTTGTTGGAACTCATGAAAATCGAGTGTAATTTAATCATAATCATAAATTAATTTTAAAACCACCTGAGACCACCTGCCACCACTCTCCATGCTCTGATTTGCGTAGTGTATCGGGGAGTCATGCGGCGATTGATTAAAATATGCTCGTTGACAGCGGTCAAGAATTCAATTTAAAAAATTGGCATTTCTTGTTTTTTAATAACCACGACTAAACTTTATAACTCACAAAATTAGTTGATTTAAATTGGATTATAATGGATACGACCTAAAGAAAAACAATTGTCAATATACATGGTATCGGTTATTATAACCACGCAAAAAATGCAAAAAACCGATAGATAACTTTGTTATTTTTTCTAAAAAATTCCGACGTTTGTTATTCTAATGTGGCTTTCAGTAACAATTAATTAGTAATATATCTAGTATGTACCACTGTGTTCGATAACTATTGTACGCTCAGTAAAACCTGTTCAGAAATACGTTAGAAAGAAACACAAACTCACAAAGACATAATATATATAATTATTGCTATATTTCTGGCAAGCTAATAATTATAACCTTATATTACCTATAATCTAACCAGAAGCTGTGAAAAGCAGGTTCAGGTTGTCAAAACTAGGAACTAACCAAAATTTGAGCGGTATTAAATAGCAATTCCCACATTCGTGCTATCGTGCTAGATCGGACAACTGTGACAATTCATAACATGTATATTTAGATAACTAGCTGACCCGGCAAACATTGTGCCGCTCAAAATTGATTTTTGGATTAAAATTATTTCTAGTATTTAAAATTCCACACGATCCGTTCTTGAGTGATGCGTATTCATTTGTTTTATATATTGGGTTGTCGAAAAAGTCTTTTCGTATTTTGTCAATAGATGTCAATGGAGGCGTCTATCTCCAGTGCTATCAATCACATTGTGTCATGCCATATGGTGTTGGAAAGGTGACATTTTAAGCTTCATTTAAGCAAAAAAAAATTAAATTCGGAGAAGTTGAAAAAAAGTTACAGCTGTTCAAAAATGAGTGAAAATAATGAAAAAAATCGCTATATTTTTAAATTTTTGTATAAAAAGGGAAGAATGCCACGCAAGCCACCAATGAAATTTGTGAAGTTTATGGAGACGATGCTGTATCAGTTCGTGTAGCACAACAATGGTTCGCTCGCTTCCGTTCTGGAAATTTCGATGTGAAAGATGCACCTCGCTCTGGTCGACCTATCGTTGAAAAAGTCGATGAAATTATGGAAAAGGTTGACCAGGACCGTCACATAAGCAGCCATGGCATCGCCAAGGAACTAAACATTCATCATCAAACGGTTTTGAACAATTTAAAAAAGGCTGGCTACAAAAAGAATCTCGATGTTTGGGTACCACATGAATTGTCTGTGAAAAATTTAATGGACCGAATTAACATCTGAGATTCTTTGCTGAATCGAAATAAAATCGAACCATTTCTGAAGCGAATGGTAACAGGAGACGAAAAGTGGATCAAATACGCCAATAATGTGCGAAAAAGATCATGGTGCAAGCGTGGTGAAGTTCAACAAATGGTTGCAAAGCCAGGATTGACGCCTCGAAAGGTTATGCTGAGTGTTTGGTTTGGAAATGGATTGGAAAGGAATCATCCACTATGAGCTGCTCCAGCCTGGTCGAACGATTGATTCTACACTTTACTGTCAACAACTGATGAGATTGAAGCAAGCAATCGAAAAAAAACGGCCAGAACTAATCAACAGAAAGGGCGTCGTCTTCCATCACGACAACGCTAGACCACACACATATTTGATGACTCGGCAAAAACTGGGAGAGCATGGCAGGGAAGTTTTGATGCATCCACCATATAGCTCTGACCTTGCACCATCGGACTACCATTTGTTTCGGTCAATGCAGAACTCTCTTAATCTAGTAAAGTTGGCTTCAAGAGAAACCTGTGAAAATTACTTGTCGCAGTTTTTTGCCGAGAAACCACAAAAGTTTTACACTGATGGAATAATGTCTCTAGCGGAAAAATGGCAAAAGGTGGTCGACCAAAATGGTACATATTTGGTTTAATAAAGTTCATTATAAATATAAAAAAAAATGAGTTGAAGTTTGATTATAAATACGAAAAGACTTTTTCGACAACCCAATATATAGATGCCGAATTGATATCAGATGACTTCATCTTAAATCCCAGTGCTGTAGGGCAAATAGTTTCAGAGCTAGAGAGCAAACAAAATAAGGGTTGTATGTAAGGTACCCCACCTCCTTTGTGGATCCCGCTGATTTGTATACATTTACTCCGAATTTATATCATATGACTTCATCTTAAATCCTAGGTTTTGAATATATCAATTTTTAATAATCCCAATGTTCATCGCTGGCCGCAAACTAACACAACAAAAAAAAATAATTCAAATCGGACGATCCGTTCTTGAGTGATGCGTGTTCATAGGTATGCAACTTTGTTTTATATATAGACTAGTTTTATATATAGACTAGCGGCATATGATGCAATGCCACTTAAAAAAAGTTGTTTACCAGAACTTCCCGGTACTCCCCGTTAGTAAGCGGAACTTCCCGGAACTCAGAATCGTTGTAACGATTCTGAGTCACGGCGGTGAAATTATCGGCAGTTACCATACAAACTGATAAACAAAATCTCAAATTTTTAGGAGCAATATTAGCAATGACATAGTATATTTTCACTTAATTAAACAAATTGTGGGCGTAATAAGTGGGCGTGGCAGATTTTGTATATACTGTTACACTTCCCGGTGCATCCCGTTACATGTTTTCTATAGCGCATCAAGTTCCTGAGCAATGATGGTAGGCGTAAAATTGATCCACCATATTTTTGAAAGTGGGCGTTAAATTGATCAAACCACGCCCATTTTTGGGAAAGTCATCGACAGTGCCAATACAAACTCAGATACAAAATTTCAGATTTTTAGGAGCAATATTAGCCACGTTATCGCATATTTTCTATTATTTTCAAAGTGGGCGTTAAATTCATCCAACCTCGCCCATTTTTGGGGTAATTATCGACAGTGACTATACAAACTCAGATACCAAACTTCAGAATGCTAGGAGCAATATTAGCGAAATAATCGAATATTTTAACTTAGTTTTACAAATTGTGGGCGTAATAGGTGGGCGTGGCAAAAATTTTAAACCTAAGTTGGCGTGAGCACAGCAACTTCCTAAAATTTCATCAAAATCGGATGAATGGTTTAGACGCCCAATTGGTACAAAGAAAGAAAAATAGAAAAACTATATAACTATATATCCAACTAGCTTATAGTACCCGGATTCTTTTTCGAATGTAGTTAGCTAACTTCCTGTTAGAACCTGTTGTGGCGTTTCTGATCATTCCCACTTTTTGGTGAAGTTGTCCACAGTGGGCAAACAAATTTAGATAACAAATGTAATATTTTTAAGAGCAATTTTAACTCCAGGCCATACAAAAATTCGGGTTCGATAAGAATCACCCAGTCTCGCTCTTTTCCAAGTCTTGGAGTGCAGGCGAAATAAAAATGGAAAATATTGACAATTCAAATTTTAATTGTTAATGTTTATGTAATTTTTTAATATCATATTTTGTTATGATCCAAATTGTTTACCTTCCATATTGCCTTTACCTTTAAAATGATTATTTTAATGATTAATTATTGATTAAATTTATTGAATGTTCCCAAACATTTTGAATTTTGGTTTAACCGGATGTTTTACCTCAACTCAAAATTATTTAACTAACAATTTAAAATATATTTTACTGTCTAAAAACTCAATATAAAATTTTTACAAAACATTTCGACTTATGTTTTTATTATGACGCAATTCAATTGATTTTAATCGATAATTCGTATCGCTTATCTTTATACACCTTTCACTATTCCGTCTAATAAAACCGGTTCATATGAATGTTTTAGATATCAGAATGTGCCCGCGGGGGAAAGCACAAAATGCTTTTAATTGGACCCACAGTGCGATGCACGCACTCACTCACATATATACACACACAAACTCAAAAACACGCGCATGCAATTTCAAATTAATTATGAATTTTATCGAATGCAGCGATTTCCGTTCGTGTACAGCGAACGAATGAGAGAACTTGCGTGTGATCGAGCAAGCCGGTCGCCACAGTTGCCGCCACTTCCGCTTCCGATGGTGACCGGAAACACGTGTAATAATTTCGCTGATGCGCATAATAGTTTTAGCGAGCGTACGCGATGCCACACCTTCTTTTTATTGTACATTTTTATTTTTTATCAATCCTTTAGCATTGTTTTCGAATGTGTGCCTGTGCCATGCGATTTTGTATCGCTAACATATCCTGCTTGCGGACTGTGCGCGACGTGTCGAGTGCAGGGACGGTGGCAGGCGCAACTATTTTGTAATTTTAGTGCTTCTGCTTTGCTGTTGCAGGCAATTACTTTCGTATTAGTAAAAACAAAAGCTGCAAAAATACAACAAAAAACGCTTTGTTTTTGTTATGTTACCGTCTGGTAAACATAATATTGTAATTTTTTAGATTTTGACACGACTCACTGACAAACTTACAGCTATTAAAAAATAGTAAACAAAAATTTTTCTAAATTATGATTTCTGTTTGTTTAATTTTTGTATTATTTGCAAAGGTGGCTATCGCACGTCAAGGAAAAGTTTTTGAGTTTTCATAATTCCTGGAGCCACAGCTCAGCGTTCTAAAACGTCGATCACACTTTACTTTGTGTTTGCATTATGAAAATTCTTAAAGGTTTGACACATGTTTCGGGACTTTTTGTTTATGTGCTGATCTTTGGTTATGGCGACTAAAATTCAGCTGATCTATTCAACTAATCCTTACAAAGAGATTAATGTGTCTTGATACAAGTCTCAGCATTTTTTCTCTTAAAAAAAGAATTTCCGAATTTTTTCGACATGTGTCTCATTTTTGGACTACGTTAAAGTACTGTGCTCACAAATTTGTACACACTGCAGCTGTTTTTAGCGTTTAGTCGTGCATGGTGCGTGGGTGTAAACACGCATTGTGTGGATAAATATGTGTGTGTGTATTACGTACATGTATGTGCGTGCATGCCTTCATTATTGCATGTTGCGCCTGAAAGTGCACTTTGTTTTCTGCAATTACACTGCGTCATATTAATTATTTGCTATTATGGCAACGCACGCGCACGCATCCCTCTAACCACTCGACGCATCATGTAAAGCGTTTTTAATTTAATTTTGGCCTTTTTTGCCGCCTGCAGCGTTTTGTGTGCGTGAGTTTTATGTTTGCTCGCATATACGTGCGATTGTGCGCTGTTATTCGTCCATTGCGGCTGACCGCTTGTCAAACCCCAAAGTGAAATGTTTATCAACATTTCACGTTGCCACTGTTGCTGTTGGTGTTGCTGTTGGTGTTGGTGTCGCTGCCGCTGCTGTTACCGCCAGCGGCTCATCGCTGGGCGCTGTCAATGTATTGTATTAAATTTCAATTTTCACACTCACCGCGCGGCGGCTTTACATTTTATCTGAACAACTACCGCCCGCACCTTTTGCACCTTTCTAGCAATGCACACTGATTGGAAAACATTACATACCTTTGCAATATTAAAAAAACCCTTTAGATATATTGTATATAAAATGAAATACTTAAAAACATTTTAAACCGGCTTAAACTACCGCGATGTTTGAGACCCTTGTTTTTTCTTAAATTTTTTTACGAGGATGTTAAGGATCCTCCCACACTGGTGCCAATTAATGATTTTTTGTTTAGACACTTCTTAGTGCATTGTGTATAAGTATTACAATTTGTATTGAACATATTTTATTTATATTAAGCGATAATTTAATTTCATAATTATTTTTATTATTGGTATAATTTATAACCAGTGTGCACGTGTGGGTCTACCGAATACGATGCGCAAGCCTTATGAAAAATGCGCGCGTCCGCCAATTTAATTTAAAAACGGTGGCGCACAACGCGGTTAAATTCAAATGAAATAAATTTGAAACCGCGCCGCATATGCAGCAGCATCATGCGTGACTCAGCGCCGCGGCGTGTTTGAGCTTGCAACTGCTGCCGCCGTTGGCCAGGTATACAGGCATATTCACGACTCCTTCGCGCCTCATTTCAGGCACCACCACCGCACCGCCGGCTTGTAATCTTTTAATGATAAAAAATGATCAGCAATGCATAAACGAGTGCGCGCGGGCAAGAGTACGAGTATGTATATATGTATACTCGTTTATAAATACATATATATACATGTATGAAAAATATTATCAGCGGAAGCGGAAATTTCCTAATTGTGCCAGCTACGCGGCCACATTTGAAGATGCCAAAACCAAAACTTCATTTTTTCATGTATATTATTTTATATATAATTAATTTTTTAAATGAAAGATATTTTAGAGAAATTTACAATATAAAATAAGCAAAAAGTGATCAAAGTATTTTTAATATTTTTACCACTTAAGTGTTAAAGTGGAATTGTTAACTTTTGGTTAAGATACCCTCGTATATGCGCTTTGTGGGGGAGGGGGGAGAATTGTGCTTCGTTAAAAGTCGCGTGCAAATCCCAGCTAAATTTTATTGATAATTAAAATTAAATAACAACTACAACAACAAGGACAGTAAAAACTGTTTCATTAAATTAAATATTTTTTATATCGCTGCGTTGTTTTGCATTTATTTTATATTATATTATTTTATTTTAAATTCGTGTGAATTATTTAAACTGATGAATATTAAAGAATTAAAATTGAGCAAAAAACAAAAAAACAAAAAAATGAAATTGTTTTTTGTGCTTTTGACGTTAGCTTGGTTCGAAGGGGCGTGGTTGTTATTATTGTCGCCGTGTGGCAGTTACACTGTCATTACGACACCCGCTTGCATACACACAAACACGCACACATACATCCAACCAGCCCCTTTTACCATATGTTTGCGGTTTGCACACATTTGGTGGATTCTGAGGGTGGAGGGTGTTAGTCGCAGCACCATTAAAAGTGAAAAAAACACGATCGCTCTAATTAAAACGATAAAATATGTTGTTTATTCAATTGCATCGAGTCGCATCAAGCCAACTTAATTCGGCGGAATTAAAAACTGAAAAAAAAAAAAAAAGTTTTTAAATTCCGCATTTCGCACTCACCCGCTCAGCACGCGCAAACTGAAATTTCTGTTTAAAAATTTGCACGAATTCCTGCACAAATGGTGGAAGCGTATTTTCGACTCTTAGGAATATTTGGCAGAATTTTATTTAAAATAATTTGTGTTTTGGGCTTTGGAAATATGCTCATGGGCACTTATCGCACTTGGCCACTGTAAGCTATTTTAAATCGAAAATAAAGCTAAAACTCTAAAAAGGAAATAAAAAAAACATTTCAAAAGCAAACAAAATTACACAACTCAAAAAGTTATGCTTCTTGCATACGTGGAGGTATGATTGAATAACAAGGTTTGGAAAGTAGAAATGATAAAGCAAATTGAGCGAACTCAACTCGGTTTCTGTTTTATTTTTCTGCCTTATTTTAAAGTTTGTGTTTTTGATTTTTGACAACAAACTACATTGCAGTTATTATTTACTTAATAATTTTGTAGCAATCATGACAACTAAACAAAAATGAAACTTTTTTCTACTTTCCTTACTTTATATTTATTAAGCGATGCGTGTAGGTATGCAAAATGTTGACATCATTTTACATAAATTTTTTTTAAATTAATATACAATATTAAGATATGCTAATCATAGGTATTTTCTTGACAAGAAATGTACTGGTTATACTCCCTGTAATTAACAAGTAGCGATAGTAAATTAATATTTGTATTTTTATTTTTGGGAAATATGTAATATATTTTCTCTAACTACGTGAATTTGAAGTTCCTTCTTACATGTATGCTGATCGGTTATACTTAACGCTTACACAAGTTGCATATATTAGTAATATTTCTTGTTACTAGACCGTCATTTGAACAGTAAAGTTTCTAACTTTCAAATTGTAAAAATTTAAAAATACCAAATTTGTTTTTATTTATATTTGTATATCTATAATATTTTAATTTGTGCTTTCAGATCCTCCTGGTCCACCCTACATTGAAGGCTATACACAAGGCGAGACTTTACGACGTGGACAAACAGTGGAATTGGTGTGTCGCAGTCGAGGTGGAAATCCTCCCGCACAACTAATTTGGTATAAAAATGGATCGCAGATACGCATGGCATACAGGTGCGTTTTATTTTGTAAAAAAGACCTTGTCCATATCTTTCAATGCGTTTTTAAAATTTGTAAATACTTATCAACCAACTTACAAAAAATAACAAAGAAAATTGAAATTTTATTTAATTTCCACTTAAAATTTGTATTTTATATAACAGAACTTCAGGACGTCTGTCGGAAAATATTTACACCTTTACTGCGGAGGCGGGCGACAATAAAGCACGTTTCCGATGTGAAGCGAGCAATGTCATGTCTCAAACGCCACTCAAGGCCGAAGTCGATTTGACAGTACTGTGTAAGTAACTTATAAATTGGTAATTAAGTCCCAACCTGAATTTTTTGTCTATATATATTAAAAATGAATGTATCTTTCTTTCTATCTTTCTTTGTACCAAATGGGCGTCTAAACCATTCATCCGATAGTGATGAAATTTCGAAAAGTTGCTGTGCTCACGCCAACTTAGGTTTAGGGCAAAGAGAAATTTTGCCACGCCCAACTATTACGCCCACAATTTGTGAAATTAAGTAAAAATATTCGATTATTTAGGTAATATTGCTCCTAAAAAATTTGGTATTTTAGTTTGTATGAGCACTGTCTACAACTTCACCAAAAATGGGTGTGGTTGGATCAATTTAACGCCCACTTTCAAAATAAAAATGGTGGATCAATTTTACGCCTACCACCATTGCTCAGAAACTTGATGTGCTATATAGAAAACATGTAACGGGAAGCACCGGGAAGAATAACAGGATATAAAAAATCTGCCACGCCCACAATTTGCTTAATTAAGTGAAAATATACGATTACATTGCCAATAATGCACCTAAAAATTTGAGATTTTGTTTGGTAACTGCCGATAATTTCACCGTCGTAACTGAGAATCACTATAACGGGGAGTACCAGGAAGTTCTTTTAATATCTTATTTTTTAGGTGGCATTGCAACACATGCCGGGCATTCTCTAGTTTAATATAAAAATGTACAAAGAAAAAAAGGTTATGAAATATTAAATCCGTACTAACTGTGTTTCTTCTTTACGTACTCTGTTTCTGCCTGCATATTTTGTGTTGTCCACAAGAGCACTTGTTCCTTTTTGGTACATAGGGTAAAGAATGTCGACATTGCTTGTCGGAATGTTCATCAAGTTCTTAAAGCATATTTAACTAGTTTTATCTAGAATCATGTTTACGAGTATATCCAATCAGTTAAATTAATATTTTCAAAAAATAAATCTATCTCCGCTCTACCCTACAAAAATACTTAGTCAAATATACACACACACATAGTAAGTAGGAAATCCACTCACACATGCATAGCGGGAAGCAGTTAAGTTTAAGAGTAGCTCTGAGTCCCCTCGCAATTAGTTAAAAGTTTGTTTAGTGCTTCGACACACTCAAACATACACATTGACACGATATGTCGTGTGTTGCTTGTGTGTGAGTCAATTCCTTTCCTTTGCTCTGCGTCTTATGCTGCTTTGTCAAATCAAGAATTGCAAATTTTCTTCAAGTGTTTGAAGCTTGTTAAGGAAAAATGTTCTCTAAATCTAAGAGAAAAAAAATAAATTCATGCAAAAAGCAAGTAAGAAAAAAAGGAAACAAAATCCTTAAGCGAAAGAAAGCGTAACATATTCCCCTGTCAATATGTAAAAGAACACTCGCTTACACACACACATACACGCGCAGACAAATACATACACTCGCACTTAATCCACACTCTTCTGGTGCTTCTGCTTGTTCTCCTTCGTCTTACACTTAAAACCCCCTTTCAAAAGTATGTGACCACTTATAAATTAATTTTTCTCACATTTTTTATACACATATATAAATGTTACTTTAAGGTTTGGCACTCTACGAAATTTTCCTAATTTTAAAATGAAATTATTTTGACTTTCTTTGTTGGAAAATTAAAAAAAAAACAAAAAAACAATTCCTTGAAAAACCTTGAATTATTAATAACATCTTGTGAAAAGTAATATCTCACATATTTATTGAATTTGTTCATGACTAGCGTAGAGTAGATATCTCCGACTTTTGGTCATGACTGTGTGTATGCTTAGCTATGCCACGCATATTGAAATTTAAATATTTCAAAGATTTAAAGCCGCAAGGAAGTAAAAGAAGACGCCATGACACTCGAGTGGCAGCACCAGCAGCCGCTAATATTCTGTTGTTACTGTCGCTACTGTCTCTTCGTTTTTCACTGCTTCTCTTGCTGTGCATGTACTTTTTGATGACGTAGTAGAGCAGGCATTACAGCTGCCAACGGCCCAAGTGAATACTCGTACTGTTCAGCATATGCTGGCAGCAGAATGCCAAATGTTTAACAATGTTTGTTTCAACAAACAAAAGACAACGCATGATGACTATCATTCAGGTTTTAATTTTATTTGTTATATGTAAGTACATTAGTTTATTTAAATAAGTTGGAATGGAAATTCAATTTAAATAGTTCTCGAATAAATTAATTACATGTCTACAAACTACAAAATTCTTTTTTTAATTTGATTTAAATGTTTTCTTAAATATCTCTTGAACGAGTTAAAAATCGTTAAATTCTTCTAGCGGAAATGTTAGTAATATTATTTAATTACATTAGCTACTAGCCATTGATTTCGTTTTTACATTAAAGTCAATAAAAAAAAATACAAAAAAAAATAGAGTACAATACATTTCAGGTACATGATATAAACAATTCAGTATGTTTGCGCTTTAAGCCTTGTGATTAATTGGCAACAAAACAAGGAGGTTTAATCTAAAAAAGTATCCAAGAAAAAAGAAATAAAAAACATTAGTTTTAATTTATTAATATACTAGCGAATGCCCGGCATGCGTTGCAATGCCAATTAAAAAAAATGGTAGCAGAACTTCCCGGTACTTTCGTTAGAAACAGAACTTCCCGGTACTCTTGTTAGTTAGCGGAACTTCTCGGTACTCACCGTTGTAGCGATTCTGAGTTATGGCTGTGAAATTATCGGCATACAAACTCTGAAACAAAATCCCAAATTTTTAGAAGCAATATTAGCAATGTCATCGTATATTTTCACTTAACTAAATAAATTGAGGGCGTAATAAGTGGTCGTGGCAAATTTTGTATTTCCTGTTATTCTTCCCGGTGCATCCCGTTACATGTTTTCTATATAGCACATCAAGTTTCTGAGCAAATGGTGGTAGGCGTAAAAATGATCCACCCTTTTTTTGAAAGTGTGCGTTAAATTGATCCAACCACGCCCATTTTTGGGGAAGTTATCGACAGTGCCAATACAAACTCAGATACCAAATTTCAGATTTTTAGGAGCAATATTAGCCACGTTATCGCATATTTTCTATTTTCAAAGTGGGTGTTAAATTGATCCAACCTCGCCCATTTTTGGGGTAGTTATCGAAAGTGTCTAAGCAAACTCAGATACCAAATTTCAGATTTTTTGGAGCAATATTAGCGAAATAATTGAATATTTTAACTTAGTTTTACAAATTGTGGGCGTAATAATTTTCTTTGCCCTAAACCTAAGTTGGCGTGAGCACAGCAACACCCTTAAATTTCATCAAAATCGGATGAATGGTTTAGACGACCATAAGGTACAAAGATAGAAAGAAGAATTCATTTTTATATATATAGATTTCCGTGGAAATTTGTTCGCAATTCTTACCGTATTACACAATTTTCATATTTGACGAGGATCCAAATGATTAGAACGCCATCTATGTTCAAAAACAAATAGAAAATATGATGAAAATAATGCTAAAGAGACGTTTGGCTTAAACATTTAGACATTTTTATCAACAATATTAAATGAAATTGATTTACAAAATTAAGTATTCAGGTCAGATTCATCTTCTGTGAAGCCAGTTCTAATACAAATTAATTTAATGATAAGTTTAATTTAAAATCTTGAGTATTTTAAATATCTATTACTTCTTTGTTTTCAGATATATATTTAAAACATTTCTTTAGATACCAATTTTTTTAAATGGAATTGTAAATCAGAACATGTAATTCTTAAATTTTTACACAAAGTCAAAGTTCCTTACAATATATTTAATTTGATCTTTCCTTGCCTTAGGAAATCTCTACTAACTCCCATTGCGGTAATTTGAAATACTATCATTGAAAACAAATGAAAAATAATCCGGCAAGAAATGTACCTGATATTTGACCTGTAATTTATCCAATAGCTCTATCAGTTAATTTGTTCATCACATTTTTAAAGACTTCTGCAAAAAGTTAACGAAAATAATGATTTGGTGTATCTGTCAGGCATTTCATTCAAATACAATGTTACTTATCAATTTAAAATTAATTACAAAAAACACATTTTTCAAATTTATTCGCGATAAAACAATAACAAATTTCACTCCTTATTTCCTTTTAAAATTTGTTTTGTTGTTTTTGGTCTCGGTTTTGTTGTTTTTCTTGCTGTTTACATTCAATGGTCGCACTTTGCTTACTTTTTTTGTTTTTGCTTTTCTTGATGAAGTAAAAATGAATTGGTTCCCTTGATATGAGTTTGTACATACACATTCGCACACGCATGAACACATCGACACCAACTTAACACAAGCAAACAAGAAACGCACGTACACATACATCATCTTCATCTTCAACGGAGACTGCAGTATAATATAACAACAACAAGAAAAACAACGAACGCAACAACACATCACATAATTTATGTATAATGAATAAAGCGTACAAATACATCAACAACAAAAACAACGAAAACAATATCAAAAATTATTCTTGCAAATAGGAGAACATGAAGAAGAAGTAGAAGAAGCAACGCAGAGGAAGAAAAAACCAAAAACACATAAATTTATGCGAAACATGCGATGAAATTCCCGCCGCACAGGCCACCTTCGCACTCACCACTTCTAGCAAATGGCGGCCGGGCAGGGAGATGGCACATATGTAGCGTATGAGCAACAAACTCATCAAGCCCAAGTAGCGAGGCTTTGATGATGCGCCCAGGGAGGCCATCTCATTTTTCGAATATAATTTCTATTTGGTTTAATTTAATGTTTTTTTTTCCAAATTCTCATTGCGAAAAAAAGTTTTTACAAAATTTTAATTGGCAAAATAATTTCTTTAACTTTTTAATTAGTTTTGTACTTTTTGCCAACGTGTGACATTATCATACGAGTAAGACTTGCGCTTTCATACAATTTTGTAAATTTTAAAAGTAACTACAATATGCAATTAAATTAATCCAGTAATTTCACTTGTGTTTGTAATTCAGTATTTGTAAGCGAGAAATTTTTACGATCAGTAAAAACTGTCAACTAATACGTAAGAAAGAAATGCAAAATAATTTATATTTATTCCGAAGCATTTAAGAGTGTAATGATTAGAAAGTAAATACCAATTCAGTATCGCTACCGGTTAAATTACAGGTTATATACCAGATATATTCGTTGCAGGATTATATACCAATTATTTGTTACTATATAGTTTAGTTAAGCAAAAACATTAAAATGTTATTGAAGTAAAACGCAAAAACATTTCAGTTGAGAATTTAAAAGCATTGAATAAAATTAAAAAATAATCACTGATGCGGGATTTTTTAATAATAATAGCAACAATTTTTTTTGTCAGTACGTTGGACTACCCAAGTCAGTAGACACTTTTATTGCACAGCGTCGCATGCTACTTATCCATCATTCCTGCTGCTTTCTTTCCTTATTATTTTTCGACTTTCTGCTTTCTATACAGCAATCTTTCTTAAACCACCTCTGCTCAGCTCTGTTCCGTTCCGTTCCGTTTCGATCTGCTCAGCTTAACTTATATTTTTCTTTATACTATGTTCATTTCGGTTTATACAGGGTAATTGAATTGAATTTATTATTCCTATTTTATCTCATAGTACTTACGATTACACTTTCGCATGTTGGCCAATAAAGCAAATGTTTAAAATACATCGACAACCGTCCATAAAATTATTAACTAAACAAATTTTGTGAATTTATAAATATCTATAGTAATGAAAGTTTCTTTCTTACTTTCTTTTTTGTATCATATGCGCGTAAAAACCATTCATCCGATTGCGATGCAATTTTTAAGGGTTGCTGTGCTCATAGCTGAGAATGGTTTTGGGATAAAAAAAAATTTGTCACGTTACCTTTTACGCCCACAGTTTGTGAAAATAATCAATTATTTCACTGATATTTTCACCAAAAATTTGTGTGATTGGATCACCATTGCTCAGGGAACTTGATGCGCTACATAGGAAACATGTCTAAGAGTATACAAAATCTACTTATTACGCAATTTGTTTAATTAAGTAAATATATTTGATTATTTCCCTAAATTTGCTCCTAAAAATCTAAAATTCGGTATATGAGTTTGTAGGGTCACTGTCGATAACTTCAACAAATAATGGGCGTGGTTGGATCAATTTAACGCCCACTCAGAATAGCAACAACGGGGAGTACCGGGAAGTTCCTTTAACTAATTATCTATCAAATATTAATATTCAAAACAAAACCCAGGCAACGCTGGTACTATAAGCTAGTTTAAAATAACTGTTGTGCAATATAAATAAGTTCAGTAAATTTTATAAATTTTATCAATTTAATTTTTTATTTAAATTATTAATAAATGCGATAAATATTAAGAATTATATAAATTCAAGATTGTCAGATGTTAAGAAGTTATAATAATAATTGCCGTTAAGCACCCTGTGCATGTTCATATGTATGTGTGTGCTGAGTGAAATATTAAAAAGGATAATGCGCACACATGTAGCCCTCCTGTCAGTCCGTCTGTCATATGTTGGCTGCCAACTCTTCGTCATACAAAATATATAACAGCATATCCCAACATATTTCCACATACATTTACACATTCGAGCACATAGAAACATGTTTAGCAAGAGCTCGAACGTTATTAGAAAAATTAAATTCGCTGCTGCTGCTTTTGGAAGCGGAAGCTGACTGAGGGGTGTACGGGCGCATCAGCTTTACCTCAGCTTTTTCTAACCACATTCTGGAAACATACTTTCGCCTTGTCTGTTTGTCTGTCTGTTTGTTTATTTATTTATTTGTTTATTTGTATGCGTTCTCTTCGTTCATTTTATCCTGTTTAAATATTAATGAAAAAATACAACTACAACAACAACAAAATAATAAAATAAAATGTAACTGAAGTATATCATTTTTTCACCGCTCCTCCACATCTTCTCTTTATCTTTTACACATACGACGCACTTTGTCTTCGTCAACCGCCGCTGAATGGAAAATACTCGAACCCAAAAAAATGGAAAAAAAACAAAACAGTCGCACCAACACACGTCTCCGTGACAGGAGCAACGGAGGCGCGCGTCGGTGACGTTGTGTCGCTCACCTGCACCACGGCGCCCTCAAATCCGCCTGCCGAAATTAAATGGATGGTCGCCGGACGGCAAATACGCAATGCGACATCGCGCACCAGCGTCAGTCCCGAGGGTAAGTTGCGCTTTTTCGATTTTAATTTTTCACCGCCGTCGCCGCTTGACAGTCACAGTGACGGAACGAACTGTTAAACAAGTTTTTGTAGATGTCTGACTATAAAAAAACACCGTATCTGAACAAGTGATGTTGACCGCTACGCTTGCAAAATGATGTCACAGTTTCAACCATCACTGTGCCTGTGCGTAACGTAACTCCCGCGGGAGCTTAAACTATTTAATCGGTTTTTGTGTATATTTAAGGGAAAATTCGATACTGCTATTTTAATTTGTAAAAAGTATATATTTTCTACACCTTCTCTCCCCCACACAGGTGGTTGGATAACAATCTCGAATATTAGCGCCGTGGTGGAGCCTAATAAACGTTCGCTGGTTGTCATCTGTCACGGACTCAATATGCAGCTAACGGAAAATGTTGTCTCGACGCATACGGTCAATGTACTATGTAAGTGCCTACCTTTCTGTTTTATTAACAATTAACTATTTTTGCTTAATGACTAGTCATAGGGGCGTCACAGTACTGGAGATATTACAATTAGTTTCAAATTGCGCTCAATGTAAAGGCAGCATTTTAAAAATTTGGAACTGAGTTTAGTATTTTTTTCGTTAGGTTTATTCAATATCTTTTCACTAAAATCACTATGGGCCAATCTAGGCCAATGTCAGACATCTGCCGCTAGAATATTCGCTAGAAAATGTCCGACAAAACAGTGAACCTGAGATCATTTGACACGATTACTAATATTCCTCATGACGGTGCATATGCAAATTTAACATGACTTAGTAATGTTAATAAGAGCATTGTAAAAATTTACATTAATATAAAACTTGTTTACGTTTTCAAAGATTTTGTAAAAATTTCAATGCTAATATTGTCATTACTATTGTCAAATATTATCAAATTATGTCAGAATTTCTATTTGGTTACTAAATAAAAAAATATCACTGAAAATATTGTATTCATTAAAGCTAAAAAATTGTTATCAAAAAAAGTGTTAATTTGATGGTTAAACTGACAAATATCTCTTTATGTTCCATTATGACATCGTTTTATTTATATTTAGGAACTCAGAAATTTACTGAAAAAACTAAACCAAGGTTTAAATTCAATTTGTCTAATTAATTCAAAATCGTTATCAATTTAAATTTTTTTATAAAACTACGAATTGCAAACCTTTCAAAAACCTTCAAATAAACAAATATTTTCCCTTTTCTGTTGTGAATGTTTCTTGAACATAAATTTCCAATTTATGCTTAAATAACGAATTTGTACAGCTTAAAGGATTTTAAAATGAATAGCCAGTCAACTGGCGCCACCTACACCCATTCTCACGAACCCACAAAAAAAAATTGCCCGCCGCCTTCTTAATGAATTGCAACTGGTACAGTAATTATCGTTTTTATATATGTACGTTTTTCAGTTATTTTTTTGTTCACTGGCTTTTCAGACTTTTCAGTTGACGACCTCGTTACCGCCGATTGCGCGCGTCCCTTTGTTAAGCGTGGCAACACCAACGCGCAACCAATTTCCATGACTGCGTGAGGTATAACGTTTGGCACCCGAATCCACTTTATTCGGGCAGAGTGAGTGAGTCATTTAAACTCGCTCGCGCTTAAAATTCGCATATGCCGTCGCGTCGTAACAAGCAATTTCTACAAATTTTTAACTTTCAGTTTCCTTTTTTTCGTTTTTAAATTTATTTTTTAACGGAAAGTATTGCACCTGTTGTTGTTGCAGCACCAACAATTGTTAAAGAGTAAATAAATAAAAAAAAATTTATGGAAGTCGAATGAGAATTTTACAATGAAGAAATTAAATTACGTTTAAAATATTCGCGTCAATTTGACATAAAAAAACAAAAAAAAACAAACAGTCTGCTATTGCAATCTGAAACTGACGTACAACAACAATACCGAAACCAGCATCTCAAGTTGACAATTTGTCATGTCAATTGCGAACTGTTAAATGCGAGTGTCATATTAAGGATATAACAAAAAAAACTTCAACAAAAATATAGAAGGCCTATTCTCTTAAACGCGAAAATGGTTGGAAAACCTCGAAACCTTGCAACTTCACAAACCTGTAAAAAGAACTGTCACACATTGTATGAAATATAAGAAGTTCTGCATACAAATTTGGTATAAAATTATCAAATTAACCAAATATTCATACAAATATAATTCCAAAAATGGTGGGCTAGGCTGGAAAGTTCATTAATCTTAATTAACAAATAAAACTTGATTCTATTAAAAAAGAACCCGAGCACCGCCGGGTAATTTAAGCTAGTAGATAATACTTCAGATAACTAGTAATAGAATTATCTTCGGTTATGCAGTAGCTTATATACCCTTCGCCATTTAATGCAAACAAAATGTGCTCTTAAAAAAAAAATGCATGTCTCTATTATATGTGGGCTTTTTTATTATCCGATCCCGACCGTGTTTTGTCAGTAAAGTGTTAAATATTGAATTTGTTTGTATGGGTGGGGGAGTAGTTATTGTCCGATCACGCCCATTTTATGGACTTCCATTTTCTGGCGTAGTAGTTAGCCGCAGTTTAAGAAATATCAATTTGATTGTTTTCTTATAATTTCGAATGGACAAATGTAGTTGCTGTATTTCCAAGAATTATACATGTAGAACTCTTCAGTCATAATTCATAACATTTACATATATAATTTAAAATTGAATTAAATATTTATAAGATTTGACTTAAAAATTGTGTGTGCCTTGAATTAAAATAAAAAAAGAAAGTATGAACCGTTCTCTCCCTTATCTGAAATCAACCCAAACAAACATCGTTGAATTGTGATTTGACTGTCAAATAATCGGCACATACAAAATCTTTTCTTTTTTATATATGTACATATGTATAAGTATGTGTGAATACTTAGTGCCCCTAGTAACCCCACTTTACCGTATCATTACATGTCAACTCGCTTTAGCAACCTAATGGTGCTAAATTGATTAAATTTCAAATAATTTCGAAAACAATCTTCACGTAAGTCCTTTGTACTTTGCACTTCATGAAATTTTGCTACACCTGTTAACTCACCGCCACACCCACTTTACCTCATATTTATTAGAAACAAATTGTCTTTTAATCACATTTCTGGCTTGCCATAAAGTGTTGTCATAATTGAATTTTCTTTTATAAAATCTAACTCCTTAAATTTTTTCTGTTTTTCTTCTGTTTTTGTGGAATGGGTTTCGATTTGATCTGAACTGTGCCTGCTTTAAGGCTTCTTCATCTTCTTCGGCACGCATTTGCAGCCGCTGTACGTGCTGCTTTGGCGTTTCCCGCTTTTACTGCTTGCTTAAAAATGCTGTAAACTTATTAAAAAGTTTTGTGGAAAGTTTTATTTAAAATCTTGTTAGTTTGCCATGAGCCAAGAAAAGACACGCAAAGTAAGGGTGAGATGAAGTACTGCTATTGTAAAGTATGGAAGTAGGATGAGCAAAAGTTGAAAGTTTATTGTCCGGTGTCTGTTCTCCTGTTAATGTTGTTGTTGTTGTTGTTATTCTGTATTGTTGTAAGTGATGTTGTTATTGCTGCTGCTGTTGGCTATCATAATTACTGCATTCTTATTTGAGTTAGTCGCATACGAAAAATTGGGCATTTAAACGAAGCAGCGTTAACCATCTTCTTCTTGAGTTTTAATCGAATTGTAATGAATTTTACTACTTGAAAAGATTATTTTGCCTTTTAGGGCTATTTGAGTTTTTTGATTTAGAATTTATTATTTTCAGCAAAATGGTAATCTTTGCTACTTGAGAGTGTATGGTATTTGCTATTTTGGACTCTTCATTGAAGTGAGAAAATTACAAAGATTTTCTAAATTGTTAAACAAAAAATTAATTTTTGTTTGAGGCTAAGTAAGGTTGAGAGGTTTTCTCGAGGAAATTACTTAAGCCACAAGGTCTAATGTGTTACAAATTGGCGTCTTCTCCATTGAAAATTAGGAAATGTTTTACACTTTTTTACCTCATCTTTATCTCTGAAATTTTTGTCAAAAATCTTTGTAATTCTAGACTTTTGGTTGAAAATGCAAAGTCGAGTTTAGTGAGTTTCCTTAGAAGGATCACTTCTTTCTACTCTTGCTGATCGTAAAAATGTATCTGGATATGATACATATATGCTTTTTTATTGTTTTTTGGTTTAAGTCAAACTCGAAATGTTTACATGACTCACAACACTAACTGTGAATTTAGCTTTAGCGTTCAATTCTGTTAACTTTCTCATATAATAATAAGCGAAGTAATAGTCCAACAAAACTTAAAATATTCTACAAAACTAAATACATTTTTTTTAACAATTTGCCTGAAAAACGTTCACTAAAATAAAATATTTTTTTTTAGGAAAAAAATTCCTTTAGCATAATATTAAAGGCTTTACACGTTTTTCTATTTTTTTTACATATTTTTAAAACTAATTTATGCAAAATCCAACATTTGCCATAAATTCCAACGAATTTACATGACAAGCTATGGTAATGGCTTGCCTAGATTTCTACTAATAAAAAGCAAAACAACAACAAATTCGGTTTAAAAAAATATCAAAAGCAACAACAGCATATACCGCGTTTAACTGCGTGTGCAGCAAACAAAACAACCCCTCTCGATGATGCCGCCATGCCACATCGAACGGCGTTGACACAACGTTACGTCGTCGGTCGTCAATGTACACATTTCCGCATGCAGCTCAATAAAATGCCTGCTGCTACTCCTAGCGCCTACCACAGCCATCAACGCCAACTCTACTACTGGTTTCCCTTTTTAATAAAATTAAATGTGCGAAATTATATTTTTATATACCTTTTCCGCTGTTGTTTGTTTTTTGTGCGCGTATTTTTACGATTTTTTTCATATTCTATTTTTTTTAATGAAGGCTTTACGCTTTTTACTACCGAGCGCTCGCAGTGATTTCGAAATAATTTTACGCGTCGCGCAATGCATTTGACAAAAAAAAGCACAAACGACGAGCGAAATCTAATGGAAATAATACAGAAACATTTTTTTTTTTATTTTACGTAAAAGGGTACGTGAAAGGGTGGCAACGCTGCAAATTGCAGTGCTTTAGAATTGGCGTGACGCGTGTTTTCAGCTTTTTCCGTGCGCTGTTTGGGAGCGTCATTAGAAACGCGTCACGCGCAGCAAAAATAAAATAAAATTGAAGAGAAAGGAGAGAAGAGAAGAGAAGTGCAAGACGCGTGTGCTCGTCGCTACTTAGTTTAGTGGATTAAAGAAGTCGCGTAGCATTTGCTCTCTCACGCATTCAATTCAATTCTGCAGAAATAGCTCAAAATTGTCGTTGTTATTTTCATACCTACATACATACATACATATGTTAATGGTTGGCGCCTTGCGAAAAAGAAAAACCGTAAAAATAAAAGTTAAGCGAACGCGCGTTGCAAATTTTAGATAATTCGCTTGACACGTCGTTCGCAATTCTAGCACAGCTGCTGCCAACACGGTATATCTGTTAACCCATTCGATGCAATCGTTGTCTTATAGCCACAAACAAATCGAAATTGACAAAAAATGTTAGACAATTGTTTTGTGTTCAAAGTTTAAGATTAGAGATGCGAGCTGCTTTGGCAAACTTAAAATTTACAAAACTCCCAAAGTCCAGTATTTATTAAGAATTTAGAGATTTCTTTTGAAGGTTTTTTCACTATATTTGACGGGTTTGGGTAGTAAAAACCAAAGTAGCGAAGGCGGATCCAAATTAGAGCAATACAGTGAAAAAGCAAATGTTCAGCTATTTCTTCTTCCGACAAAGGTCGTTTAAGGTTTACCTCATTTTATGTAGATATTTCATTACTCTGTAATGTCTGGTCAAGAGGCTCGTGAAAATGCAATTACCCGATCGAGAAAATTTTAGAATCTCAGTTGTTCTCTTTTCAGAATGATATAGCTTGCAAAATTTTGCTCCATGTTAATTTTAAGTTTTCATCCAATGTTGGTGTTGTTTTCCTTTTAACCATTTTTTGAATTCTTAATATAAAAGAGAAAATTTTAATGTACAACCACAGTTTTTGTGTCTTTTTCCATGCATATTGAAATCATTGAATTCAATATCCAAAAAGTTAAATTTTTAAAGTTTTAATTTAATTTGTTAATATAAAAAGTTGGTACAAAAACAATTGAATAATAAAAGATATCATTTGGTATCTGAGTTTGTATTATCACTGTGGGCGTGGTCGGATCAATTTAACGCCCACTTTCAAAAAAAGGGTGGATCATTTTTACGCCTACCACCATTTGCTCAGAAACTTGATGTGCTATATAGAAAACATGTAACGGAATGCACCGGGAAGAATAACAGGATATACAAAATTGTCCACGACCACTTATTACGCCCTCAATTTATTTAATTAAGTGAAAATATACGATGACATTGCTAATATTGCTCCTAAAAATTTGGGATTTTGTTTCAGAGTTTGTATGCCGATAATTTCACAGCCATAACTCAGAATCGCTACAACGGTGAATACCGAGAAGTTCCGCTAACAAACGGGAGTACCGGGAAGTTCCGTTACTAACTGAAGTACCGGGAAGTTCCGTTACTAACGGAAGTACCGGGAAGTTCTGCTAAGTGGCATTGCAACGCATACCGGGCATTCGCTAGTAATAAATAATTCACATCCTTCTCATAATAGAAATTTCACTTAAGAGTGATTAAAACTTTAAACTGCATTGTTGGGCCTCCCTTAATGTTTCTCTGACTTGATATTTGAACATTGTTGTTGCTAATTGTCAACAAAGACAAAATTTTTAACGCTTGAGCTCTAATAATAATTTTCTTTTTTATATTAACCTGAGGAAAAATTAACGAATTTTAAACAAAAATCGAAACTTTTTTTAGTACTCTCTTTTTAATTTCCAACAAATTTCGGACCCTTAAAGGGTTAAAAAGTTCTTCAACATCAGCGACAGCTAAAAAAGGAACTACAACAGAAGCCGAAACAGTAGGAGTGGTAGAAGCAATGGCTGCCGCTGAAAAACTGCTACCGCCAACAATTTCTGCAACTGCAAACGCCTCTACTACTGCTTCTCTCTGCCGCGCCGCCGCTTTTGCCCCACCTCTGCGCGTACACAAATTTGATCGATTAATAATGAAGCCGAAGTGGCGCTTAGCGGATTTACGTAAGCGTTGCCGCTGTCGCTGCTGCTGCTGCTGCTGCGGCAAGGCAACTTCATAATAAAGTGATTTACACTTACGCGCCACCTACCCAAATGGGGTGGACGAGTTGGACGAGCTGTGGGAACTAGTAAATTTGTTTTTATTATTGTTGTTGTTGGTGTTTTTGTTGCTCTGTTGTGCCAAAAGTTGTGCCAAAGCCAAAAAGAAGCCAACAGAGCAAAAAAAATAAAAAATTATAAAAATAAAAACGAGCGAGCACAGATGCTTTTAATTAATCGCGTGCAATGAACTTCGCGCCACCCACGCACTGCCGCTGCGTCTGCCAGTTTTTCGGCACGGATAATGTCCTTCATAGACAACGGGTTGCGAGTGACGGAAATAGAGCTGGCGTTTTGTGCGTGAGAGGATATTTTGCAACAAAAAAAAAAATACATATATTATTATGGTGTTGTTGTAGTAGATTTTAATGGCTAGCAAAAAAAAATACACATCTCGAAATTATTAGTAAACATTGAAATAACATATAAAAATTAATATTTGTTTTTATTTGTTTTTGTACCATATGTACGTCTAAACTGTTCATCTGATTTGGGTGACATTTTGGGGAGTTACTATGCTCACGTTCTGAAAGATTTTGGTATAAAAAACATTTACCACGTCCGCCTAATACGCATACAATTTGTGAAATTAAGCAAAAAAAAATTCGATCAAATCTCTAATATTGCATCTAAAAATCTGAAAATTTAGTTCCTGAGTTTGTAGGATTATTGTCGCTAACTTCACCCAAAATGGGTGTGATAAGATCAATTTAACGCCCACCGCACATATTTCTATTCAAAACAAAACCCAGGTAACGCCGGGATATATAAGATAGTTTAAAATAAACGTTTCTTATAATCAAAAATAAGAATTTATAGAAATGTATATTTTAAATAGAATATTTTCAACAAATGTTTCTTTAAAAATTTAGAAACAGTGTAAAAAAGGTCAAACGAAAAAAGATTAGAAAAACGAAGAGTTTTTTGAAATCGCTCTGAAAAAATTATGCAATTTTTGCTCCACTTGAGTCTGCTCTTATTAGTACTTGCCTTCGCTCGTGTGTATTTGTGTGTGCTTCATTAGCGTCGCTGCTGAAAATTGGTTTTACAATTGCCTTCGGCGACTTCAGCTGCAGGAGCAACCGAAGCAGTGGCACCAGTCGCATCATTTAATCGGTGTCCGACTGACGATGATGTCAAGCGTTTATTGCATTTCCATGTGGCAACTTTAAAATTTGATTTGCAAGCGATGAACCATTTCAACTTGCTTTCATATTAAGCTGCACTTTAATAAAAAAAACAGCTTTACAATTTAAAATTGTTGATATTACTTATGAAAACAAAAAAAAAATAATAATTTTTGAAGAGTATCTTTAAATGTTTAGTTAATAAAATCAATACTATTTATTATTATATGTTTTTGAGTCTTGAAAATGATAAGATATTTAAGATCATGTTTAGTTAATAAGATACAAATTAATATATAAATAAAAAAAATATCCGGCAAAACCTTAACTGCGCCACTAATTTATGTATCAGATTTAATATCTGAAGTTTAAATGGGGTATGTATACGTGATTTTTCGAATATGATATTTTTTTTTTAAATTAAATTCCTTGACAAAAGCCTCATCGAACAACAAATACCTCAAAATCAACAAAATCAACAAAATGCAAAAATGTGTATACCCGTGGTTAAATAAAACGTTAGGAAAGCAGAAATAAGATCGGAAATTGAGCGAACTCACCTCAATTTCTGTTCTATGTTATTTTTTGGCATTATTTAAAAGTTTTTTTTTTGACACTTAATAATATTGTAGCATGTTGCCATGGTAACTGCACAGAAATTGTAATTTCATAGAGAGAGAGTAAAGTGCTTTGCTTACCAATTGTAAATGCTTTAGTGGTGGCTTTAATGTTTAGTGACCAAAATTTTTTTTAAAAATGTTCAATGAATCTTCCAACAGACAGTACCATAAAACAAACAAGTATTGAGGTTTTGTGAAGGCGTATGCTACAACCGTTTTAGGGGCACAATCTTTGAAATAACTCAAACACAAAATATTAAATGCATATACTCTAATAATTCTTTAAATAATTGCAGCAACAAAAGTTTGAAAAGTAATTATAATTCCGAAAATTAAATTCAAAAAGACAACATTTCCATTTTACAGATCGCACAATCCCATTCTTCAGAATTGAAAAAATTGCTTTGTTAAGTGTGACGAATAATTTTAATGCCAAATTTTAGTGTTGTCTGTTATTAATTATTTGGCTCCAGTTGGCTTGTCATTTTGTATTTTTAGTGAAAACAGTAAATATTTGCAGCAATGCATCACAAATACAATTTTAAATTATAATCAAAATAAAAAAAATTTTATATTAAAGACTTCGAGACAAGCTCATGCCCATAATTAATTTGGACTACCTGAGCGGCAAAAACGAGCGATAAATTAAGCATTAAAAATAGCAACAAAAAATGAAAATGCGACCTCTTACTTTCTATTTTTATTATTTTGTGTTGTTTTTTTTTCTTTTTTCTGACAACACTCTCAACATTTCCCGCACTGCTGCTGGTTGTCGATGCTGCTGCTTGCGCCTCCCCGCTGCGATAATTTGTTGTTGGTTTATTGAGTACTTTCGAGACATTTTAAGCAGAATAAAAAGAAAAGGGTTACTTCATATTGTCTGTTGTTATTGTTGTTTTTGTTACTGTTGCTTTTTGAGTTCCCTTGCCTTTCTTCGTCTTCGGCTGCTGTCAAGTGTTTCTGTCTATATTTGTAAGTCACGTACATGCACGTAGCGAAGGGTATATTGAGTTTGTTTTTTTACTTGTATCGCCCATAAGGAGGCGTGGTAGTTATGACAAAATATATAAATGATCAGCGTCGATATCGTGAAATTTGGTATTTGAGCTTCTATTCTCCAAGCAGAGGTTAAGTGCGAAGACATAAAACATTAAAATAGTTTCAGTGCAGATTCGGTATTCAACACTTTAGAAGTTACATAAAATTTCTCAGAAAAAAAGAAAACAAGGAAGTTGTCGGATGAGAACAACACCCACTTATAATAGAGATGTTTAGCACATTTTCTAATTTCCTCAACGTGGCGGAGGGTATTTGAGTTTTGACATAGCCGATGATAATTCTCTTTCTAGTTTTTTTTCTTTGATTCTGATATAATTTTTCCCTTTTTGTGTGTGTCTTCTATTGTCGTGTTGAGAGTTGAATAAAGTGTTCCCAACATTTTTAGCTTTGACAGCAATAACAATTAAAACAATAGCAACAACAACAACAACTACAATATTGTAATTATGAAACGAAATTATGCAGGAATTATGATGACTTAATCGCTGTCGCCATAAGCAGCTATTTCTGTCTTTGCTTTTACTGTATACCTAGTTGAAAGGAGCCACAGCGCGACGGGGATTCTGCTAAAAACGCTCTTCGCTTGCCAGGATAATCGCTTTAATTAATATCGCAGACAAATGCGCGCAAGTAGCGAACTAAATCCGAACGGATTTCAAATTAATTATGCCGCGGCGCGCAATGTTGGCATTCTCGAATGTTCCAATTTTGTTTTTCATTCAAAATGTTTAACTTATTTAAACTAGTGTGAGAATTATCTACGGCTATGCCAAAGATCAAATACCCTACACAATTTTACAGGGACAACTAATGAAAATGAGCTTATTATAAGTTCGTTATAAGTTTCCTTCTTTATGTTAGAGTTGTTCTCATCCGAACACTCCCACTTTTGGCAGTAGTTTTGTTTAATTACTTAAATAAAAACTACTGACTTTATACTATTGGCTGTTGACACTACAATTGCCTAAGGGAAAACTTGCATTCATGCAAAAATATGCAAAGTTTTTAAAAAAATTGCAAAAATAAGCATTTATTGTAAAACATCCAAACATATACATTAACGAATGAATGCCATGAAATGATGCATTTGCATACCCTATTGACCTTTACTGCTCAATGATTAGCAATATAAATGCTTCAACGAACAGCCGAGTTCTGCATATTAAAGTAACATTTTTAATGTACCATTTATGCCCGTTTATTGGGTTCGTGTTAAACTTATTTGCCGTAATCAACTCTTTAAAGCTGTCACTTTTCTCAACACGGTACTTCAGCCGTCGGCCGTCACTCTCAGTGGACGCGTAGTTAACTATTGAACTTTTACAGGACTTTTACCTCACGCGCGACAAGCGACACAATAACGTGATTACGCTCTTGCGTGTATGTGTGTGTTTGTCACAAAGTGCCACCGCTCTGACTTTGACAAAGATCACAGGCCCAACAACTAACCAGCCAACCGACGGATGGACGGACACGGACGTCGTTGGCGGCACAACGCAATTTGCCATTCGCCGTTTTCACATTTATAATTGAAGCAAATTAAGAGTGACACGAAACAGGATAATTCAGTTAAAGACAACTTCCGGTTGTTCGTTATTCTTTTTGTTCTTGCTGTAAGTTTGCACACATACAATATTTGTCGTTGTGTGTGTATTTGTTGGTTTGACAGCAGCTACGTATGAACGTGTGAGCAGCATTTGCTGTATATGCGTGGTCCTTGTCACCGTCATCATTTGCTGTAGCCGGATTTGCAGTTTGTGGCCAATCGATACGCGCAATAGAAGATTTACACAGTAACGCACGGAAAAGTATTGCTTAAATTAATTATTTTTCTCATTTTTTTAAGCTTTTTCTCTATTTTCAAATTTGTACATATATCAGAAATCTAACTGCTGATTAAAAATTCAATTGTTGTAATTTTCTATTCTGTAAGCTTTGGTGTAAAACATATATTTGGATCTTAGATTAAGAACAGGAAAATTTTTAATTTTTTTCAGTTAAAATTAAAAACAAAACTCAATTTTTTAAGCTATCCTTAAGTGTGAAATTATTACTGTTATTAATTTTATTTGTGTAGGTGTGCTTTGCCGATATAAGTTTTGTTTGTGCCCCTCCCAGCTCGCTTTCCAAGCTGAGAAGTATTGCGACGGAAGGAGTACATCCATTTTGAATTTAAATTTTGCGCGGCAATCAACCAACACACAAACAGGCAGACATACAGACAAATGGACAGACGAAATGACAGAGCGACTGGTGGGCAAATTGCTGTGGTGTGCGTGTTAATTGCGACAAAACACGAAACGGACACAGCGCAGACATGGGCCAAATCTTTGTTTTCATTTGTTGTTGTTGTAGTGTTGCACGTGTTGGGGTTTTCAACTCGAAACATGAAAACCACGTGTGACAGCGACACTTACTAACGTGACAGACGAACGGACGGACGGACAGACGATCAGAAGGACAGACAGTTGGAAAATGGAGCTGTCGCTTCTTTCTGCGCTTCTGTATTTTTGTTTTTCAATGTTGCAAATCGTCAGCTGCAGCCAGCAGCCGCGAGAGCTGCTTCATCTATTTAAAACTGTTGGCCCGCTGCAAATACCGCGCGTTACGGCTTCGCGCTTTTACGTGATCGTTCAACCGTTAAGCCGACATACGACCAAGAAGACAAACACACTCAGCACACACATAATGCCCACTCTGCCCGTATTAGTGCGAGCGAACGTGTATGTGTTTGCTTTTGTATAACATTGCTTCGCCTTCTTTCTATACGCTTTGCTGCAGCAATTTTTTGTGTGTTATTTGTATGAAATACTTCCTGTTTGCTGCTGCACCATATCACAAAGCGACAGAAGGAACAGCAGCAGCAACAAAAAAAGCAAACAAACAACAAACAAAGCGCGAGCTACAATTTCAATATATGTATCCGTACTGTGGAGAAAATGGCTCATTTCAAATATATTTTAAACAAAACTCATAACTCCGGTTAGGTTATTCTGACGGTAGATGCCTTTAAGACTAGCCTAGGCCCATACTGAATTTTTTCTTGTCATTAGAACTATAGATTGATTTTTTCTAGATAAACCCTTAAGAGATCTGAAAGTAGCTTGGTAAACAACATTCAATCTTATCGTGGCTACAGTTGGCCAGTGGCAATTCCAGAGATTCTTCTTTAACGTTAGAATTTCTGCACCAGTTGTTAGTTGGTAGCTCCATCATAAAGAATTGATACCCAATAAGACATTATTCGGTTGTAATGCCCATTATAATACAGCATTATTTCTTGTTAATAGAAAAAAATGTCGAATCACTAGTTACACTAGCACCACCACTGGTCGGCGTTCTATATCTTTGAAACAACTGATCATAGATGGATGATGATGAATTTATCATAGATGGTGCCAATTTGCACGCTCTGCGTTACTTTTTACAAGTAGATTTTGTGGACAATTCGTCTCTAGATCAAAATTGACATTAAAAACTAGAATTTGTAAGTAAGTTTGTGCAAAAATTAATAATAATGTAAAAATGTATTGTTTTACTATACATAAAATCAGTCGCAATCAAACAGTTAATGGGATTGTGAGATTTGTGAGTGAAGTGCTTTATATCCTGAAATTTAAACGGTGGAAGAAAGTATGGAATAATATAGCTTTTCTGAACCATCAACTAGAAAATGGATTCTTGACTGGGAATGTAAAGAAATGCTTGTTATGCTATTCATTACCAACTGAATTACATGGTAATCTAAACATAAAAGTACATTATGTTACTAGAACACGCAAAATAATTCGTTTTGGAATGTACACCTCTCAAGGCGAATAAACTACCATTTATTCGCTAGCCTTTTTTTTGAAGTTATTTAAGTATGAAACTTTGCGTAAACGTATGTGCAACTAAGTGAATTTGTATAAAAATTGTAATAATTTTTATGCTATTTATTTTTTATCGCATAAAAACCTTTTTGTGAAAAATGGCCACTGTGCATCAAATCATTTTGTTCATACAATTTAAAAATGTTTTTCTGATCTTTAGAAAGTATGCTTTTAGGGTTTGCTCCTGGCTTACTGAGTATGTCCTTTCATGTATGTGTATAAGTTTATGTGTGTTGTAAGAAATATCAACACGAAAAAATTAAAAAAAAAATGTGTTATAAAAATTGCCTCGCCTTGCAAGTTTTTACTCTTCGGTTTTGGCCGTGCTACGTTGCAATTTGTCGTCTTTTTTTAAGCGCGCGCTTGCGTCGTTGGTTTTTTTATGAACTCTCGCCTCAGAATGAGAATTTGAAAATGTTTACAAATAACTGCAAACGCTGTCGTGTTTTAATAGCAAAGTTGTTAGTTAGTTTTTACCTCTCGTTTTCCGGTTTTTCTGGATTTCTTTTAGTTTTTGTTACGATTTTATGCTTTCTTTCATTTTGTAATGTTTTCGCTGTTCTTCTCTATTTTATTTTTATTTTTCGTCTTATTCGCTGTAATGGCGGTTGTTGTTGTCCTTTTTGTGTCCTTTAAATTTATGTTGTTCAAATAAATTGGAACCGAGTAAGTGAAGTGGTGCTGTGGTGTGCTGATATGGTACAAAACTGCTGGACGCAGTTGTATTGCATTGCTTGGATTTTTAATGAATTTTTGCGCGTGCTGCTACGCTTCGCTCTCGTTCTGCTCTGCTCTGCTCTGTCGTGGCGTGGTATGGTGACCATATTGAAGCCCAAATTTATTTCGTAGCAAATAACTAAATGAAAACTATTAATTGTGGCTCGACGCAGCATTTTTGTGTCCGTTGCGGTCAAGTTGAGCGTTTAAAGTCGATTTCTTGTTGTTATTTTTATTTCCTTTTGAAATCGTTTTTGAAAGTATTTCAGTGTTCACTTTATTTGCTTGTCGAGAAGTACTCTAATCCAATTTAATCAATTTTTTACTTCACACCAAAGTGGTTTAATTAATATTTTGCAGTTCGCAAAAATATTTTTTTTTAGGTTACAAGCTTAAATTAATTTATTTGTAAACGAAAAAGTATGCTACTTCGTTTAAACTTATTTTATTTTTCAAAATAATCTGTCTAAGTATTTAGTTTTCGATAAAGTATTAGTCGTCTTTTTTTTTAAGAAGATTATAACAAAGAAATAATTTTATTAATTTATTTTTTCAACACTATGGCATCACCACCGTCGTCGTTGTCGTCTCGTTTTACTCTTTCGATATGCAAATAAATTGCAATGGCCGCCACAATGGTTACCGCTACCACTAAGATTGCCAACCAGTCAGTAGCGTATTAGAAGTGCATTCACTCGTATTGAAATTTCTTACTTTCAGCAACAACAATAATAAAAACGATTTTTTGCCGAGAGGAATTTCCTTAGACTCAGTCGAAAAGATTATTCCAGGTTTTAGGCATCTGCTTTAGGAAGGCACCCAAAATCGTTTGTTTTCCTTAAGCAGCAAAGTTATCCAGCAGGAGATTCTTACAAAAATTGTTTGAAGAAACGATTCGACAGCAAATAGCAACTAGCAACAAAAAAACAAACAAAAAACAAGCAACAACGGCTACAGACATTGTCAAGGCATGCCAAACGAATGAGCGACATTCGCTGAAGTTGGCGCTTCTTTAGTTGTATCGCGTTTCTCGTTGATTTTGTTGTTGTTGTTGGAAAAAGGATTTTACTGAATACGAAATTACGCTGCGCCATAAATAATGCTTAATGCCCTGAAGCAGGCAACAGCATCAGGGATCGGGTTCTTACAACGCGCTTTTTCCCCGCTGACTTCTGATGAAGTTGCAGCGGTGTCAACCAAGTGGTGACAGTGGGTATAATTGTTTTGACACATTCTTTAGATATAAATTAAGAAATGTCAAATAATTCTGGTTTTATTGTTTGAATAATTGAATTGACCCGAAACAAGGACCTGCATATTAAGGCTACATTTTGTTAAAAAAAGAACTAACATTTTTGTCGTTGATTGTTTTAATCGATTGATTAATAGCAAAAATATTCGTCGTCAAAAGTACATAACTGGAAACCGACCGAGGACGGTTACAGCCTGTGACCTATAAAAATGAATCTTCAACTTTGTTC
Source organism: Suillia variegata (assembly GCA_949127995.1). NCBI lineage: Eukaryota > Metazoa > Arthropoda > Insecta > Diptera > Heleomyzidae > Suillia > Suillia variegata. Next base: position 18,988,097 of record OX421842.1, read on the forward strand.
TGGGCGCGCTTAGACCAATTGAAAATTCTTAATGCTGACACGATTCTCAGGACTTAGTCTTACCATCCTTTTTAAACATTTTTTAGCAAACGATTTATTATATTTTTTTAATTAAATAGTATGTATATAAGTATTTACAAGTTTTTTATAAGAAAATATATAAAAAAAACTTGATACTCCACAACACTGGAAAGAATATGAAGTAGTAAGGTTCGTCGAATAAAAACTTGAATTTTACATTGTATTAAGTAGATTTCTGTACATGTATTCGTACATAAGTAAATATATATAACATTTTTTATTTTTTACTTTTTGTGTTGGCTGCGCACTCATCTCTCGTTTTGTTGCTAAATCGAATTTTCTTGTTTAAGTGGCACTACCTGATCCTGATCCTGAAACAATGTGCCTGGTCGGGTCTGTGCTATTGTTGTACTTTGCTGTCACCGTCATCGCATCGTCGTCGTCGCTCGCCGCTGCTGCTGCTTCATGCGGAACGTTGCTTTGAGCTTTGCTGCTGCTGCTCTTACTTAGTTCAACTCTGTTAAAATATTAAACAACTACTTTGGCGAGCAAGCGAGGCAGCAATTACAAAAGCAACAAACTTAGCGGGGTTTGTCGAGCGACGACTCTGACAGCTCAAAGATAAAGGTGGAAAGGTGGGCGACATGTTGTGTGGGTGGAACACAGAATGTGCTGGTTGTATTGACTGGAATGGGCAAGTCAGGAGTTGGAGTGGGGACGACGAAGCCGTTTGAATTGCTCTGCACGTCACTGACGCGCACAATTCAATTTGGCACGCATGGCATGTGAGGTGCATGCAGCAACAGGAGTCAGTTTGCTGCCTCTTCTGCCGTCAGCACATGGTAATGTCCTCCTGTCTTGAAAGACCTCCGTCGGGTTTAAAGATTCGCGGCATTCGACGTAAATTTACTGTGAAGGCTTTAATGTGGATGTAGTATTGGAAATTTAAATGGTTTCGTTATATTACTGATATTGATTCCAGTTCTTATTCGCGAATAGTAATCGACATTTTCGATAAATAGTTAACTAACGTTATTGATCACTATTTGTCATTGTTAAGATCTTTATTAATATATAAAGTTTCGTTTAGAAAGAACAGATTTTAACTTAATCAACGACGTTGGGTCAAAGAAAAATATTTTTTTATCCAACAAATGAAACGCGCGAAATCAAACCAAGTCTGTTATTGTTATTGTTTCATTTAAGTTGGTGAAAATGGGTTTAAGAGATAGTGTGCTGGTGTAGAGTATACATACACGTAACAAGGATGCAATAGACCCACCTCTGCGGTGAACTTCGGACTTATTTGTCACTCCTTCAGAAGTAAGGGAGGCTAGAGAGAAGTTGATAAGGGATTGTCTTATCTAAAACTTCGAGCTACACGTAATTCTTAACGACACTTACACAATACGGCGAAATCAACTAAAAAATGGTTTGTAGCGAACTCTGCGGCATCTCAAGGATTTAGCGCAGTGTGAATATCTGGTCAATTTTGAAATAACCAAGCAACGATTTGTTTCAATTTGCGTATAATGGCTTTAGTATTGCATCTCACACAGTACGCTCGTTAGCGCTGGGAAGTAATCTGAAACCCCTAATATTACTAATATTTTAGTTTAAAATCATCATTTAGTTTAAATCGCTTTTTACTTTCAAATAAAAATGTTATCTTAACAAGAACTCTTATCATCTTAATATTTTGCTTTTTCATTGGTGTTCCAATATTATTTGTCAGTTAACAAAATCACATTACTGGAAATTTGTTTCCAAATTATTTTCTTTTGATTAACTTAGAACGACAGATTCATAGTATAAGTAATTGCCTCCATTCACTGGAAAATTACATTCTATATCACGGGAGCGCAACATTCTAGTCCAAATCTCGGTAATTTTCATAGCTCATCTCGGGATACTCTTTAATTTATACAATCACCACTCGTCCGCGCAACGTTGCCAAACAAGATAATAATATCCAACGTTTTTACAGCGCTAATTAAATTTTAGAAAAAAAAAACAACTCCAAAAAAAAATTTGCATTCACTTGAATACGGCGCGGTGTGATAACGGTGGGCGTTATGAATAGGGAAAGGTGGCAACGCATACCTTAAAGCCATTGACTTGCGTCAGCTGCCTCTTAAATAGTCACTTTCTCACTTTGCTGGTTTTTTTTGTGCTGTGCTGGTCTGTACTTGTATATTTGTATGCTTTTGATCCCTTCTGTGTCTGTATGCCGCAAGCTATATGGTGCAGGCAGCCAGGCAGCGTCCTATAAAGTATGCGCCGCATAATTCAAGGACACAATTTTTCAGCAGCAATAGCAGCAAGAGTGGGAGGTAGACAAAGGGCGTTGGGCGTCCACTCCAAAAAATAGACCAAGCCAAATTTACTTTAATTAGGCAGCGCACACATTTTAGATGTTTTGGACACGCCTGCGGTGGGCAACAAGCAGCGCTGAGCACGATGAGAAGGTTGCTCTTTCGTGTCTTTTGTTTGCCGGTAGATTTGTGTATGCGCGAAAATTAAATAAAAACAGAAAGACGCTTATGAAAAAAAGTTAACAGAAAAAACAGTGGAGATGTAGTAAAAACGAGCTTAATATTTTAAATTTTTATTGTTCCGTCGCCACTTTTCATTGTGGTCTTTGTTTGGCAATGCCAAGCAGCAACACGCCTCCTTTTTTTAATTTAAGCGCATAATTTTTTATGTTTGCTTGCATTATTTTATGATTTTTTACACCCTACACTCTCGGTACATTGGAGACAAATATTTCGATATATGTACATATATTTTTTATATAGAAAAGGTGTACTTTTAAAGAAAAGTTATATATATAGATATATATGATTAATAATTATTTATGAAATTCTGTCGTTAAAAAAAGACAAAATCATATCTCACAGTTAAAATTTGTTTGTTTATTTTTGTATACGTTCTATGTATAAATATCTCACTTGCAAAAGAAAATCTGATTACAGATTTGTTAACGGCGTAGGGTATTTTTGCTGCGGTCTCGCTTTATAACGAAATGCTGTCGTAATTCTTTTAAATGTTTCTACTAAAATTTCCTTTGTTAAATTGTTCACCATTTTTTCTTTGCAGATCCTCCGTCGCCGCCATTAATTTCGGGCTACATGGAAGGACAAATTATACCAGCTGGCTCGGTGCAAAAATTGCTTTGCGTCTCGTCGGGCGGCAACCCGCTGGCCACCCTCACATGGTACAAAAACGACAAAAGGGTAAGTTCACGGAGTGGTTGTCCCCAGACTCCAAAACAGGCTGTGTTTGGTTCGGTATTTTCTCTTCAGCGTCGACGTAGTTGGCAGCGAAAATTAGATTCTAGTATTATTTACGAGCTAACCGATGCCACTCACCCATATTGGGCAGCAGTGGGGAGCGCTTAAATCGTGACGCAGGCGTACGACAATAAAGAAAATGGAAAAAGTGCAACGTTGCTGCTTCATTGTTGTTGTGCGCGCTCGTTCTTCTAAATTGCTTTCATGAAGTTGACGCGCATTCGCAGCGCTGCCGGTCTGATGAAATGTATGTAAATTTATTCCGATGGCGCTGACCACACATGGGCAATGGCACGGACACGGACATGGACAAAAGGCGCGGAAAGCAGCTTCATGAAAATACGAAACGTGCCCGACAGTTTAAATAGCAGCGCGGCGAGTCGACTTCTTTCTAGTCTCACGTGTTCATGCCCATTATGGAAATGCCAAGTAGACGCTCTGGGCATTAAAGTGGAGAATCAGCTCATGTGTGTGTGTCTGTTTGAAATTTAGATTCCAGGCGATTTAAATTCACCGCAAAATGAGGCATTTTCAACAGCAGCTTTGCTGTTCAAAAATGTCCAAAATCATTTGCATTTTTCAACATAGGTTAATCGTGTTCCAAATCCCTCTCCCTTTTAATTGGTACCAAACAAAAGTCACTTCAGTTAGCCTACGTTAAGGTTTGTCCTGTATGTCTATTAGATAAAATTCTATTGCTATTCAACCTTGGATCACTTCACACATTAAAAACGCTTTTGCTAAAAAATTATTTTTCAGCTAGATAATTCTAAATAGATACATAGCTCTTTGAATGATTTTGTATACCTACCTAATTCTGAGTTTATTTGTTTTTTCGAGAAATACTCCCATCACAATTATTTTAAAGAAACAATCGTTACAATAAACATTTTTGTATGCAGACACATGAACAAAATCATTTTACCTCAAATGGTGTTGGGTATGTAAGCTTCAGTATGAGGGAATATAACATGGTATATGTATATATTTCCCAGATAATAAACAGTCTTAATATTATATTGGGTTTATAACCTCCGGGCTTAGGTGCATATAGCGTTAGGGGCCCAATATGTGGAGGATTTCTTTAAAATTTATATTGTTTTAAATTCATAAAAAAACACTGAAGTTAGGTACCAAAAAATAATCAAAAACGATTTGAAAAAAATGGGACATTATTTCAAAGATTATACCCTAATTTTATAATAAAAACAAGGATATTATTTTATATCTTAATATAACTTAACTTCATATAATTTTTTAAGAAGTAATGGCCTGTATAAAAAATTAGTTGGCATATTTAAACCTGGCCATATCTAATCAGATGTACTCCTATACATATAACAAGATCTATTTTCACATTCGAACAGATTTGATTTATTTAACATCACGTCTACACATATTTTATAATGTTTGGAATTATAATTGATGACATGTTTAGTCAGAAATTTGTCGTTATATAAATATATCCCGATTTGAAACCTAATTAAGCCTAAGCCAGTTTTGAAAAATTTTTGTAATTGTGGAATTAAGCTTAAACATATTCAAAAAGCAAAACAATATCCGTGTTTACACGGTGTCAGCCCGGGATCGCTGCTTGTCAGTGTCGCTGCTAAAGCACCTTAAGGTTCCTGTCGTTGTAGTTTTTGTTGTTGCTTACTCATTGAGTTGCCAACAGCTGCCAACTACAAACAATTAAGGTACTCAAACAGCTGCTATACAACCTCTCATGCGATTCCACCCACTGACATAAACGACACACCACACATACAATTCCACTTACGCTGACTCGAGCTAAGCTGAGTTCAAAAGTCACAGTCACAAAATCACCTTCCGAAAACAAAAGCCAACGAATTTGAATTTTATCAAGTCTGCTCACAAAAAAAAAGGCCAGACGAGATAGGATGGTACGGTACGGTACAGTATAGTGTAGGACAGGTTCCTGGCATTGGCGATGTTATGCAGCCACGGCTAAGTGTAGGGTATTTTAGAATACATATGTTTTTTTTTTCATCAAGAAAACAATAACGAACGTCGGCTCAGTCTGATGCTAGAGCCGCCACTGCTTCGATTTTCATCGGGTGTTTTTAATGTGTTCTCGCTATGGAATTGGTAACTCCGTCAGCAACAACACACAGCGACGAAACAAAACAGTAATTAAGGCAAAAATCCAATAGTTTTTCTGGAGCTGCATACTGCATCGGCAGCACAGCAACAGGAACAGCATATGTAGTACATATATATAAGTGGCGAACACTTTGGCAACAATAACAACAACAACAGCATCTAGCAACTGCATTCTGATGCAAATGCGAGTTAGACGAGCAAGAGCCCCATTCATATGTACAAGTGTGTGTATGTATGTCTGTATGTCTGTATGTATGTATGTATGTATGTATGTATGTATGTATGTATGTATGTATGTATGTATGTATGTATGTATGTATGTATGTGTTATCACACATACTGCTTCGTGAATGTGGAGCGCGCGCGTAGTCGTTATAGAGAAAAATACTGTTCTATGGTTAAAGATGGCGACTTTTGCGTTTAGCATTAGTGTAGGACCTACTAGTAGATTTTGAAGAAGTCAACCACCGAACAAACCATGCACCCATCCACCATATTTGTTTATTGTGATTTTGTGTTGTTGCCCGTACATTTTGCTGCTGCATCACAGAGTCCATTATGAACAATTGTGTGACAGTTTTTGGAGAAAATGATGTTTGCACAAGTGTAGTAGTTGTACGCAAACAGCAGTGCACAAGTAGAAACACAGCGACATACTGTAACATCAGCAGCATCAGCATATGTCAGCCACCCCATCATGTCAGAGGTTGGCGACCAGACCGAGTCTTTTGCTATTTGCCAAGTTGTTTAGTATGCGACTAGTTCTTACTGCCGCCTTCACCCAGACTCACTGCCTTTTTTAATGCTGTAAGCAACTTTTCCTTTTTTTTTCTGTATAAAAGAGCGGAGCTGCATAGTGAAGTGCAGAATTTGTACGTTGCATGAAATTGCATGTATCATTTTTAACCATGTACGAGTACATACGACAAGTGCACTTTCGCAAAATAATATTCATTTATTTGTGGCCTTAGTTAACAGCACGCTGGACAGATACTAGTCGAGAAAACTTAATTTGAAATGAGTTTGTGTAGCACCGCTTTGCGACGACCACCATCAGCCTCCGTAAATGTCAGCAAAAATCGAACCAAACCGAATTCAATTCAAGAATCCTCTTGTTTACATTACACACATTACCTGTCTGTATACTTGTCTGTCTGTCTGCCTATCTAGCTGACTTCTTTTCTTTGTTACAGATAAATTCCATACTACGCACTGCCGATAAATCTGTTTCAGCCGAGATAACGATTTTGGCCAATGTAACCGACAATCAGGCGCAGTATCGTTGTGAGGCATCAAATAGCGCCACCGAAATTCCACTCTTCGAATCGACCACGCTGAGCGTGCACTGTAAGTTAACTTATTCATACAAATAATTAAACAAAAATTTTAATGTAAATATGTATGTATATCATTTTGAAAAAAAACTGTTACGTTTGTCAGTCATTAAACTTGACATTTGCAGTTTGGTGTCAAATAATTTAGTACAATTGACTAATTATCATGATCAGGTTCAGATTCCATCTGAAGCAAAGTAAAAATTAAAAGATTTATATAAATTTTGTGTATATTTAAACAGAATCAAATTAGTTTTGATAAAATCTTAAATGTTTGTGATTTATAAATATAAAATTTTGCATGTTAAAAACTCTTGACACACGCAAGTTAAATTTTTGATTTTAAGGAAATCTCGAGATCAATTTTAAGTTATAGGCACACACAGATGAACTCAATCCTATTAATTGCTATTTTTATCCATACTCCCAAATAGTTGCTCCCGAAACGGTCAAAATACGCATTGAACCGGAAGAACTGAAACCTGGTATGGAGGCTACTATAATTTGCGATTCCAGCTCAAGCAATCCACCAGCCAAGCTTACTTGGTGGAAGGACGGCATCTCAATTGAAGGTAAGACTGGTCTATACCATTATTGTCTTATCAGCATACAGCTCCCAAGCAGAATCGGCAGCAGCAGTTGGCGCGCCCATTTTTTTTTTGTAAACTGGAAGTGTGCCCAAATTAGTGAATTTGGATCAAAAGGATATGTTGGTGTACTTTGACGTTGCCATTGTTGTTTTTCGTTTGCTCGTTCGTTCAACGTTCATCGTCCTCGCATTGTGTGCAAAAGTGAGAGAGGTTTGTCGTGTTGCTGTGGCGCCGACGGCAACTCATTGTCAGACATCGCTTGTTAATTTAGGGCGTATTTCGAACTACTATCACTGCTTTTGTTCAGTGGTTGCGACTAGCGACTAAAGTTGACTTCTATTGCGACGACTACTTTTGCTAAATCCAGTGCTTGTTTGCTTGCCTTAGCTAAGGAACTTAAAGCGGTCGCAAGATTCTTTAATCGGCCAACACAAAGAAAAAATCAAGTAAAGAAACCTTATAAGAAGCAATGCCAGCTAGTGCCAGCCAACGAAGGAGTACTTTGCTGCCATCACCACAAAAAAGCACATCCGCAAACATGGAGTTACGCAAATTTCCGGTTTGCTGCGCAGCAGTCAGTATTTTTTTTATTTTTTTTTGTTGTAAGTCTAACACACACACATAAAAGTGCATTAAGCGCCAACATGCCGTTTGGTTTTCTTCCAACTTCTGTGCTCTGTTGTTCTGCTTCTCTGATGCTGGAGTTACCTTCTTAACTACCGCCTTCTCAGCCCACTTTTTCTGTTTCTGTTGATGATTTTTTTCCGATGTTTCGTTTCCATAGGTATTAATAACGCGTCCAAAGCTGGTCTGTGGGGTGGCACAGTTTCAACACTGGAATTCAAAGTAAACATCTCGCAGGAAATGAACGGCGTGGTTTACACATGCCAAAGCGCCAACGAGGCACTGCAGCGCAGTGTACATGAGGCAATCAGCTTGGATGTGCTCTGTAAGTACATATACACGTTTTTGTTGTTGTAACAACAACAACCTATACACAAGGACTATAGCTCACAAAGACGCGCAAAAAAATGCCAAAATATAAATTGCTACAAATTTCTATATGTACGAGTGTGTACTTATATATATAAAAGTTGTTCGCAATGCAAACAGTACTAACCCACTTTATGCACTCGACTATACTCTATGCGTCCGTTACGTCTCTTGCAACTTGCATTTTCAGATCGTCCCAAATTCGTGCCACCGCCCTCGTCCACTGCGGTCGGCGTTGAGGGTGAATCACTACAGGTGTCACTGCAGGCCAACGCAAATCCCATGTCGATTGCCTACACCTGGACCAAGGATGGGCTCGTCATACCGGCAAGCAACAATGGCGAACATCGCATTTATGCCGACGGCGCCAATTTAAACTTTACCAAATTGCATCGCAACGATGCAGGTCTATACGCGTGCGAGGCAAGCAATTCGCAAGGTATCGCCAGCCTCAATATAACCGTTGTGGTAGAATGTAAGTACAAAAGTCAATAGTGCTCCTCACGATCACTTTAAAGGAGAATATTGCACTTCACTTAAGGTTCTGCATTTGCAATCTTGATTCTTATTCGGTACTCACATTCTTCAATTTTTCTATTTCTACAGATGGCACTCTTATTAAAACGGTCTCCGAAAATGTTGTCGTAAATCCCGGCGATGATGCCATGTTGTCATGCAGCGTCGAAGGTAAACCGCTTACCGAGGAGCATGTCAAGTGGGAGCGTCTCGGCTACGACATGACTGTAAAGACATCGAACACATTTGCTAATGGCACCTCATATCTGCACATTAAGGATGCGCAGCGCGAAGATGTTGGCAACTATCGTTGCATTGCCGATAATCGTGTAGCGAATCCCACAAATCGTGACGTTCTCTTGATTGTGAAATGTAAGTACAGTGCAAATAGAAATATGTAGTTAGTAAGAATTAAAGTAGTAGTAGTTTTCGAGTTGTATAAGACATATTTAAGTCAGAGACGAATCGTTTCTATGAAAGTTTTGGGCAAATATGTTTCCACATTAATCTTATTTTCGTCCACACCTTTGCAACTTTGTCCGCATATGCAGTTGCACCGGAGATTGACAAGTCGCCCACACTGTTACGTGCTGCCAGCGGCACAGGTGAACGTGGCCGTCTGCCTTGTCGCGCACAGTCGTCACCAAAACCGAAATTTATTTGGCGTCAGGATGGCAAGGATTTGCAAGTAAATCGCACGTACAAATACGAGGTCGAAGAGAAAAAAATCGACTCGTTGACGTATGAATCAATTTTAATCATCGAGAAAGTGGCACCCGCCGATTATGGTGCCTACGAGTGTGTGGCCAAAAATGAATTGGGTCAGACAATGGAAACAGTGCGTCTGGACATTACCTCTCAGCCGGATACACCCCTTAGTCTGAATATACTTAATGTCAGTCATGATGCTGTTACAGTTGCATGGACGCCGGGTTTCGATGGTGGTCTAAAGGCATTATACCGCGTGCGGTACAGGTAAATACCAGCGGCTTCCGGGAATATCTCAAAGTACGGGTAATTTAAATAATTAAATTTTTTTCAATGTCCTTTTTTAGGGAAGCAACTCGCGAACAGTATAAATACGTTGATGGTCTGCCCAACAGTCATAAACTGATTATAACCGGTCTCAAGATGAACACATTGTATCTCTTTTCGGTGATGGCCTACAACGACCTCGGGCAGAGCAAGTATTTGCCGGATCTGCAGCGTGCTCATACTAAGGGTAAGTTAGCGCGGTTCGTCCTGAGTTTTTTGCTTATCGCTGCACCACAGATAATGTATGGCGTGCCATATTCAAATTAGCTCCTTTTGCTTCTTGCAACGACATTGATTTATATGTGTGTCACTTCAGGCGACACCATTTGCGTTTAATGCACTCCTCGCTTGTGGGATGCGCGCGCACTCTGTTCGAATTTCTACACGTGCCATTTTGTTTTAAACTCTTCCCAGTGAATATCCAACATTCCCAATTTATTTCCACTTTTGTTCTCTTGTGCTGCATTTGTGCTTAATTGGAAATCATCGTCGTCGTCGTTGTCGTTACGTTGTGGTTGTGGTCGTCGCCATCAATGCCCCACCAAAATAACAAAATAACCACAATCTACAGAAGCGCCACCACCATCACAACCCGCCTCATCATTAGGCGGTCCGCCTACGACTAGCTCCACACCGCTAGGCGGTACATCAGGCATGTTGCTGCTGGTCGGCGTCGCATCTGGTGTCACGGTAGTACTCCTGAATGTATTCATCATCGGCTGCTGTCTACATAAGCGCAACCAGAAACGTCTCAAACGAGGTACTGTATCGCTCATACGAACCTAACTATTTTCCCAACCCTATCTACCACATGATGCAATGCACTAAAATGCAGCCCTGCACACATTACATTGTGCTGTCGTCGGTATCTGCAAACATATTTAGTTAATTTTTTGTATTTTTTGCATTGTATTTCATTATTGCTCGTTTGAATTTAAATTAATCCGAGGGTTTTTTTCTGTTCTTGTACCCATTTTTCGAAGAGAAAAACTATTTTTTTGTCGTTTGGATAATTCTATTATTTTCGTAGGGACATGTCCGTGCAAGTCACTGCACTGACAGTCGTCTGGGTAGTATGTGCGCTGAAATCGGAACGTGATTTGTGGCAGAGTTTTTTTCTTAATGCAATTTACATATCTGCTTCTATTTTCTTTAAATGCAAGTTTAAAGCTATTTTCAGTAGTTTTTTCGTTGCTCCATTTTCCGTTTTTATTTTATCTCTTATTTTTATCTGCACCTTACTTATCTGTGGCAAAGTTCTTTTTCAATTTTCTTTTAATTTTAAATGTTGTTTTTATTTTATTCTCATTTCTTTCAATTTGTAATATTTTTTGCGTGTGCCTTAATCCCGCCATTTTGCTGCCCGATGCCTGTTATTGACACTCTTAAATACACACAAACACACACAAACACATACTCACGATCATGAAAAAAAAGGACTTGAACTGTTGCCAACAGAATTAAGCGAAGATTCCAATACACCAAATCTGGTAATAATTGGCATTTCACTGGCAGCGTTTGGCTTCCTGTTAGTTAATGCAGCGCTAGTTGCATGGTTCTTTGTGCATCAACGAAACAAAAAAGGTTAGTAATTACTTATATATATATATTTTTTTTTAATTTATTATTTTCATTTAGCTTGTTGGTTCTGCTGTAGGTAGTCGTTACTGATTATAGATTTTAAGCTAGTCGTTAAGTTAATCATTAAGTTGTCATAAATCACGGGCAGCTTCTCTTTTCGTTCCTTATGTAATATGCTCTCCAGGTAAGTCAGTAATGAGGTAATTTATAAGCAATGTAAAAATAAAACTAAACTATTTTCGGCTGTGCAAAAGCTCAAATACTATTTGATTGGCACTGAAAATGTGCTTCTTTTAGCACATAAATGCTACATGTCTCTATTATAAGTGAGCGTTGTTCTTATCGGATCACGTCCATTTTTTGTTAATAGTTTTGTGTTGTCCGATCTCGATCATCTTATATATAAACCTTCGCTTGAAAAATGGGACCTCATATACTCAATTTTAGCTTGAGTGTCCCCTTATGGGCGTTACAAATGTTCCGAAGAGTACAAAAAAGTACTTGGTTGATTATTGAAACGATTACGATGAAGTACATAATTGCCTTTAATTTTCGTGGTAATATAAAAAAAATAAATAGACAATTTGCCCTTAATACGAATACTCGTAGAAAACATTTTGCAGTCTTATAGAAACATTTTTTTTTCCGTCTCGTTTTTCGCCGATAATCCACTCAGTGTTTAGTGTATTATAAGCTATTGATTTCGTATTTCGTATTTGCTGTTCGTCGTCGTCTCTCTTTTTTTCTCGGGAGATTTAGTTTTTTGTTAGCGTCAAAATTCAAAATGCCTTCTTGCATCTTGACAACTGCTGTTGCTGTTGCTGCTGTCATTTGTCTTTGTGCTCAGCACGGCAGCTTCCGTTTTGTTGATGTTTACAATAGAAAAATAGTTTTTCTCTGACAGGCAGACAGACGGCAGCACCATCTTACATACAAAAGCTGTTTACTTTGGGTATAAACGCAAAACAAAAAAGTTTACTTCAAAATGCTGAGTGACTAAACTTAAATTCCAAACAATTTTTAAAAATGTAAATGACATTAAATGAAAGTTAAATTATTTAAATTTCCTAAATTTAAGAAAAATAATATTTTACATAAATACCAGAAAGAGAATCAAAATATGCTTACGGATATTTAAACGCATTTACATTACTTTTAAGCATACTTCTGCTTATTTAAAATTTTTTTATGAAACGTCCTCAATTAAAAATTGGAAAAGTGTTTTTGGTTTCTTGCGCCCACCTAATACGTCCACATTTGTTAAATTACTTAAAAACGTGAAAATGAAATTTCTCAGAAATTTGGTATCTGAGTTTGTCTGATGACTGTCGACAACTTCACCAAAAATAGGCGTGGTTTGATCAATTTAACGTCCACTTTTGGAAATAAGTCAGATCAGTTTTATGCCCACCACCACAGCTCAAGAACTTAATGCGCTGTTTAAGTAACATATACAGAGATGAGCCTAGAAGGAAGTGTTTGGCGACATTTGCATTTAATGCTGTTGTTGTTTATTTTTTGTACCTCACCACATCATCATGTTTGAAAAGGATTACAAATTCTCACTTATGTCATTGTTGTAGCATAAATTCTTTATGTAAAATGGAATTTAATCAGTTCTTTTTTTTACATTATATATTTTTTTTTGCTTTTACCTTTTTGTGTACTTCGCAAGGATGACTAGAAACTGAAAATGATTTTTTTTTGCACAATGCCACACCGCAAAAATCACAAAAACACAAACAAGCAAATTCGCATTGAAAATATTAGCAAAAAGTATGGAAAATGGTTTGGCAGTGGAAAAACGTAACACAAAAAAGTAGTCATAATCCGTAGTTTATGCACGATTCTTCTGAAGTTTTTTTTAATGTTTTTTTTTTTTGCTAGCTTCTTCTACCTTAGCTTTTCTTACTCTACGTTAAGCCTTTTGTTTGAATTTAAGCTGCTGGAATCTGCAAACTGAAAACATTTTCTTTGATGGAATTTAAATATTACCCAATAAAGTTGGCATGCAGGAAAGCGCTCGCTGAGGATTTCTTCGACTGCTGTTCTTCGTTTAGCTGTCTATGGAGTGTTTATATGTATAAGTATTTTTCGTGCGTGTGCAAAGTTTTTCACAATATGACGACAGTGAGGATTAAAATTTGCGTTGCATTCTTTGTATGGAAAGAGCGCCGGTGCATCCAATCCATACACGTTCGCTTAAGAAGTGCGCGAATTTACATTGTTTCGGTTTAACTTGAGTTAATTTCATGGATACTTTCCAACGTAATATGCAATACATTTCGAAGTGTTTTTCAATTTTGTCATATTAACTTGATTTTTTTGATTTAAAAAAATCGTAAACAAATTTTAATATTTACTTTTTTTATGAGTCTTTTATCTACTTAATAGTTTCTCTTTAAGACACCTAAAATGTTAATCTGTTCAGCTTTGTTTTTGAGCACTGTAAAACGCTCACTAATGGTTAAATTTTGTCATTTTGGTTATTTGTAGTTGTTGTGTACAATTCGCTCTTTGCTCATTTTATTTTTAAATTGTTACTGTATTATTTTTGTTGTATGTAAGTTCGTCCGTCTGGTTCAGATTTTTCTGACAAACACGTTGAGTTTTTATTTTGGTATTTACACTCAACGACTAGCGCAAGCATGAAAGATTGTTTTTTCATTTGTAACACCCATAAGGATGCGTGGTTGGTATGATAACATGTATATATATATATATTAATAATAACTAGTTTATAGTGCCAGCGTTGCCCACGTTTTGTTTGGAATATAAACATGTAAAATACAATTACTTAGCGAAACTTCACAATACTCCCCGTTGTAGCGTTTCTGAGTTACGAAGGTGAGCGTTAAATTGATCCAACTTTGTCCATTTTTGACAAAGTAATCGATAATAACTTAAGAATTGTTTAACACCAACTCCCTAAAATATAATCGCAATAAGATGAATGTTTAGACACATATAAGGGACAAATAAAGATAAAAAGAAAGTATAGGCAAAGATTCATTCATTAACATCCGTCTGTCTGTACGATTACAACCGTAGTTTAGTAGATATAGACATACAACTTAGTATTTCCAAGCGGAAGTTAATTTCTGAGTTACACAAAAATATTAAACAAAATAACGGGGTGATCGGATAAGAACAACGCTCATTAATAAAAGAAACATGTGACACATACATATGTGAAAACTACAAAAAGATATTTTTTGTGTCTCTCTGGTGTAGAGTATTTGAACTTATTAGTTGTTGTTTTTATCGTTCCGTAGTTAAATAAACTTTTAAGCTTGTGGCTGCTTAATTGAAAAGCAAATCTATGATTATTTTGTTCGTTAAATGTCACATGAAAACTCTTCGAAGTTACACAAACAGTGGCAGATTTTCAGAAGCAATTATTTTTCCAAAGTTGTTATATTTGAAAATGCAATAAAGATAAAAATTCAGAAATATTCAAATAAGAAGAAACCATTTTTAATTTTCAAAAAACAATTTATATTGTTTGTAAGTGACGTCAAGGAAGTCAAAGAATTTTTAAAGTTTTCAAATTCGTTAAAAAATCTGTTTTATGTATATTAACAAAAATAATAACTAATAATAATTAGTGCGATACATTTTCTAATTAAATTTCATTATTTTATTACTTTGAAAAATAAAATTTCGGCTTATATTTTTAAATTTGAAAAGTATTAAAATTTATTGTATACTTGGTTTAAACTTTTTAATTTGTTTGATTTGTTTTCGTTATCTTTCCACAGTGTCTTAACTTTTCATTTAGTATGTGTTTTTTGTTCTTTTCTTTTAATACTTGCACAAATTTTAAGCAGCAAGAACAACAGCAACTTTTTTGATGCTTAAGTGTTTATGAAAGCAGCAAGAACAACATCCCGAATATAATTTGTAAGGTACTAACTTATTAAAAACAATGCGGAAACTTCTCTCTCCCCACCCCTCACTTTTCACCGTATAGCAGCCTTCTCACGTTTGATTGTCAAATCTTTTACGCGTGTGCAAGCATTGAACAATTTTAAATATTTATAAACATAAAACAAAAAAATCCATTCAAAGTTTAACGTGAAACGCTGCACGAGATATCACCACCACCGATCAGAAGCAGCAAACTTTGACGACATTGTTTACTGTTGTTGTTCTTGCTTTTACTGTTGTCGCTTCTATCGTTGTTGTTCCTGTCAGCAACATTATCGACGTGATCTGCACCGTTGCTCTTGCGCTCTTCATTTTACCTTTTGCCCCTCACGAAAGTTTATAGCTAAACGTTAATGGTAGGTATCGATAATAAGTTGACTTTTCAACAACATAAGTCATCAGTTTACATAATTTTTCACCACATTATCAAACAAATTTATAATAAAAATTCGCTACCTTTTTTTTTTGTAAATTCTTTCTGTTCGAATCTACACTATGATCTAGAATATATAAAAAAAAAATAATAATAACATCCATTTTACAGGAAATAATTGTTAATTATCCTGTTTTATTTGCATTAAACCAAGTAAAAACTTCGCATGACCTTTCTTTTTCGCTGAACGCGTCACCAAAATCAAAATTATTTTGGTTCAGTCACATCAAGCCAACTTTACCGCCGCCTCTTCTCCAAGACTGCTCTTTTGTTTTTTCCTCTTATTATTATTATTATTATTATCCTACCACCGTTTCTACTTCAGCGTTTCTGACGCACAACACAATATGCTTTGTTGTGATATTTTCCGCTTCTCCTCAAGCTCGAGCAGCGCCGCCCGCTGCATCCGTTTTTCGTTTCGTCGAATTTGCGTCGAGTCGAATGATTTTCTTAGGGTCTTATTTTATTTTCGATTAACTTGGAGGATAATCTTCACAGACACACACACACATATGCTAACCAACACACATACAAATGCATTAACATACTTGCGCACAATAAACGCAGAACTTGCCACAGCGTAGCGTTTTATAAGCTGGGTATCCTATCCTTTCCAAAAGATAAAGGAAATTCTTCTCTCTGTAATCCTTGACAAGCGAAGCGCACATCCGGCTTCGACCGCAAAATGTCGATGGATGACGCTGATACTGCACAGCGACCGAAAATCTATTACACATATACACATACATAAAGATATTATAAAAAAAAATAAAATCGCTTTGTTTAAATGAAATTTGATAGAAAAATAAAAAAAATGATTTTATTATTTTGGAAATAAATATAAAACGCTACAAAAAGTTTAAACACGATTTTTGTTGTATCTTTTTAAAAATTAGAACCCACTGAAATATTTCATAATTTTTGCATATTTTTTTGCGGTTATACGTTGCTGTAGCTTTTGCTTCATGTTCTGCTGCTGGCATGCTAAGACTTATGAGTTAATAATCGTTGACCCAGTAAGCGATTTGCTGCTCCAGCTCCATTTCAACAAAAACGAGCCAACATTCAATTGAACAATTTCGATTGTTACACAGTTTCCGACCAGCCAAGACTAGTTAGCAATGAGCAAGAGCAAGGACAGAGCTAAAGGAGAAAGATGAAGATGACTTTTCGCTAAAGTCATTCAAAAGTTTTCTGCTGCTACACTGTTTTTTTTTTTTTTTTTTAGTTTTTGTTGCAAGCAAAAAGAATGTTGTAAAGATTTCATGCAGCAACATTAGTGCCGAAGGGTTGCTGCGTTGCTTTGTGTTGTGGCGCTCTTTAATTGTAGTCAACACAAATCGGAAATATCCGCAAAACTTTAAACTAACTCACACACACACAATTAAACCAAATAATAAAAAAAAAGAAAAGAACAATAGCATCAACTAACAACAACAACAACAATAAAAAAAAACATAAAACTTTTGCATTTTGAACATCGTTTGCAAAAATATGAAAAAACTTTTTCGGTTTTTTTCGCTTTTGAGCAATTTTCATTTTCAGTGTTGAAGTTGATTGTGTGCTTAATTGAATAAGTACTTTGGCCATTTGTTGTCGGTAGCACCAGCAACATCAGCAGCGGTAACAACAAAAACAACAACATTCTTCGCTTAGCAGCTATATTAAAACCGCAGTGTCGTGCAAAGCTATAGCGCACAAATTTAATGTGTAACATAGAAAGCCTCTAGTTGGCGTCCCACTTTCTAGCTTAATCGACCCTCTTTTGAACAATAAATCTGCGAACATAATATCAATCAATACAATTAGAATAAGTTTTGTTTGTCGGTGTGAGTCTTTGAAACAAACATTTACCAAATTTAGTAACATTTGTAATCATCGCTTAGTATTTCTCATTATCAATAAAAAACAAAGTTAACTAAATATTTGAATAAAATTATTATTTACAAATTTTTCAACTCTTGACCTTATCATTTTCATATTACTCAAAATTTTCTGAGAATTTCATTCACTCAAATTTGCACACAGAAAATAAACATATTATATAAATTATCACTTTTTTAATAAATTTCACAGCCAGTTAACGTGTAAAAAATACAATTTAAAGTGTTATGCATTTTCTTCAGTTATCAGAGAAAACTTTTTACATGTGTATTCTGCTATTGGTTAACAATAGAAAATGTTTGGTCAATATAACCGGACCCAATGTCAAATTTTGCAAAATTTTTAACTAGTCACCATAAAATGTGTTAATGTAACATAATCTTTATTAACACTTTAGTCTTGTAATTTCTTTTTAAATGACTGAATTTTACAATTCAATGTCAAATTAACTATACTTACATTATAATAAATTTATATAAAAATATCATATTATTTTAACACTTAGACAAAGTATTAAATTTGTGTAGAAATTTTTTTTGAAAAGTATTGAAAATAATTTTATGAAAATTATCTGTGTGTGTAAAAATGTCTGTTATGTTTTTTTTGCGCCACTGTAGTTGCAGATATGTGTTTGTATTTTTGTAAGTTACTACATTTATTTGTGTGGAAACTTCAACGCCTTCGCACATCACACAAACTCCTATTATACATATGTATACACATATATGTATACATAGATATACCATTCACATGTGGAAATTATTTTGAAATTACATTTGTTTCTCTAATTTTATTTCGTAAATTGTTAAAGTTCCTTTGTGCGGGGTGTTGCCATAGCTCACTGTGACTGCTGTTGTTCTTGTTGTCATTCTTGTTGTTGGCATTGTTTTACATGTTGTAGTCGTAATAAAATGGCGTACGTTGGTTGCTCTTACAAGTCAGTTCGGTCGGTATGTACGCACCGCATTTTTGACCCGCTTTGTCGGTCCCGGCATAACTCATGCTCAAAAACTTGACTTCGGTTAGGGATTTAATTTTTGGCATACTTAAATGCTTCAGTTGAGTTGAAAAGTTTGTCTGCCACTTTTTTCTTTTTTGATTGTCCGAAAGACACTGACTGAAGCTAATGTAGGGTTACAGCCTTTAGACAAGAGTGAACAAAAGTACAGGAATGTGTTGTGTGGGCTGTTACAGCAATGTATAAAAATTATATTTTGTAGTTCTTCTTTAGATCACTAATAATTAAAAATGTTGCTTCTCTTTCATAAAAAAAAAGATTAAGATTTAAAGAATGTTTAACCGTGACTAGCGCTAATTATATTTAAGATTTTAATCGTGTAGCGATAGGATTACTTAATGCAATAAATAAATAAATAAATAAATAAATAAATAAATAAATAAATAAATAAATAAATAAATAAATAAATAAATAAATAAATAAATAAATAAATAAATAAATAAATAAATAAATAAATAAATAAATAAATAAATAAATAAATAAATAAATAAATAAATAAATAAATAAATAAATAAATAAATAAATAAATAAATAAATAAATAAATAAATAAATAAATAAATAAATAAATAAATAAATAAATAAATAAATAAATAAATAAATAAATAAATAAATAAATAAATAAATAAATAAATAAATAAATAAATAAATAAATAAATAAATAAATAAATAAATAAATAAATAAATAAATAAATAAATAAATAAATAAATAAATAAATAAATAAATAAATAAATAAATAAATAAATAAATAAATAAATAAATAAATAAAAAAATAAATAAATAAATAAATAAATAAATAAATAAATAAATAAATAAATAAATAAATAAATAAATAAATAACTGTATTCTAATGTTGCATAATTAATGGTTTATATTATCATTAATTTACAATAGTAACACATTTTGGCACATCCGATTCGTGATATCTACTTTTATCATTAAACAAAAATACTAAAGTGGTGACAGTTGCCTCTTCCCGCCCAATCGATGAGGCGCATTACATTTTGGTACCCTGAATCAGAATGTCATCATTGTGTTTCAATTCAATTGGAATCTCAGCAAATTATTATATTTATTTGTTTATTTGTTTCGGGCAGTTATCGTAGTCAAGAACTCTAAATATTTTGAGTAATATTTCTAAAAAAAAAGAAACAAAAAATGGTAAGACCATAATTCGTTTTGAAATTATAAAGCAGCCATTACACTATATATTGAATACTGCACAATAGATCTTTCAGGTCGCAGTGCATCTATAGCCTTTATTAATAATATGTCACTTTTTCCAGAAGCAATCAATCGTCAATCGTCGTAAAAACCCAAATAAAAATTGTTTCTTCTAAATGACAGATGTTAGTCATAGAATATTTGTTTAAGTAAAGTTTGTTATTTTGTTTTAAAACAACGGTTATTTATATGACAAATACATACATACATACATCCATACAGAATAATGGCGCTTAAAAAATGTTCAGAAAATACAATATAACTCAGATAAAATTTTAGTTCAAATTCAAATAAAATTTACCAATTGACCTCTATTTAAAACATTAAAAAATTTCCGTAAAATAAGTTATTATAAAAATAAAAAAATCTGATTTCGCACAATTACAAAAATATTTTTCTTTACAAATCCAAACTAAACGTTTCAGCCTTTCTTTCGAAACTTTCAAAATGAAGAGATTTTAGAGGCAATCAAATCGATAGTCGAAAGATTTCGAATCTACTTATATAAATAATCTCAAAACGAAATTGTACGTTTCTATATACAGTTATATCAAAAAAACTTTAATCTAAATTCGAGATGAACACATTCGCGATCCTTACAATCCCATTCTGTCATTGAAGTCACAAAAAGCCTTTAGACTTTGTTGTCATACTTTTATAAACAAATAAATAAAATGCACAACAAATTCGTGTAATCCAGCTGCTAAATCAAATTTTAGGACAATGATTTTCGATAGCGATAGATTGGGATACCAATATTTACTTTTATCAAAATGAATAACTTTCTTCATGAACGTTTTTTGATGGATTTCTTTCCAGCATTTTCTTTTTTCAACCTTTACTTCCATCTTAAATTTGATGTAAATTTTTTTTTTAAGTTTTAAGTTCACAATTTTGAGCTTTAGAATTTTTCTCAAAATACCAAAAAGTATTAATTTTCAATGACCGTGATGAACCGTGGTGACTATTGTGACATTGACAGATCAGGCCTATTAATTTCAGTAGTTTGATTGAAAGTAGTCATCCTAAATGGTATTGCAGAAAACAGCTTTTTGACGAATTAAATATTTCGGTATTTAAGCACCATTAATGGTTTTTAAAACATTTTTGAAATTAATTACTTATAAAAGCAACATCTTTAGAAAAATATTGTTTTCCAACAATCCGCAACTGTGCTTTTTTGTACATGCTCGTACATTATTTGGCAATAATTCAGCTGATTTATGGCTAAACTTGTTTAACGATGGTTTTCTTGCCGGAGCAACAATAAAAGTGAGCCCACACCTTATAGTTATTTAACAGCTCTGCGTAAATGTCAATTTTGGCTACCACAAAACCCAACATCGCTACTAAAACTATTAAAATAACAACAGCAACAAAAACAAAAACAAGAATATCAACTAAAAGAGCGGTTAATGCTATTTTTTCGGCACTTGGCGAACTCATTACATTGCAAAAATAACAGGGATCAAAAAGTTTTGGTTTGCTACAGACTACTTTAATTTCAGCTTGCCCAAGCTAAGCGCCTCTCATTTAGATTGCGCAGCATACTGTACGCACCCAACGCACACCAGCACACACACACCCCCAGACCCCCAGCACCACTCGAAATTAAACCCAACATGCGGTTTATTTCGGAATTTTATAATCTCGTAAAACTTTTCAAGTTTTGGCCAACATTTTCCAATTTCCACAAAACAGCAACAAAGCGACGGAAAATGACGGGGGCAGTTGTAGCAACAGCAACAACAAACAAAATATGTGTATTAAATATTTGCGCTCAAAATGGGTTTTTGAAAGGATACCGCGCGCGCGGCCGCTTCATTTGTTTCTCGAATAAACCGCGCCAATAAAATATTCGTTTTGGCAGCTTTTGTCAGCAGCAGCACCAGCAGCATCAGCAGCAGCCGAGCGCCACTAAATTCATTGCTACCGCCGTTGCCGCCGATTATAAGTTTCGAAGTTTCTTTGCGATGACCCGCAGCGATACGCAGTCATGCCTAGGCCAAAGCGGCGGTAGTGTTAGCGGAAGTTATTCGTATTTCTATAAGAATTGTCCTGCTGAAGGGCTAAAGGTCTCCCACCACTTTTATAGTACACACACCAAATAAATGATATACCCATCACAATATTTCAACAACATTTTACACTTCAGTAGTGAATTCAGCGCTGATAAATAAGGCCTGAACAATTATGCACTGAAAAAGTGTTAATTTTCTGTTGCTTTAAAAAATGCGGTTTATTTTTGAAGAAATGTAGATAGTAAGTATATTATCTTATAGTAACCGACGTTGTACGGGTTTTGTTTTAATTATAAATATGTTTAAATAGCGTGTTTATGTAACTTGTCTGAGATACTGCTGTGGGCGTTTAATTTATCCAACCATACCCATTTTTAGAGAAGTTATCGACAGACATTAAATTTCAGATACATTTTTAGAAGCAATATTAGCAATATATTAAAAAATGTTACTTAATTCCAAAAATTGTGGGAGTGGCAAATTTTTTACAGCCTATTATTCTTTCCGGTAAATTGATCTAAAATATTTTTAAAAGTGGACGTTACATTGATCCAACCACGTCCATGTTTTGTGAAGCTGTAAACAGTGCCCATATAAAGTAAGATACCAAATTTCTGATCACTAAACAAAAACAACTAATATTTTTCAATTATGTATCTGCCGCATATTTGTCGTAAATAAATATAAAGCTAGAAGTCTCAACCACCGTTACCACTGCCGCACAGAGGCTTAAAATTCTCACACGCACTTTGACTGGTTTAGCATTGCCACAGCAGTGATAGCGATAAGTCAGAAGTAGACTCAATGTCGAGAAGATGTGCTGCCTTGTTGGACCAAAACTTTAGGCAAAACTTTGCAGTCAACATCTGCAGTTCATCATCATTTGGGGGTGGGCGAGGGTGAGGTAGTTGATAAGAGACGAGAGAGAGTAGACGAAAAAGATCCCTCACATGCAGAATAAATGTTTTATGGCCAATGGTCCAGTAAATGCGCTGCGACACATATGCTTCACAGGCGAGTACACTTCGCCAACACAGCACACAAACACATATGTGCTTTTACACACATAAACACACACTCTCTTGTGGCCTTCAAGATGCAACTTTCGAGTTTATCAGTAAATTTGTTGAAAACTTTTTAAACGAAGCAACACCAAAATCAACACACTCTATCTAAGTTGAATGCAGGGGATAGCAGGTCGCAATACAGTACCTTTAAATATAAATTCCTCTCATTTTTAGCGATTATTCATTAATCGTAATTTTACTCGCAAATTTATTTTTATATTATTTAACAAAAAATAACAATTTAAAATTTAATTCAGCTTTTTTCACAAAATTAAATTATTTAAAAATGTAATCTACATATAAAAATTTAATTTTTTTATTGAAATATCCACAGTTTAAATTTGTGTTAATATATTAAATTGCAGGATCTCACAATTGTTTTCGAGTTGTGGAAAGGTGCGTTCGCGAAAAGTGTTTCGCATCTTTTCGAGTTCTCCAGTTTTAGCGTTTAACTGAATACCCCACTTGTTTTTATGTATCTATTATATAAAAATGAATTCTTCTTTCTTTTTTTTTTTTTCTTTCTTTCTATCTTTTTTGTACCAAATGGGCGTCTAAACCATTCATCCGAATTTGATTGAATTTTTGGGAGTTGCTGTGCTCACGCCAACTTAGGTTTAGGGCAAATAAAATTTTGCCACGCCCACCTATTACGACCACAATTTGTAAAAATAAGTTAAAATATTCGATTATTTCGTTAATATTGCTCCTAAAATTTTGGTATCTGAGTTTGTATTGGCACTGTCACTTCGCCAAAAATGGACGTGGTTGGATCAATTTAACGCCTACTTTCATAATTGCTCAGGAACTTGATGCGCTATATAGAAAACATGTATCGAGATGCATCGGGAAGAATAACAGGATATACAAAATCTGCCACGCCCACTTATTACGCCCACATTTTGTTTAATTAAGTGAAAATATACGATGACATTGCTAATATTGCTCCTAAAAATATGAGATTTTGTTTCTGAGTTTGTATACCGATAATTTCATCGCAGTAACTCAGAATCGCTACAACGTTGAATACCGAGAAGTTCCACTAACGGGGAGTACCGGGAAGATCTGCTAAAAAAAATGTTAAGTGGCATTGCAACGCTTGCCGGGCATTCGCTAGTATTGTATATAATTCAAATATCTTGAAGAACAAATTATTTATGAATTATTATTAATTCTAATTATTTTTTAAGTATACCCGAAATTTTATTTTAATTTGAAGTTTTCATTAAACCTTCATTAAAAATTTCATTAAAATCTTAATATCATTGGTACATTGCTAGCAATTCGTGAGGCTTATTGATTCATGCTTATTTGATTTTACTACTTGGAAGTATTGATTTCGACTGTCAAAATCCATTTTGTACAAGTCTACTTTAGCAGCTTTGATATTTTCAATTTTTTTTAAACGAAAAAAATAATTTACACATGTACTCATCTTATAAATTTTAAATAATTTTGATTTTTTTAAATCTCGGCATACTTCTTCTTAATGTCCTTTGATTTTATAATTTAATGCTACTGCTGTAGTATAGTTATCAGCTTTCGAATGTACATATTTCGAGTTGCTTAAGATTTGCATCGCAGCGAACAGAGGACGCAGAAGGACTTAGACCGCACATGAAGTACTCGTATGCCAGCAAAATGAATGAAACGATGGAGAGGGAGCAAACCGAACCGCAACGCGCATCGAAAAGCAAACGGAAGGAAATCGTGTATCACCAGTGTGGCATGCTGCCGAAAAAGTTTTCTCCTGCCTCTGCACTGCATGGCTTGGAGATGAAGAGTGCAATACAAGTAGTTATTGTTGTTGTTTGACTGTTCATGCGATTGTGTCAGTATATTTACCGCTTTTTGCTTATTATTTTCCGAATTTTCCGAATTTTATTTATTTTTTGTTTGTTTGTTTGTTTGTTTGTTTGTTTGTTTGTTTGTAATTTTTCGAATTTTGCCGGACATCACAAAATGATTTTGTATTAAGAGCAAATACAACACGCACACATATACAACACTTGCTTGCACTTCTTCTATTTCTACTTCATGTTCTTGTTGTTGTCAAATAAAATCGCTGATGTTTGACAAGCAAAAATGCAATAAAAACTTTCGTATCAGCTCTGTACGACAAAATAAAAATCAAAAACATATTTGCTGCCAGTGTTGCCATTCCTTGTGTTCTATCTTTGCTTAGTTGAACTGTTTTTCAGTTTCTGTTTCTGTGATGTTCTTGTTTTTTGTTTGCTTGTTTCTCAACATTGTTGACAATGAAAACACATTTGGGTCAAATACTCTTCACGCTGATCGTGTGACCATCTTTTTATTTGCAGGGCTGTAGGATTCAAAATGCTTAATTAAAAATGAAAAGTTCAATCAAATTTTATTTTGTCCCTTTTCTGTGTGGTTTTGTCTTTCGATTGTTGTTTGTCAAGGTAAGCTCTTTTGAGCTGATATTAAAAAAATAATTAAAAATCGAATAAGCACTTGTGAGGTTTTAATTGGAGTTGAATGAGGTTTCTGTATTGGAATTCTCCATGGTAGCTTTTAACTTTGGCATGATTATACAATATTTTGCTGTGATAATCCAAAATGTATACCTCCAGCATTTAAAGAAAAAGAAAGAAAAAAACATATTCACTGATTTATCCGATTTGATTATTGAGCATTTTTTGCTTAGAGCTGAAGTAAATAATACAAATACTGAATATAATTTTTGTATGGTTCCTTTTGTACCTAACACACCCGTTCATACACACATACTTATATACACATATGACTACAAAATCAATGCCACAAAAGCTTGCTAATTTCCAGCAACACAAACACAAAATAAAAAAAGTTTCTATGTCCGAAATATATTTAGAGTTCAATATGTCTGCCCGAAATGTTAATTATAACAATTGCCAAACACTCGCAATCACCCTCCTTTACAAACAATTCGCAACCACAACAACAATAAAAATAAGGAAGATATTATAGTCTGTCCTACTGACTATTATAAATACACCACATTGCTAAATATAACAATAAAATTAGAGTGGTTCGATATTAAGAAAATAACATTTTAATTAAAAAAATATGTAATAAAAATTTTTAAATCTCGTATCACCCTCATTTGATAAATGATGTGCCAATCTAATTAGAATACTTTACTTATTTTAGATAGTTTGTGCACCAAAAATAACCATATAAAGTTAAAAGGACTTTATTTTAACATATTATACAAAACAGCAAACATGAACCACCCTAATCGTTTCAAAATTTTCATCAGTTTTTCCCGAGCAAACAGAAATTTTTGTACAGAGTTACAACCCAAGATCTCTTAAAAATGTTTCTCAAGATATCGTATTTTTGAAAATAGTATTTTTTGTAATAGTGGGCATAGTTATAGGCGAATGGGCTCCAAGTCAATTGATCTAGAACATAAGAGCAAGCAGTGTTCAAAATTTCAACTCGATGTCTCTAACGGTTCTCTAGCTATCATGTTAACAAGAAATGATGACAAATGGACGGACATGGCTAGATCGACTTAGTTTTTGATATATATATACATATGTCTAAATCTATCTTAAGTATTTCTCTACGTTACAAACATTTCACCAAACTTAATATACTTGTACACCATTGTGTGGTGCATAAGAAAGCGTCTACCACAGCCAACCAATAACGAGAATTATTAAAAGTAAACCAAGCAAGATGCTTGAAGCAGGACACATCTACCAACATATGTTGAAAAACCAAACCAGTAAAAACGATTCTTAAGAGCAAACGGCAGGAGGCAGAAGTTATTTGATGGCTGCATGAGTAGCAGCAGCGTTGTCGGGTTGCTGGCGCATGGGGTAAAGTGGTGAAGGTTATGTAGTGTGTGGAAGGCGTGTAAAATTATAATATCATCCAGTGTTACACACTCGAACGCCAAATGTAACGCTTCGACGTACACTGCTCTCAGGACAGTAGACAAAAAATAAAACTTTAATAAACTTCTGTCGCCTCTGCTGCCGATTTGAACTACTGGTAAAACATAAAAGCATCTAAAAGCATCGTCAGTCAAACAAGCGAGCATTCGACTAAGAGCAGCAGAAGTAGAAGAAGAGACGAAGCTGCAGCAAAAGTATCAAAAGTCAATTCATAAGAAAAAGTCAAAAGTTAATCAACTCATAAGTCAAGCGTTTGTAAAGTAGTCACAAACACACACATATGCATATTCAAAAAAAAAACAAAAACACAAACACAAAGTCTTTGCTCACACGATGACTGCGTGAGAAGGTCCTTTTTCGATAAAATGAAAAAGTTTCGCATATGCATAAACATACAAACACACACATACAGTCTCATATTATTTACATGCATTCATTGCACTTGTACATGTATGTGCGTGTGTGTATATATATGCATATAGTGGCACACTTTTGTAGCACATCTGCATACATAAATGTACCTAACTACATACATAAGTAACAACAAATTTCGGTCGATGTGGCACATCTCAGTTCTCGACTAGAAAGTAATGTACTGCTCCACTGTACATGAGAAAACGACTCTCGAAAGAAGATGATTTGTCTGATATGCTGATATTGATGATGACCATGTTCATTGTGGCGTAGATTAAACGCGGTAGGGATACTCAAAATTGATCTTGAACTCCAATATAAGTATTATATATATATTTTTTACTTTAAACCAACGAAAGAAAATAAGTTTTAAGCGCATAGTATGCGCTTAAAACTGATAACTTAAATAAACTGATTCTTAAATAAAAAAAAGAGCATAGAGACATTTCTGAAATTTTGCACGAAATCAAAAAACATTATAAAATTTGAACAAAAGTAGAAGATATATCTTTTTTGTATTAGCTATAAAATCGTAATTTTTGGCTTTAAGGCGTATACTAATATTGTATATTACAGAAACTTTTGTATAAATTTTACTAAAAAATTTTGTTTAGGACCATTGTAAATTTTGACAGCTATATGTATTTAAGTTAGTATGATTTGTTGAGACACTTTAGTAATTTTTATAAAATAGTTTAAAAGAATTAATCAATATATGTAGAAAATTTTTGTTAAGAAAAAAATTTTAATCGGTTTTTATGTTCATAAGTACAATTTTGTATTTGTATGTATTTGTCAGCCCTAAACAGTTTTTACTTTAACGTTGAAGTGTAAGTCCCATTTAAAATTGTCTCAGCGCCGATATGATGAAATCACAAATTCATTTGTGCTGCTTCAGCTCCAGCTACAGCAGCCATGACAACAAAAACCATCCTTTGACTATGACATATATATACTCGTACTCTGCTTTATAGTTTGGAAAGTTCGCTCATTCGAAGAATAGCAGTTTCATATCACTTGTATTTGCAGGATTTTGTATGTGAACAAGAGTCCGCGTCAGAGTCAAAAATTTACATATCACTTAACTTGTTAACTATCAGTTTTCGCTTGACATGGCAGAGCAGTGCAATACTCTGCTTTATGCAAGCCAAGCACGCCGTGCTCAACACTTGACTTGACTTTCTGTACCCGTATCGTCTGTCCATTCTGATGGCTGTCCTCGACCAAGACTGTCCCATAGAACTTTGTTACGTATTCGAGAATAACAATTAATTCTAAAGGTACATAAAATATTCAAACAATTAATATTTTTAGGAATGTTTTTTTGTATACATTGAAAAACTAAAGCTCTCTTTTAGGTAAAATGTTTTTTTTTTTATATAAGTATTCAATTATGCTTTTAAACGTTTTGTATTTTTCATACAAAAAAGGTTACGAGGTGCTTGTACATATATCTTGAGTTAACAAATCGTTGACAGATATTTCATTAATTACTTAAGTTATTGTTTTCTTATTTTCGTTATCTTGATTTTTGTTAAAGTTAAATTTTTTTTATATATTTCTTGACATGACACACAATACGATAATTAATTTTATTTTATTACCACTTATATTTTGTTAGATTTGTGTACTTTTTTTAAGTACTGTTTATGTCCGTCTGGCGTTTGGCTATGATTCAGTTTTAGTAGATTTCACCAGTAGCTATTTGTTGTTATCTCGATTGAATGTAAAGTGTAATTTCATCGACACTCGAATTTTGTTATATTTTTAGTTGATCGTGGATAATAGTGTTAGTTCACTACCACCATTATCCACACACATACGAGTATATGCAACTAAAATAACAAACTCTGTATATTTGTGTGTGTGTGTGCATGTATGTGTTGTAGCAAAATCTTCTCAACATACACATATGCAATGATTCTATAGAAATCTAACCCCGACCTCATCTATTTGCAACTAACTACCGACTTTATTGATCAAAAACGACGCGTCTCAAGAAATATCGAATGGAATATTTATAGCCTTGCCATTGATTGGGAAACTTTTCAAATATGTTGCCACTTGTTTACCCTCTTATCCTAGCCACTTTTTACACAATATAAAATAAAGTAAAAGTACAACAAAAAGCGGCAACGCACATCGCACGCATATCCTGAGCATTTGCTGACAGAACCAAAACTAAAAAAGGACTTTAACCCCCCAACTCTTCTTAACCCTCGTCAGGGTTTGAACTTCTGCTGTTGCTGTGGTGGCACAGCGTTGCCACTGAAACGACAGAACTATTTGATTGGAAAATTCAGTGAAGTGAAAGTATTGCATAACCCGAACCCGAATTCGAACTCTCGAACCCAGTCAACTAAATTCAGTGGCGGCAGTGACAGCCGCCACTGCTGAACACAATCACAATCTGTCGCGCTTCGCGATTTTCACTTCAGTCATTCATTCATTCACTTGCAGTCACTCGAAATCGTGTCGAAATTGACTGACTTTGCTACCCACGCGCGTCAAGTTTGAGTGCGCACACGGTTCAGCGAGGTCCCATGTACTCTTATGTAGCTACTATAGCTACCGCTATTGAAAAGGTGTTGCCAACGATGTGTTACACCCTTGCTTACCCAATCGCCCACATAGATATGTAGTAACGCGATTTTTTTTCATGAAGTATAGGCACGCTGCTCGGTTAATACAATGTATCGACGTGTTTTAACAGCGCGTTTTCCTTACCTTTGACAATTTGCAACTTGAAATTAAAGACTAAATTTTTTGTTTTTATTTATTATTTATTATATTTTACAAGTTACAAACAAGTTTTTTTAAGTGCGCTGTCGCATCCCATTAAGGCCAAATATTAAATTTATACCATGGCTAGAGTATTTGACGACGCCCCTTTCGCAATTTTAAAAATTCGAGCCAACAAAATTGAAGTCACTTTTCTCAGCTGAAGTCATTAAAATGTCAAGGTGGATTTGAAGTTTTGACAGCGCCGCTATTTCAAAACTCAAGTGCGGCGTTTATTTTTAAAGTTTTGATTATAAAAATTGTTGCCCGGCGTCTTGCCTTACCTTGCCGTTAGCAAAGCTGGCAAAGTCAAAAAAGGGTTCCTCGGGCAAAGGCAAAAAAAACTACGATAGCCGCAAAAAGGTCTTGCCGCTGCTTCTGCTGCCTAGCGTGGTCTTTAGCTTTTGGCGCTATTCGTTTATCTTAAAGAAAAAGTGCTGCCGCAGGACATAAATAAGAATTTTCCATTTGCATTATGCTTGGTTAGAAACTAACGCCCAATGAGTGCTGCTGTTGCTGCTGGTGGAGTGTTACTCTGGAGACGCAATGCTGGCGGATCGAAGGAATTTGCGCAATTCATGATCTACCCCGAAACGTAAATGAAGGAAATTCTAAAAATTTAAACTAGACGCAAGCAGAAAAGCATAAGTGGCAGCGAACGCTAAAAGCTTCACTGTATCCGTTCCATATTCGCTATAAATAATTCTCAACTGGCAGCAAGAGTCAAGCGGAGAAGAGGAAACATCCAGAACAGGAAGCGGACACTTCTAACGCGCTCCGGAAGATATTTCGCATATTTGCGATGTATGCGAATCTTGTCATTAGAAATGAAATTTTCATGTTTAGAGAAAAGGCAGAGCGGGTAGAGCAAGTAAAAATTTTGACATTGTCGTCTGTGATAACGAAATACTCCTTAGCGCACAGATAGATCGAAATAATAAAAACTTGGCTGAAAAAACAGAGCGATTAAAATTGTTTAGACACCGGTCAGTTAGTTGCACCAATTATGTAGCTATGTACTACTTATATCATCTGGTTATGATTAACGTTAGCAATATTGAGGTTCGTCCCTGCATTAATTAGTTTTTACGCACCGAAAGCTAAATCCTTAAATTAAATTGTATTAAAAGCAACATTTTGCTATGCTGCTTTTAACTATGCACAAAATGTAAAATAGACATTTCAAATACTTTTCTTTAGTCAAATAACAAAATAAAAACATTTACTTATAAATACGCACAAGCGTCCCCATACCAAGGCTTTATATGCTTTCCGCAAAAAAAAAAACACTTTTTTCACATTATAATGTTTTCTTATTATTTTCTTATAATTTTTTTACTTTCTGCACAATTTCATATTTTGTGGCACATACCTTTTTTTTTGCAACATGTTAAGTCCCAAAGGACATTGGCTACACTTAACCACGAGCTTGCTACTTCGCTTTCCCTACCTTCTTGTGCGCATAAAAAATTATGAATTTCTATTTTTTGCAATAAAAGTAAAATTCGAGCAAAATAAGCGCACATTTTTCAAACTTCAGGCGCGCGCGTCTGACAATAGCCCTGTCGGCCGCAACGGATACGCTTCTCAAAAAAGAAAGACAGAAGGACGGATGGTGGGATGACGCCATTGAATTATTGCCCAAGAAGATTAGGCACATCCGTAGTGGATGAACGCAGAGCGCGGTGCTCAGACGATGGCCGGACGTTGGCTGTTTGTGTCAGTTGTGTGCTTGGCGCAGTTTTATTGATGACTGCGTCTATGGTATTTTACGCACACACACACACAAACAAACACAACCACTTTGACATACCCCATCGTCAGAGGGAAAGAGTAGGCCTCGCGCAGGATATGAGCAGCTTCGATTTGTATCTGAGCTCTGCTCTTCATTCGGACGCAATGTCTGAAACTGATTGAGTGTGGATATTTTATTCGAAAATTATTTTTTTAAACTTTTTTTGCTATTTCGCATATGAGTCCAAATTGTAGCAGCGATCTGGGGGAAACTTTAACCAATTCATCACTCAGCATGAAGAATGCGTAGGATAGATGGTTAATGTAGACAATTGAAATATTTAACTCCCATCACTGCCTGTAGCAGACAGTTTCGATAAATGCGAAATCGAGTACTCTTATTTAATTTTGATTAGAATGAGGGATATCGTTGATATTAATAGCATAAACATTAAAAAGTTGATCAAGCGTTTGAGTTTTAATTTACCATTTTTATATTTACATGTATATAAAAGCAATATCCAAATATATAATAATTTTGTATGTAAAAGACCTGATCATACATAAACAGATCTGGTCTACATGTTTTTCAATCCGTCTACCTGTCTTTCAGTCTGTTACTGTTGTTTGGTTAAAAATTCAGCTCTAAGACTTCGGACTCAATTGGCTCAACACAACCTCAATTATTGCAAAAACTAATCATTCTTGTTTATGATATCCTAAGAATTATATAACATATTATGTACAGTTCATAGACACATAAACACGCCAACTGAGGCACTACAGGAATATGAGTATTTCTTACTTTTCCTACTTTTTGTACTCACCAAGAGAAGATAATACTTTAGCAATAGATTAAAATATTGTATGATTTTTGGTGGTAATTTGACTCAGGCGTAAGCGTGTAAGAAGGCACATTTTAAAAATGAATGCCTTATGTCAGCAAAAGCTATTGTTAATCTCATAAAACTATTGCTAATATTTTTCCGTCATATTGCCGACTTTCCAGTTGATTGGTAAACTTTTGAAACTCCCACTTGAAACGAAAGTTATTGAAAACATAAAATCCTTCTTCCTAAAGTATCTACAAAAAACGAGGACCGACTTTTATTTTAGACTTGTTATTGTCTTATATGTACTCATGTGCAACGTTGACGTCGGAACATGTCTCTCGACGATTGTTGTTCTTTAAATTAAACTACACTTTTTTGTCTCATTTCGCTCCTGTTCTTAAGTTATGCAACGTTTCGTGTGCACACAACGCTGGCTGCGTGTGTCTGATTATTTAATGTTTAGCTTAAACACATGTACAACTTTGGTTTTTTTAATGACTCAAGAGAGATCTTAACAAAAAGTTGTTTTTATATTTTATACTTGAAAAAATCAAAACTATTCGGTTAAAAGTATTTTCACTGATGCATTTTTCGCTCAAGCGAGTGTAACTTCCGTCTTGTTATAATCTCTTGCCGGTAACGATACCATTGGCCATTTGAACGATTTCCTTCATTTTGCAGAGATTTCCTGTGCACCAACAATCACAACAACAAAAACCAAAACAACAAAAACAAGAGAAATAACAATCGTTAACATCAGTCGAAAGCCAAGGAAGAAAATCAGAAAAAAGTATAGTAAAAATACGACTGCCAACAACAGTTATAATAATGATGATGATGACAGCAAATAATGATGCCTGCACACATCCGATACGTTTGTTACAACAGCTGCAGCTGCATCCTTGAAGCTCCGATTTCTTTTCTGGCATTGTAGCTCATTGTCTCGATTTTCCCTCTGTCTTTCTGTCTGTCTGTCTGTCTGTCTTTCTATCCATGTGCGTTTGTTTATTATTGAAGAGCAGAAAAGCTAAGAAATAGCAGAAGTTGAGAAAACCGACAATTTCTGTCCACAAAATATGGCAGCACAAATATAATTATATTGGTGCTAGCACACATGTACATAAAAGTAGAATTGAGTGTAAGTGTATATGTGTGAGTTTGTGTATACGTGCATCTAAACTAACACATCCATTGTTTTGCTGGATAGATACGCTCGTCTTCTAAATCCGTCGATATTTTCTTTTTCATCTTTCGTTAGATGCACTTGTCGATGAGAAAGAAACTTGAAGTACCTTCTTCAAATGAGCTCGACTTTGCACAGTAAGTGCATGTTGCACAAAAACTGTGTTAAAATCCACATGCATATAATGAAAAATAAACGTGCTTGTAAATTGATTTCTTAATTTGTATATGTTTGTGTTTAGTCGTTTACAAGTAATTGATTAAATAGTTGTATAAAAGTATTCTTTAGAAATATTAAAAGAATTTATTTGAATATTTTAAATTTTCTGAAATTTTAATTTAATCATAACAAGAAACTAGGTTAATTTAAAAAAAGTCGTGTTCTTTAATTAATAATCTACAACCGAAAAAAGCAAATAAACTACTGTTCGCCGCAAGCTCAACTGAAGCGAGCACGGAGTCGTTGCGTATTCATGACAAGCGACGGTGCAATGGTGGCGGCAACTGTCAGTGCAGCAACTCTCAAGCGATTTCTACGCTCGACTGCTTTGCAATGTGCTGATTGTGGTTTCAACTGCCGCACCACTGGCGCTGCTGCGCTGCTTTGTGCTCTTTCGCTGCTTTTGACTCGTAAAGAAAAATGGGCGTGATTATTTCAATTTTATCGAGTAATTGGTTGGTATTGGGCACTGCTTGCAACACAACATCATCTCAGCTTTTCTCCATCTGATGTCGGCAATTTGTGCATTTGGGATTCTGTCCCATTCAATGGCACGATTTTGGAAAAGTCTGCTTCTAATGCTGCTAATGGGGACATAACAGTCAAAGTCGTAAGCAACTCGGCGCAAGATATGACTGCGTTATCTACACTTTAATGTGAGAGTACCTTGCAGGGAAAAAGACTACTTTAGAACCAGCGATCACTAGTTACTTTAGCATCACCACTAGTCCGCATTCTATCTCTTATATATCGAAACAACTTGTGATTTAACATGATTATGTCTTAGGTGGTGTCAATTAGCCCGCTCTGCATTTATTTTTTACCAGCTATGGACAAAATTAAATATCACTAGATTCGAACTGGAACGTTATAGTCTTGTAAATATATTATATAATTTTTCTTTGGATACTATTGACTAAATCAATTAATAGGTATTTTATTCAATATGAGCCCAATTTAGATTCATTTTCCCTCGAGTAATAATTCTAATAATTTTTCACCTAGTTAAATTTTCGCTAGAATAGGACTGGTGACAGAACTAGAACATTTTGTAGCTAGATTACGTTTTCCTGCAGGGTAACTACGGAAAGTTTAAACTTAAAGCTTGAGTTGTGGCAGATTTTTTTGAATCTTCTCATATAAAAAATGTTGTTTTATTAATTTTTTAAATACTTTACTTAGCATCTTAAAATAACTGCTTCTTGTTTGTAAAGGAATTGTTTCTACCACAATTTGTTATTCCCGTATGAATTTGGTAATCTAAAAAGTTTTGTATCAAATAACATGCTTACGTTATATACATATATATATATACATATATTAAAAACATAATCGCTCTTTGTGCAACTTTTAAATCTTCAATGCATATGTTAGACACACTAATCCGCTCCGATTTAACCACAACCGCACACATCTACTCATATGTATATATACAAATATGCACACGTACCAACACAATACCAGAGTGTGTGATGTTCGACCACATTTTCCCAGTCCAAGCCAGTTCAGCTACTCATTCCGCTTCGACATTTCGACAAAAATGTTGCAACTGGAAATTTTTCTACTTTTTGATAATCATGAAAATAATAAAGAACGAAATGAATTTTTATATGCATTTTTGTTTTTTTTTGTTTTTTATTTTTGTGTTGTGCCATTCGAGAACTCGGTCGTTTCTACACAAACATAATTTGGATTTTCTTTTTTTTTCTCTTATTTCGGTTTGGAAATTGTCGAAAATCTAAGAATAACAATGGCTGCTAGACATTTCCGGTCTTTTCGGTCGCTTTTACAAATGCGGCTGACTGTGCGGCAGGCGGCTGGCTGCGGTTGCAAACACGTTCATTGCCCGTGCTTGGCGTAGAAAAGTCAGTCATAGAGACAGACAAAAAAATTATATACATTATTTATCTACTATATATAAAATGGAGAAAAAACACAGCAATGGTCTCGCTCGCTGTAAAATATTTAAAAATTCAAAATTGTGCTTCTTGATTTGTGCTTCGTTGCCAAATAAAATAAAAAAATGAAAATTGCGATGCAAGAACTGAGCCAAAGCCAATTCCAAAACGGCCGTGTTTCCTTGCTATACCCCACATCACACTAGATTCAAGGACAGTAGACCGAATCAGTCCCTATACAAAAACAGCTTCAAAAAAACCATTCCCTATTTGAAACGAAAAAAAATATTGTATCTCCAAAATGCAATTTCTAAAGCCCTCTTAAAACCTTGAAATTCTTGCCTAAGTAGTGTTTAATTGAGGTAAACGTTGCGGGCACTGTCGACAACTTCACCAAAAATATATTGATTAAATTAAACGCCGACTTTCAGAAATTTTCAGGAGCATTACTACTGAAATATTCGAATATCTTCAATTTATTTCACAAATCGTGGGCGTATTAACATGGCTGTGTCTAGGTATTTTGGCACCCTGAGTAAGACTGGCCTTGACGCTCCATAATAATATAATAATCAAGTTAAATCATTTTTTTTATTTTTTAATATCTTTAAACACATCTTGTTCTTTACGGT
Organism: Suillia variegata; assembly: GCA_949127995.1. Classification (NCBI taxonomy): domain Eukaryota; kingdom Metazoa; phylum Arthropoda; class Insecta; order Diptera; family Heleomyzidae; genus Suillia; species Suillia variegata. The sequence goes on from OX421842.1 coordinate 19,024,762, forward strand.
ATTTTCTGGTCTTTCATCAGTATCGTATGTGAAATCTTAACTTTATTGAGAAAAGTAAATGGAGAAGCAAAAATGAGAAGGTATTTGAAAAATGATTTTTTCAGGCAACATTCAACATTACCATTACCAAAACAGATTTGAATAAAATTTCAAAATATAAAATTATGAAAAACATAACAAATTTTTGAACATTTTCATATTCGAAATAACAACACGCTCTCTACTATAATAAATATTTTCTAAACAAAATTTTGTAAATGAAATGCAAATTATATTTGCGAATACCGGTCATTTTGGGTTCGGCCTATCCAAAGTTAAAAGCTTGTTTCGAATGATACTGCATGCTTCAAATCTAGTGTTTAAGATGAAAATCTGTTATTAACAACATTATTCAGATTGGTGGCTAGGTAAAGGAGGTCCAAAGCCAGGAATGCAGGCAGAAGACGTAGATAGACAGAAAACAGTCAAACATTTAGACAGACATTGCCATTCGGGCACGATTCCACAATTCCCAAATGTCGTTTGTTTGTATTGTTCTGTATATTTGTGTTTGTTTATATATTGGTGTGTGTTGGTGTGTTTATGTTGTGCACGAATTTAGCTAGATGCTGTCATCGAAGTGCCTTCTTGTTGTCCTCTTTTGTCTATTTTATAATAAAATATTTAAAATTGCTTTTTAAAAATTTAAAATAAGTGTAAGTACATAATCCACTGGTGTACTCGTATTTTGTACTATTTAATATAATAGTAAAGCGGATAAAGAAATAAGAATCAAATTTAATTATGTAACTTGTTCATTATTTTAGTACTTAATGTTAAAGTTCGGAAGCAATAAATATATTTTATCTTGTCTCTAAGTAATATATATACTTTTAAAATTTCGCGGGCAACGTACTACATTCGATTATCGATTTTTTTGTTTTGTTATGTTGGTACACTCGTCACGAACATATGTTTACAGTTTCAGATATCATAACCATATACCCATGATTCGTCACCAAATATTCGATAAAAATTAGTCGCGAAAACAAGCTCATAAAGTTGCTCGTATGTTTCAGTGTTAAAAAAAACTAGTAATGCCATGAAAAGAGTAACTTTGTTACTTTAATTTATAAAACTGTAGAATAACAAAAGTATTTTTTTTTAACTAGTAAAAAATTAGCCATAACAACAAAGATTTAACAGCTAACATACTTGCTAAAATCAAACAAAAGACAGACAACACTAATTAGAAAAGGCAGCACCATGGTTCGCACTATATATTCCGAATGCGTAGTGAATGATAAAAAAATCGTAGTCAATTTAAAATTTCTGTAGGAAAAAATGTACTTCACAACTGAATAAACTTATTTGTTAAAACTGCATGCAATATTAAGTATATTGATATCAGCGTAGTAAAAGCGTAGTCAATTTACTACGATCCAAGGTTTGAATACTGAGCACCACTAAAGTAAAAAATACATTATTGAACACTAATTGAAAAAAAGTTGAAAACAGCTGACAGAATTGAACAAATTTTTTCGAGATTGCAAAAGGTACGTTCTCGAAATTTTCGATATTTCCAAGTTTTCGCGTTTAAGGTAATCTCCTTATTGGTAATAACATTGGCAATGAATTCCATGCAAAAGCAAGTTTTACTGGACATATCAAAAGTGCATATTTTTGGGAAAACTGTCAATAAATAAATCCTTTTTTGCATATTTTTGAATATACTTTGGTTTAAAAGTGTTTATTCACTTAATAATTGAGATAACTTTTTAGCCCACAATTTGAAATAATAAAATTAAAAATTGTTGTCACGCGGTGTTTTTGAATAGTTGTCGTAAAAATTCAACTTTAATTTTAGTTCGACGTCAATGAGACTGACAATGAGGCTTGTCTACCTGTCCGTCCGTCAGACTGACTGTCACAAGCACAGTCAAGGTATGCGCGTGTTACCGTGTGTTTGTGTGTCCGTGCGTGCGTGCGTGCGCGTTCGTGTCATGCTGCTTATCAACCTGGGCGGGAGCTTAAAGTGACTTTTGTGAAATCTAGCAATTTCGTCGTTGTCGTTTCATTTCGTTATAATTTGTTTTTTTTCTCTCCTTTTCATTTGCTCGACGTCATTGCTTCCGCTACGTCGCTCTGTTTTATTTTTTCTTATTTCAAAAAAAAAAAAATAATATTTTATTCATGGAGCAACGTCCGAATGATAATGATGCTTCTTGGACGCACTGTCATACCAACTGTGTTTTTTTTTTCTGTTCTACTATTTATTCCTTTTTGGCTTATTGCAAAGCATACGACTGCGTGCATTCGCTTTTGCTATCCTTTTTTTTATTTTTGTCTTGTGAGAAAAGAAAACAACCGAAAATATTTTGTGTTTGTTATATTTATTTTTTTGCTGGTTGTCATGCCACGCTGCTGACTTCTTGCTTCGCCTGCGGTTCTGTTGTGTTTGTTATGAGCAACAGCGGCAGCATTTTCTGTGATCCTTTTCATCCTTGCTGCGCTCCTTGGCCGCCATATTTTTAGTTGCTTGTCATTTTTGTTTGTTTCGGCTGCTTTCTAAAATATTTATAACTGAGCTGGGCTTTTTATATTGGGGCGGGGGTTTGAGTGCCCCTATGCTAAATTTTGGGCAAATTGTGGCTAAATCTAGAAAAGGTTGTTTTTGTACTCGTTATTTTTTCTTTAAGTAGTTTTGTTTTGTTTTGTTTTTTTTTTCTTGCTTGCTCGTTTGTCCTTCTTAAGGACCTTTTTCCATCTGTTCGTGTATTTTTTCGTGTGCATATGTGTGTGTGTATATTTGTGTGTATTTGTCATATGCAAACGATTACAGAAAAATGTCTACAAATGGGTTCTTAATAACATTCTTATGCCGATGTCTAACTGCGTTTTGGTGTCCTCTGCTTCCTTTTTTCCATATCTTCTTTTTCGTTTAAGTCCCAGTGTAGTTTGGCTTCTGCATGTTCTTGTACATGTGAGCGTTTGAATATGTATTTGTATGGATGAGTGTGTATTTGTTGTCTTGGCCGAAAAGTAAACGACATGCGCATTATTTTATTATAAAATAGGCACATTTTGGCATTTGGCAAATGTCTGTACGTGTGCGTGCACTTTATATGTATTTCCATTTGTTTGTGTGCCTTTGTATGTTTGCTGCCTGCGGTGAATTTGTGTGGAAAATATTTTGTGCCACAAATTACATTTATTGAAAGGTTTCCTAACAATAGCATTCTAATTTTTGGCAGTTGTTGTAAGCCTAAAATGTGCATTATTCAAATTAAGGTAAGTGGTAGATAGAACCAACAAAGACACATATACGAGGGCATACATACACACAGCTTTTGGAAGTCAGACAATTTAATACTAAATGTTGCACGTTTGCTTTAATTTTACTCTTTGCTTATTTTTCAAACCTATTACAAAATAAAAAACTGAGTTGGCTATTGACAGTTGCCATAATTTATTAGCATATTTTTCTAAAATTTCATTATATTGAAATTCATTTGACACGCTGATTTTCGCACACAGACAAAAAACAAAATACCAAAACGTTGAACCAACAAAAAATGCACATATTTTATGTTAAGTGGTATTTGTGTTGATTTATTGTTAAAATTTCATAATTTTGCCACTTGCATATTATTTAAACGTTTTTTTTTGTCTTTTAATTGGATATTTTGCAGGGTGTTTATTTACATTTATAATCATAAAATTCTCACAAAAAAAAATCGAAAATATTGAAAAAATTTATAGATGAAACGATTGGAAATAAGAAACATTTTAGGGCAATTCTCTTAAGCGCTTAAATGACTCGGAAACCCCGAAACTTCACAAGTTTGCAAACCTGGAAAAAGAACTGTCAAAAAGCAAATTGGTCTCGGAAAAAATCCTCGCCTGTATGTATATAAAATACATACTTGTTAAACTCAAAACAAAAGCGAGTTGCCAACGCTCATTTAAAAAAAAAAAAAAGACAACAACAAAAAGCAAAGAAAGAAAATAAATATATATATTTTTTTACATAAATTGATGCGACGTTACCAATTGCAAAAGTACTGAAAAGGTGTATAATAACACGAAACCCTGATTGAACCGTCAAGTTGTTGATTCTCGCAATTGTTGTCTAGGTCGTGTAAAGGTGCGTTCCCAAAAAGTGTCTTGCAACTTTTTGAGCTTTACGCGTTAAAGGGTATTGCTCTATTATATTAAGCCCTATGCGCCAACATATCGTAACGCCATTTTTGCGAAAATTGTTTTTTTTTTTGCTTTTGCGCTTAGATGAACATTTATCTCAAGCGACGAACAAAGGAACAGGTTCCACTCGACTTACGACACAAAAAGCAATTTCAAATATTTATTGTTTAAATAACAAAAACAAAAAATGTTTCCTGCTGAAATCAAAATTTTTCGCTTACGCTTAGTAACGCCTTGGGCGTTTTAAATTTTAGGAAGGTTATTTTAGCAATATAATTTAGAGATCTTAAAGTAACCTGCCTATGTTAAGCCATTCTAGATGGTGTGTACAAAAAAAAATCAAGACAAAGTACAATAACAAAATACATGTGCTTGTGTGGTGTCTTTTGGTTGGGTTTTATAACCTTATTAAATACATTTTCGAATCTACTATTACAATATCAATTTTTTCTTAAAATTGATATTTTTTTAAATAATTAATCTTATTTGTTGATCGTAATATCAGCAACTTTACCCAAAGAAAACCTTAAAAGTAATGATTAGATTTTACATGTTAATATTTTCTAAATTTTAACTCTTTAATTTGTATCTTTCAAACATCAAGTTAAAGTACCCTGTAAAAACCATTTTTCATAAAAAATGTACAAATTAATTTTAATTATTAGTTGCTGTGCGTGATGTTTGCTAGTATTTGTTTGTTTTGTTGTTTTTTTTTTTTTTTTGTAAAAAAGCCAAACTGCATTTGTCATGCTTTATTTATGGTGATGCTGTGCGGCAGATACCGACACTCACACGCATATACATATCGTATTCCAAACAGTTTCCCATTATACAATATTTTTTATTAAAAATTGACACCATGTTTTTTTTTAAAGTATATTTAACTAACTGCAATTTTTTCTTTAACTTTTTTTTCATATATATGAAACACTTCGTGCTGGATTGAATCACGCTGCTGCACCTCAAATTGTTGACACCTATCATCGCAATCAACTTGTCGCAAAAACAACATAACTCAAAACTGCATAAAAACATCAACTCTGCCAAACTGTTAATCACCGCAACGGTATCATTATCCAAACGTGCTCGGCTGGCTGGCTGAATGAATGAATGAATGCTCATGTCTGTTGGGCTGCCATTGCCGATGTAAATTGCAACAACTACACACACTTGTGCAAAATAAAAAAAAATAATACTCACATACAAAATCGCTCATAAAAAATGCAATATATATTTAAAAACAACAATAACAACAACGAAATGATGCAAATACATATATAATGCAACAATAAACATCAACAAATGAAAACGACAAATTAAAATCGGAACTGGAAATTTTCATCATGGGAAATGCGCCATTCCACTGACGCCGCTCGCTACTGCCGCCATGCCATACTCCCGATGCTGCCATACTTTTCATTTTATTTTTATTCATGACATTTTCGCCACTTCATCATGACCACCCGATATCGAATGTCGCTCCACCGTTACCCACCTGTGGGTGCATATATCGATAACGCGCACAAAAACAAAACAAAAAACTTTTACTCCGCTGCATATCCGCTTTCGAAATTTGAATGTGTGCGCATTCATCGCACCGCTGCCATTTTTGTCTGTTACCGGCGGCAACTTCCGCTTTTGGTGCCACCTTTACTTCAAAAAAAAAAACCATGCCACCACGCCCCTTCCAAACACCCATAAATAATGTATCCAAAAATAACTTCAACTTGTCGTTGCTATGATTTTTTTGTTGTTTATTTGTTTGTTGGCGCATTGATTTTTTCGCATATTTTTTGTACTTGCCTCCGGTTTGTTTTGGCACGACATTTCCTTCGAAACGCCATATGAATTCATTGCGCTACGCCCACTATACTACACTACACATGCACTATTCAACCGCCCACCACAAATCAATGTTCACTCGCCGCTGTCGCTTTCAATTACACCTTTTCAATATTTGATCTTCGTGCTGGATTTGCACTTTTCGTCGGACTGTTTTGTTTGTGTTTGTGTGTGTGTTCACCGTTTTTGACTGCAGCCGAAACTGCAAACCAGCCGGGCAAAACCGCCACTATTGAAATGTACGCGCCCAGCTCGTACAATGACACCGTTACGGGTGAAACGCTATCCAGCGTTTCGGAGAAGAGTGAATCGTATTCGAACGAAGGCAGCCAACCGGAGTATATTGTGAGTATATGTCATCAAACACTTTATTAGTTGTCGCATATGTGACTATGTAAAACTTCGAATATATTAAATAAAATTATTTTTGACACTATTTAATTAATATAATAAGAAGAGTAAGTCGCATTTCGGTAGACAACTTTAAATATTGACTGCGAAAAGATGCTGATTATGCTTAGCTTAACTATTGAGGAATGACCAAAACGTTACATTTGCACGTGGAGATAATAAACATAATTAGTAACAATGTTGTCACATAATCTTTATATTGTTGATTATATATACATATGTTTTAAAATATGTAAAGTCATTGAAACTAACGAAAATACTTTGACTTAATCGACCGTTTCTTCTTGTTTTAAAAATTATCAACGCCAACCCTTTTGAAAAATCAAACAAATTAAAATTAATATTACTCATACTTCATGTTGGACCGCAATAATTTTGCATCACATTTCCGCATTTTACGAGTTACATTATTTGCGCTTCTCTTTGCATTATTATTAAATTTCATGTTATTTGCCGCAACAAAGAAATTAATTTCAGCAGAAATTGTTCGTCTCGGCCGACAAGTCCGAGAGTTCAGAGTCGGACGAAACTTAAATGGGGAAAAAAATATGAAACCAAATTTGCGCACAGCAGCTGTGGCAGTTGCTGAAGCAGTTGTTTCTGTCGCTGTGCATCAAAGGATAATTAATGTGATGTGATAATTTTTTTTTTGCACGCGCGTAAACAGCCTTCGTCCTTGCGCTGCTAGCAAGCGTCTGTCAACGCGGCTGTCAGTCGATGACGTTGCGACGTCATTGGCGAGTACAGAAAATTGAGTCGAGCAAAAATTGTACAATTACAAATGGACACACAAAGAGACAGGCGGACAAATAAATGGACAGACCAGAATACACATAGCGTTCGTTTTGTTTAAACGTTTCGAAACTTCTTCTTATCGTCGGACGACATTAATTGGAACGTTGAGCAGTTGTCGTCAAGCCACGAAAAAAGCACCACGCCCACTTTTTAGGCAGCCTTTAAATTTGTTTTTTTGAATATTTTATATATTTTGATTTTTTGTTTTGTTTCACACGCATACGCTTCGCTGATTTATGTCGCTCGTTAAACCAAACCAACGAAAACAACAAAATCAACAACTTAAGCATTTTGTGGTGCTTTTTATCTATCTTTTCTATATTCAGCATGTGTTTGTGTGAGTTTTTTTTAAGATATGAACATTATGTACTGCACTATGGTTCCAGAGAGTTTAATTTAATATTTCTTAATAATTGGAAAAAAAATGTAATAAAAAATCATATAATGAATTACATCATTTTGTCTGTCTGGACAAATGAAATTAAGATCCTATGTAAAAAGAAGTGTTAACAGCGTTTAATGAACATATGTATTATATATAAACTAGAAAATTATTTTTATTTATATTTTTATATAATTTTTTTTTTTGTACTTTTTTAACTTTTGAATCATAGTGCACTTCAGCAAATACACTTACCCTTAGCACACTCAAATATTTATATACGCTCTACGACGTATATTCATCGCAACTCATTTCAAACGAACAAACGAACGAACAAACATACAAATGAACAGACGAATGAGCGAGAGCGCGCTCGTGTTTATTTACGTATAATATTCGAGATTAAGATAATAAATGATTTTAATAATTTGAAACGATTTGTTAGTTCCGAATCATGTCGGATAAACCGCCATGATTAATTACAAGTGGCGGCAGCGGCGGCTACATCGGCTATAACGGCAACGGCGGCACATTGCGTTTTCTTCATTTGCGGTGCTTGTCGCTCGCGTGCTTGCGTCGTCGCTCATCGTACATACATACGTTGCCTTGCCTCAGCTAGTAAGCTGACTGGCTTCCTGTCGAAACATGGCGTCGTTCGTCGTTCGCCAGCTTCCGTTTCCTTCCGCTCTTGATTACATCACTTCATATCAGTCATTTTGTGTGTGTGTGTGGATTTTGTGAGTTTTTCTTAATTTTTGTTTTTTTTATTTGTTTTTGGAATTTAAGTTATGGAATTTTAATCAAATTTCTATTGAAATTAGATCTGCTCGACGCTAGATTCGAAGCAGCGTCTTACGATTCTTTACACCAGCAAAAATTTATTTAGCTCACGCGATGCGAGGCGATGACAAATGAAACGTTTTCTTTTTGTTGTTGTTTTTAATTCGTATTTTCAGCTCTTATTCTGCTTTAAAAATGATTTTTTTTCTGTGTGTATACCCAGTGTTGACGCTTCGCCTCGGACGGACACGCAGACAGACAGACAGCAGTACAGACGGGACAAACGTAGTTGGACGCAATCGTTCCTGCGTCGTCACTTTTATTTGCGCGAAAGATAATTGCTTCGAGGAGAATAAATATGCTTTCATAAATTATAAGAGGCCAAGTTGGCATTATCTCTGCTGATTTAAAAGGATTTTTTTCTTTTTTTCATTTAATCATTCAGTCTGTCAGTCGTTCAGTCGTTCATTAGACTGCGGGGCAATTCTGAAATTTCGAATTCTGGAATTTTCTTTCTTTTGGTTTTTTAATTTTGTTTGCCAGTAATCCTGAATGTTAATGGGAAATTAATTATGAAGATTCAATTCAAATGCGCGACAAAATATAAAATTTAAATCGAGGAAAAGAAGTTTCAATGAAAAACGATTTAATAATACACTTTCTTTCTTAAGCTTAGTGTTTAATAAATATAAACAAAAGAATATTGAATTGTGTGTAAAAATAATGTTGATCCTTACTAATATTAAAGCGGGAGGTGTTTCTGTTTGCTTGTTGAAACTTTGTGTTTTCATCTAAGTTTTTTTATTTTAGAAACAAGTCAAAATTTAAAGGAAACTCACAAGCTTCAAAACGCAAGAATCACTTAAGACTGGCAAATGTAGTTTTATTAAGTTATTTTTCATTTATACCGAATTTGTTGTTCTTACTTGCCACAAATATTTAAATTGAAATCAACTGTTTAAACCTTTATGATACTCTATTGAATGGTTATGCCATTAGCTTTCGAAGGAAGTGCATATTTTTTAAAAAGCTTAAAATTTGTTGTTGTCATATGGTCTTACTGCAATTTTGATAGACATCATCTTACCCGTAGTAATCGGAGATACAACACGACTGCATAGTTTTGTTTATTAACTTCTTAAATAAAATACGACTTTCTTGTTGACATGAATAGTTTAAATCATAGACAAAAAATATTTTTAAAAAATGTACAATTTTTAAATAATTTGTGATTTTTAGGATTCAACATTGTATTTGTACAATATGTGTCAAAATAAACTTTGAAACGAACATAGAAAATAAAAAAGAACTTATAAAAATATTTTTTGAACTCGAACTTAAAAGTTAAGATGAAATATCAAAATGTGCAGCCCAAATGCATATACATACATACTCGTATGCCTGTACATACTTTCTTTTTCCATGAAATAACTATGCACAAAAACGCTTAATATTGACATTTGTACTAATCCTCTTTCAAAGGATAACAACTCATTTCGGTCTGTTATTTCAGTTCTTACGTATGTGTATGTGTGTATGCATGTAACTATTTGCAGTCTTTATTTGACAGCCAAATTGAAACAAATACCAGAAAAAATTTCAACTTCAGCAATGAAATTGAAAAATGCTACAAATTATGTAACATATTTTTTGTGAAAAAATCTGTGCACTGAATTTAGGGTATGACATACATATATGCATACATACATACATACATACATACATACATACATACATACATACATACATACATACATACATACATACATACATACATACATACATACATACATACATACATACATACATACATAAATACATACATACATACATACATACATAAATACATACATACATACATACATACATACATACATACATACATACATACATACATACATACATACATACATACAAACATACATACATACATACATACATACATACATACATACATACATACATACATACATACATACATACATACATACATACATACATACATACATACATACATACATACATACATACATACATACATACATACATACATACACACATACATACATACATACATACATACATACATACATACATACATGCATACATTCATACATACTTAGTTGCTATATATTTTTTCTTTTATAATCATTTCGTTTCTTTTTTTTCAAAACTTTACCCTACTCATTAATCATCACAATCAAAAAAACTAAACAAACAAAATTGTTCGCGCTCTGATCCAAAAAATATTCCTTTGGACATTATTATTTTCATATTTTTTTTTTGCTAATTTTGGTTTTACTCATTTCCTGCAGAAAAACACAAACAAGTCATAGCAATCACAGAAATAAACACAAAATAAAACATTAACAAAAAAATCTAGAGGAGTAAATTTTGAAATATTACACTTTTGCGCAATCGTTGTCTTGTGCAAATGTTTGAAAGTAATATTTTTGTTGTTTGGAGATAAGATTTTTATTTTTCGTCACATTTATCCTTTTTTTGTTTTCTTTTTTTGCAGGACGAGGCACGTAAGAAGGCTGCCTCTACGTATCTGGTCGAGAACACGGATATGCCACCGCCACGATATCAAAAGGATGGCACCTTGCCAGTTGTGTATCCTAATAATATGGGTAAGTACGAGTAGTACTCTTACTCCTTCGGCCTTAGATAGGTTTTGCATTTTCATTCTTCCCCCCCCCCCCAATTCACTTAGAATAACAGTCAGCAAATTCACAACGATGAAAGAACAAGAGACCAATCCAGAATCCACACGCCTTCCTCATACCGCAACTCATCACACCCTGTCAGTGGTTTGAGTATTGCATAGAAAACGATCAGATACCCTCCTCTTCTTCTCCCTTTCCCTGTCACTGTGCATTCACAAATGCAGTTGGTCAATAGAAAATGAAACTGCTGCCAATTGGAAGCATTCAGGCGATGAACGTGTGTATGTGGCACTTTTGCTGTTCCGGCATGACCTGCTTCTCGATTTGACTACAGCAACGTTCCCGTCCGGAGATGCAGTCCAGTGCTGCATGCAACGATATAAAAGCCGCTTCTCGAAGAATTATTGCAATAGTTTATTGTCCCAAATTTACTGTTTATTGTTGAGTTTAAATTTGCACTTTGTGGAGCTGGTTTAGTCAGTTGCCTATTAGACATGTTTTAAATATAAACCAATTCTTTTTTAAAGAGTTTTGTTTTTAATATAATAATTAAAATAGTTTTTAAAAGTTAAGAAACAAAATTTAAAAAATTCCTCAAATAACATTTCATCCAGCTGCATTAAAAAATAAGTACTAAAGAAGTTACACAAATTAGTATTCAGAACATGCCTACGTCTCGTGTTTAGCGTAGCATCATCACCACTGTCCACTGCCGAAAACACAGAGTTTGAGACAGGCAACTGAATGCGTACCATTTGCCTATTGTGTGTGTATATACAAATATATGTGTGTGCCTTAAAATGTATGAAAAATCAACAAGGATTACAAATTTAATACTGTTTATTGGCATTTGCTAATTTTAATATCAAACAAACTGCAGTAATATAGCACAAAGCAGCGGCAGCAGGAGTCCCAAAAGGAACGGAGGGAGAGACAAGACACTGAAGTAGAAGCTGCTGGCTATTGTATTTATATAATATCCATCTACGTTTGGGCATGTACTGCTATTTGCGCTAGGATGAATTTTGGTTTGTTATGGGTATAGGAAAACAACACAGACCCGAAGTGGAAAATTTATTATGTTAAAACTACTTAATTTACTTTTACAATGAAGGCGATCATGGCAAGTAATTTTTCCTTTAATTCAATTTCAAATAAAACAAAATAAAAAACAATGGAATACTTGATTTAACTATGTGATTACAGTAACTCTGCGCTTGTGTCTCTGGGTGTCTTTGTGTATGCGATTCTGATTCCGCAACAAAAAATCGTGAACTGCAAATCGCACGAGTGCATATACAATAATAATTCAATTGTTACGCTTAATTGTAATTGAGCGGCGACTTCTTTCTTTTTTTCGCTTTACAAGATGAAAAACTCAGCGAATACATTTGTCCAACACTGCCAACCACTCTTACCCATATGCTGCACATTGGTACAAAAATGATTTATTTTAGATTAAAAAAAAACGATAATTATTTTGTTCAATAATTCTACAAAATAATAAATAATTAAAATAAAAAAATTTAAATTAAATGGAAAATATCAGGAAAATCTTCACATTCTTGACATGGATTTGATTAAATTCGGAAATTCGTTTGTCCACACTCTTCTTTCACACAAACAATTGTGTCTCTAGTGGTTGGGAAATTAGAGGAGATCGAGATAAAAGAGTAAGCTTGCTGAAGTTTGATGGCATAACATATGTCTCAGCTGCTCTGTTCACAAAAAGATATCCTGAATTTCTTTCTCCTTCAAATAATAAGTAAATCGTGATCTGAATCAATCAATTAATATATAAACAATATCTTCTTAACTATGTAATGCGCCACATTGCATGGAAACCATCACGTACCATACTAGCCAATGTTAACGAAGACAGACCCCTTTGGTCCGCTTTATTTTTGCTTTATTATTTTTTATAGTAAAACGTTGTCGTCATAAAAGTCCACAATTTCTGCAGTTTTCCTTCTGGATCCCATTTTTCCCACTGTTTTTGCGTATAGCTTAAAATAGCACAAAAGCTTTTTCTCAAAACGAATTACACTTAAAATAACGTTATTAACTGTATTTCTCGTCGAAGAGGGTACTCAGTGCGGCAGTATACCGTTAAAAGAATGGCGCACCTTTCAACTCGACTTTAGCGACTGGGACTGCTACTCAGACCTGAGAATATGGGCTGCTGTGTTTTTTTTCTGCTGACGAGGACGAGCACGAGAACTGCCATTTGCTGCGCTCAAGTGTGCCAAATAAGTAAAAAAAAATAAAATAAAGAAAAACATACGTTTCGAAACATTACAACCACCTCAACCCCACAGTCTTCAATTCGCCAGTGAAGTAGACAAAAAAACAAAAAAAAATAATAACATTTTCTTGTATAAAATATTAATTTATTAAAACACGAATTGAGCTTAAAAATCGCGTCATTCCTTAAATCAAGTGTTCTTTGCTTTCACTAATTTGTTTTTTACCTTCTACGCACCTGTTTTTTGCAAACTATTTTCACTGAGGAAAAATAGTCGTCTTTTTCATCTAACAATGAAAAGAAATAAGAAGAATATCGTAAAGACAAAAAGGAAAACACGCTGCAAAACCAGCATAAAATAAAAATATATTAACAGGAAGTGAGTAGCGATGGCAGAGCGGCTAAAGGAAACCCTCACACATATACACATACACACACCACACACTAAAATGACAATAATGCCGACGACATCTTGCTAAAATCACAAATTCTCGACAGCAATAGAAAAAATATTTTCATACATTTGCCTTCTTTGTTGTTATGTGTGTGTGCATGTGTGTGGACGATTTAACCGTCCAAAAGGGGATGCCGAATGGTTTTGGAGAAGAGAAGGGTCACAAATCCTGGCATTTAAAGCGAATTCTGTTTGGCCAAGCAGCAATTTGGGTTTTCAAACACGAATGATGGGCTGCGGTGTCTCTTTGTCATTTTAAAAGTTTTATTAAAATGTGGGCTGAACTGGGCTCATTATATTAGCATAAGAGACGAGCCGAACTATAGAATGCATCTAAAGAAAATAAAATACCAAAAGAATAGTGTGGAGATTTAATTTAACATTTGTTTGGGCTAAGAATTATTCTTTGATGATTTGATATTTGATTGTTAAAAAGTCGACTTTAAATTTTTAAATACAAGTTTAAATTTGAAGAAGACAACACGAATGAATTTTTTAACTTCATAAAACATTTCCTGAAAATAAAAAAAACCAGTAAGACAATTATCTTCGGCTATGTCAAAGCTCAAATACCCTACGCCACTAGGAGGAGGGAGTAGTTTTGAGCAGTTTCATGATACTATTTTAAAATTAAACTCTGTAATGAGACAAAGTTTTGCATGAGTTCATTAAGTGCACGTTAAGCTGAGGTAAACCTTGACGCTTGCAACTGATACATACGAGCTTTTCGTACATATGCCATAATAAAATTTTATATTTAACTTTAAATTTAAATTCTCTTTTTTTTGTGATATTACTGAACGATCAAAATTGTAAAGCAATTATCATCAGTAATCGCCATAAGTTGATTACAAGAATGTAAGTCGTCGATGTCGATAATACAAGCAACAAATATTCCCGATACAAGCGCACAACTTCGAATTACAGACTGAAGTAACTAGCACATATGAAGAAAATGTGTTCTTCGTTAGCAGAAGAAAACTACACAATTTACAAACAACATTACACATGAAAAAAAAAAGCAGAAACGCAGAACAAAAGAAAGTGCAGCACCAAAGAAAAAAACTCATAGCTTTGCTGTGTGGAATAAAATAAAACAGCAGTTCACAATTTCTTGTGCTGTGTTAGTTATGCTGAACTTTGTTGCAGCAGCAACAACTGCAGCAGCTCCTCGAACAAATTTTCTAATGTTGGTGGCAACGTTGTTACCTAAGCAGCGCCGCCGCCATCTTTGTTGCTTTCATATACATATGTAATACACAAGGTTGCTGTGAGCCTTTGGCCAACCGCCATCAAGGATGCAAAAGTGTGTCAGAGGAATTCTTGCTGAACTGCGCTGCATTGCAAGTTACTTTTGGGTTTTCTGGGAGTGAGTTCACATTGTCCGCCAACGTCATCTTACATTGTAATTTTTTCTTGCTTTGAATTTGTTGTGCACTTGTTTCCCTTCAACATTTTTTATACTGTTTCATTCAAGACGACAACAAGACAAGAAACTAGACTCAAAATGAAAGACCGCTCCCAGCCAATGCTTGACAAAATGACGACGCATTGTGGGACATTACAGTACTAACGGTGCCCCAAAACTAGAAAAATTTAATTAAATCTTGCACATAATATTTTATATCGAAACATTTATAAAAATCGGTCAATGGACATGCCCTACTCCTAAATAAAACAATAAAAATACAAACTTTAAAATGAACAATAACTGTGACAAAATTAAAAAATCTTAATATACTCCTTTCGAGGTTTACACGTGTTGAAGTTATTTTTAAGTAAAAAAATCTTAATTTTCAAAATTTTGAATTGTCCCTCAAAATCTGGGCCCATAGTCGCTTAAAACGCAATTTAAAATGATAAAAAAAAATGTTAACTATATGTCTTGCTCTAACTGCGACACTTCCAAAGATGTATTAACAATTGATACATCGTTTTAAGCATCAATATGACTTCTCATTAAAATTTTTTCATCGGATAAATAGAAACAAAGTTATGGACAAGATTTGAGGGTCAATTTAAAATTCTGATTATGCCGTTTTTTTTCCTTAACTAGAACTACAAATTAAGCTATGACTTGTCATATGTCTTGCAATATATTGTATATATCAATTTTATCGTAAACATTTTATTCTTATACGAGAATACTTAAGGAATAGAAGCTTACCTTGAGGTCGAAATCACTTCAATTACCACTGTAGTCAGTTTCCTTGGGTTCAAAATTCTTTAACTTTAGTTATAGTTGTGCATACTATTGTATTTTTTCTCGAGGTCGTCGCTCCACAGTGCAACGTTGCCCCTTGAGAATTTAGAAAAATGTATAAATATGGAAATGGGTGAATAGAATAAGTTGAAGCTTACATTTGGAATGATGAAGTGATGGCTTTGTAGTGCACAAGATGGATGAATGATAGAACAAATGGATGTATGTATGAGTGGAGGGATGGATGATGGCTGTTGAGTTAACAGGAGTCATAGAAGATGCATGTGCTCGGCGAAACTAGTTGACAGGTTTTGCCCGTTTTCTTTATTCGTTTCATTCATTCCGTTGTTTGATTTTGATTTTCCTTTTTTTTTAATTGTAATTTTTTTCACAACTTTAAAGAATTTTGTTTGTTATGAAATTTAATTATTTAATTTTTATTGTTGGCGTTGGTGAAACTTTAAATTATGCAGCGTGCGTATTTCGAGGAGCGCTTGTAAGTTTTTCCAAACACAAGTGATTCATTTCCTCATTTGTTTACTTTTACTTTTTTAACTCTACGCATAGTAGGGTATATTCACTTTGTTCTTTCATTTGTAACGTTCCGAAGAAAACGTAGTAGGTATGATGAAACACATATAAAATGAGTCGATTTAACGATCCTTCAGCCTGTTCGCTGTTTAAGATATATCGACCTGATAATCGAGCACCTATTCCTCGCAATAAAAATGGCCATAATCAAATAAGAACAACGGTCACTTTTTAATACAGAGATATATAACACAAATGTGCTACTATGAGCACATTTTTCTGGTATTTCAGCTTCGGCATAGCCGGAGATAATATTTTAACAAATTTAATTTTGTTTGTGTTATATGCTGTTGCTGCATATGTGCCATGCTGCACATGCTGTTATTACCTTCCAGTTCTAGCCCTTGTTCTTTTTCTTCCGACTTGTCTACTCGTTCCGTCGTCTTGTCATCAAGTTGCAGTTTTCGGCTTCACTAGCTTCCTTCAGCGACGCGCCCTTTTTTACGTAAACTTTTATTCAGTGTTTTCTTTTGAGTTTTATCTTTTGTTTTAGTTTTTCGTAACGTTTTTATTTTATTTTTTGCTATGACTAGTCACGTTGTTGTTATGCGCGCGTATTTGTTGCTTGCTGCAAACAAGAGCAGCAGCAACATCACATATGCTTCTCATTTCGCTTTTTGATGCCAGGATTCGCATGTAGAACCATCGTGCTTCTGCAAAACTCTTTGGGCAATTGTGCACATTTTCAGACTACTCGCGGAGCGGCACAGTGGCTACAAACAGAATTTTTCCACTGTATCATAACAACTCATTGCATTATATCATATATATATATATATATATATATATATATATATATATATATATATATATATATATATATATATATATATATATATATATATATATATATATATATATATATATATATATATATATATATATATATATATATATATATATATATATATATATATATATATATATATATATATATTTCCCACCCTTCAATAGATTCCTTTCCTAGAATCAGATCAATATTGTGTGTCTCTAGTATTGAGTTGTATAGGTACTGAAACCAGGTGGGCAAAAACGGTTACTTGTAAAATATCCAAGAAAATATATGTAAGATATAATAAGTTAAGAACCAACTAATTAATAAGAAAAGAATAGATAAATTCAGGATCACTTCGACTATAACCGGTCATTTGGCGATGGTGGACCATGCCGAGAAAATGAGATGACTCCACAACGATAGATGCCATGGAAAATTATTTTATGTTTTTAATTTAAAAATATTTGCTTATACCAACAAAATAAATATTTATATACGAGTTTTAATAAATTTTTTAAACAAAATACTAATAAATGTTTTACGCAACTTTTTAATTGATGATTAATTTTACTTCTAATGGGACTGACTTCAACTTTTACTCAACCGGCAACCACTAAGAGACTAAAGAATAAATACCTTCGTTTTTATGTTTTATAAAAGCTTAAAATATCTTTAAAGTAAAAACATTTAGTCACTGTGCTGCACGGTTTAAATACGGCGGATGCTGCTCGTGTTCCTTGCCGTTGCATGTTCTTGCCGCAGTCGCTGCAACGACTGCCACTGCTGTTGTTACGCGTTCTGGTGACGTGCGGATAAAACGAAACAAATTGCACACTAAAGTGGTAACAGTTCCCACCGCTCGTTTGTACACCATGCGCCAACGACGACGACGACGACTATGACTATGACGAGATGCGACATATGTAATGTTTGTCGGTTTGTCTGTCGATCTGTCTGTATGTGCCTGCGCGCGTCTGGTGTATCCACTGGAGAATTCAAATTGGAATCCATCCATCTCAAAATCGTACAAGTTGCAAAAGCTGCGCGCGCCTTGTCTGTGTCGAAGCGCCACAAATGGGCAACTTTTGACGCAGCGCAGCGACGTTGTAATTTTATTTATTTAAAAAATGCAAGATATTTGCTCGCAGCGTGAGGTGAGGGTATAAAAATAAAGAATATTTGTATGCATGTACAACAACAGCAACACTAGCCAAAATTATTTGTATTTGGCATGTGCAAGGTTTTAAAACTTAGTGTATAAATGTGTGAGGACTAAGAACATTTATATTAAATAAAATAGTCTACTTTAATGACAACATCAATGTTAGTAGCATTTTATCATAATTAGTATTTTAGCGCTGTTTGGGACGCCGTCGAATTTTACCACAACATTTTCTCGCAACTTGTGTATTTCCGCCATTTCATGTGACAAGCATAAGCGTGTGCTTCTGCATAAAATTATATATAAATACACCAGCTGAAATTGAATTTTTTTTAACATCGGTAACAAATTCATTTTTGAAGTGTTTTAAAAGCACAATATAAGTGACTCGTTCTCTATCATATTAAAAATAATTGTTTCCTGTGAAGACAACTATCAAATACTTTATCTCTTAGATGACGTCAGTAGCAGATCATTTGTAACATTAACTGCTCTATCGCTTGATCCTCTCGCTGTTTACCAGTTATTCGATTTTTAAAAATGTTCTAATCGCAATGGACCTAGTCTGGTGAGACATTTGCCGATACTCTAACCTAACCTAATCTTGCGACGTTCTAACTAGTATAATTAATATCTATAGTACTTTAAAGTGCTTCAGACATAACAAATTTATCTGTAATATAAATTTTTATGACAGAGGGTTAATTTCTAGTATGATTTTCTGTTAATAGAATAATCGGCGAATAAGATTAATCGCAGAAATGTTGTTAACGATTACGATTAATCGTAATTGTAATTGTTGCATCACTAATTTTATTTGTTGTCTAAGACATTCTCGTATTAAAAAATCAAATTATTTTTTTGTTTAATAAAACTATTTTTTTTCTTGTTTAAGTTTTTTTAACTCCTCAAACAATAGTATAGAAATGTATGGAACCTAATAAGGTTTGGATTGAAATATCATGTTTCCTTGGCTGCTTTTAAATATTTATATTAATAAATTTTATAATACTTAGATTTTAAATAATACTAACGAATGCCCATGCATGCAATGCCACTTAAAAAAAGCAAGTGTTTGTATGTATTTGAAATTTATTTATTCAAGTACATCTTTTTATATACATATATAGATAATTATTAGGTGTACAAATAAATTTCCGCCATTTTTTGTTAATAAAATAATATTTAAACGATTTTAAACGATGTGAGACTGCTTGCTGAGTGACTTCTAAACTAAGTGCAAGTTCCTTTTGTGTTTAAGACGAATCTTCACCCAATAATTTCTCCAAATCCGCATACTCGTAAATTTTCGGCCTTCCACTGGATCTTTGTCTTTTATGTCAAAATCACCTTTTTTAAATTTTTGAAACCACTCACGACATGTTCTCTCACTCAAAGCATCCTCATTATATGCTTCTACGAGCAATCGATGCGACTCAGCAGCAGATTTTTTTAAATTAAAAAAATAAAAATTAAAGTTCCCGCAAATGACACTTAGTTGGCTCAAATTGAGAAATTTTTAGATAAAGAAAAATATATGATGCTAATGCGAACTTAATAACATAATAAGGTTATGTTGTTCTGGAATAAACAAACTAATTTTCAAGTAGGTTACCATCTGCGAATTCCAACGTAAACCTCGTGCCACGCCATCTTTCTCAAAACGGCGGAAACTTATTTGTACACCTAATAGTTAGCGGAACTTCCCGGTACTCCCCGTTGTAGCGATTCTGAGTTACGGCGGTGGAAGCTAAATTGTTTCAACTACGCCCACGTTTGGTGAAAATTTCGACAGTAACCATAAAAACTCAGAATCAATGTTATCGTATACTAACAATGTTATCGTATATTTTTATGTAATTAAACATTTTGTGGGCGTGGCAGATTTTGTGTACCCTGTTAATCTTCCCGGTGCATTCCTATACATGTTTTCTAAATTGTGCATAAAGTTCCTGAGCAATGGTTGTTGGCGTAAAATTAATCCAACTTTTTAAAAAAGTGGGCGTTAAATTGTCAGCAGTGCCTATACAAACTCAGATACCGAATTTGAAAAAAGAAAGATAAAAAGCAAGATAGAAAGAAAGAAATAAAGAAATAAATAAATAAAGAAATAAAGAAATAAAGAAATAAAGATATAAAGAAATAAAGCAAAAAAGAAAATAAGAAAGAAAGACAAAAAGAAAGAAAGTTAGATAGATAGATAGATAGATAGATAGATAGATAGATAGATAGATAGATAGATAGATAGATAGATAGATAGATAGATAGATAGATAGATAGATAGATAGATAGATAGATAGATAGATAGATAGATAGATAGATAGATAGATAGATAGATAGATAGATAGATAGATAGATAGATAGATAGATAGATAGATAGATAGATAGATAGATAGATAGATAGATAGATAGATAGATAGATAGATAGATAGATAGATAGATAGATAGATAGATAGATAGATAGATAGATAGATAGATAGATAAATAGATAGATAGATAGATAGATAGATAGATAGATAGATAGATAGATAGATAGATAGATAGATAGATAGATAGATAGATAGATAGATAGATAGATAGATAGATAGATAGATAGATAGATAGATAGATAGAACCGAAATCGAAAACACTAAAGCTGCAAGTATCAACTCCTTAAAGCGTCACAACGTACTGACGTGTCAGTAACAACAACAGCAATATGAATATAAACAGCGTAAAAGAGGCATTGGCATCTTCTCCGCGGCAGTGGCATTACCGTAACGTGTTGATAAACTTTTAATGAGATCTTCTCTTTGAAAGCGCCGGAAGTGTTACGACAGACGATGACAGCAACAGCAGCAGAAACAACAACAAGAGCACGAAATGATGACAACGCCAACTCGTCAAGCGCGAAAGCTGATGAAACATAAAATGATCTCTCCGTGTTTTTGTTTTTGTTTGTGTTTGTTCTTGTGTTTATGTATGTGTGAAATTCATATGCTTCATATTTTTAACTGCAAGTCGAAGCGGTATCATTTGCTGTATTATCATCTCTGTGCGGGAGAGTGTGTTTGTGTGTATATGAATATGTCGTATGCATTTCTGTGTGTGTGTTAGCACATTTAAATTAATTTCAAATTAGTTGAGTTAAGAATGACAAAACTGATTTTGCACACAAAAGTTTCGCAAACATTTTGGTTAAACTCTGGCAATTAGGTATTTCGCATATATTATGCAACATCATTTTCATTTAGAGTAGCGAAAGCAGGTCTACGCCCACACCGCACCATCTCCGCCGGCGAAGCAACATGACATCTAAAGTTGCGTCGTCGTGAACGGTGCTCAAAGAGATTTGAAATTATTATTGCTTTAGTTTTAAATAAATTTTTAATTGCATAACTTTAACGCAACGAATGTCATGCGATATAATTGTGAAGTAAGCTACAAAAATATTTAAAAAAAAAACATGGATCGTCTATTAAAATCATGATGTGACAGATTTGGAGACAGTTTAGCAAAACAGAACGGCAGAAAGTATATCCATGTATCGTTATTCGATGTTGTTCGATTTTATCGATATTTAAAATAAACATGATATTGATATTTTTGGGGATACTTTCGATGAGCGGGCGTTCCCCTATTGACTTTTGATCCCTACAAAACGGTTCCTAATGTCAATACTACTAACGATATATATGTAGGTCATTATTTCCGCGATTTCTTATTAAAGACAACAATTAAAAAAAATAATTTAAAATAATTATCGGCAAATTTTTGGGAGCTATATTAACAACGCCATCGTATATTTTCACTTAACTAAAAAAAATTTTGAGCGTAATAAGTGGACGCGACAGATTTTGTATATCCTGTTATTCTTTCCGGTGCATCCCGGCACATGTTTTCTATATACAAAACTGATCCACCCTTTTTTTGAAAGTGGGTGTTAAATTGATCCAACCACGCCCATTTTTGGTGAAGTTATAGACAGTGCCTATACAAACATAGATACTAAATTTCAGATTTTTAGGAGCAATATTAGCGAAAGAATCAAAAAATTTTAATTAGTTTTACAAATTGTCTTTACCCAAAACCTAAATTGGCGTGAACATAACAACTACCTAAAATTTCATCACAATCGTATGAATGATTTAGAGGCCCAATTGGTACAAAGATAGAAAGAAAGAAGAATTCATTTTTATATATTTAGATATAAACTTGACCGTCGATAAAATGTGTTAATTTGCTAATTGTTATTTGTAAAATAATACTAAACATTTTCAAACTCTTTGAACAATTCCCATATAAATAAACTTAAATGACAAAGCAACATTTAAACTGGATTGCAACCTGAGAAACTGAAGTCGGCAATCCAAAAAGTCATTGAAGCAAAACTATTGGCAAAAACAGGTTGAAGCGCAAACACCAACACATATGTACATATGTACTTGTGCATATAGACACACTAAACCCAGCCAGAAGAATGTGTGTATTTGTGCGGAAAAACTGCAAATAAAATACTTACACACACACACACAAACGAATCAAAATGATTTCCGCTACAATTAAATTTTATTCTGAATGCAACTATCATGACCGCGTCGCACAGGCTCTCATACATTCACACACACATACGTTCATACGAACACACAACGAAACCAATGTAAAATTGCAACAAGCACAATGCAACGCTTACTAACTGTAACACGAAACGCGACACACATGCAGATACTATAACACAAACAACGGCACACGAACACAAATGAAAACTCAGCATAAAATTTATTACTAATACTACAGTAAAAAAAAAACGTGGTGGTTGGCTCTAAGGTGGCCAAAGAGTGTTGAAAAAGGCAAACCCACTGATTGCTCTAATTTTGTATTTCAATGTACAGGGGGCGTGGCGGGACAGTGCAGCTCGATTCTATGAAAAAACTTACACAAAAACAAAAAACTAAAATAAAATATAAAACCGAAACGCGGAAGTTTGAAAATTTGAAATTAACAGTTTTTGTGCTGCATGTACAAAAGCGCATGCTGCATATGCTGCGTCGACGTTATCGTCGCTACCGCTTACACACCGTTTTACCCTGCTGCTGCTGTGTCGAACTAAACTGAACATCGAACACTGAAATTATAAAATTTCCACTCATAAAATTTTCATTTTCGTTTTGTTGAGCACCGCCATTGTCATTGCTTCTCGAGTATGTTTGTGTGTGTGTGTAAATGTGTGGGTGAATGGAAAAATAAATATCAGTGTTGGTTGCAACTCGGTAAAATTACTATAGCTTTGAAAATTTAAAATTTTGAATTTTCTCTGCAGATTTAATGAACTACTTGAAATTTGAATTTAAATTGTTTTTTGTTAAAGCTTTTATAATTTTAATTTAAAACAATAACAATTACAATGTACAATTTTAATTTTTGTTATACTATTGATATTAGTCACTGTAAAAAAAGTTAAAATTTTTGTATATATTTTTTTAATAACACTTTGTGCGATTGATCAACCAATTTAGAAACATTTTGTTATGTTTTGAAGATAATAAATAACAAAAAAATTTAAAGATTATTATGAGTTATAAACCCGATAGATTTTTTATGTATTTATGCACATTTTGTAAATTTCTTTATACAATTTAATTTCAGATCACTTTAGTTGGTTTTGCATTCATTAATTTGTTTTTTGCAGATCGATCAGATCCTAATAAATGAAAGACTTACCCAAATGATGAATTACCCAATATACTTACTTGCCATCTAGTTGTTTTTGTAACGAAATATTTAAATTCATAACAAACATAAATAATTGATATATGTTAAATATTAAATACGATTATATTTTTAATAACTTAAGAGTTAAATATTAAAGTGGGTTAGCACTGCCGGAGTGTGGATGTGTATGTGTGTGTGTTTATATGAGTGAAATGTTGGAACCACAATTCGTATCGCATGGTGACGTCAACAGTAACAGCAAACGGTAGCGCCATTTCCTTCCGACCACACTTGGCCACAGAAATATAGACACATGGTTAACTCAATGCGAAGCATTGCATCTCTTCGGCATTCGACTTGAATGTTTTTCTATGCGCCCACGTTGGCAATTTCGATGTCTACTTTTGGTTTTTGTGATTTCAAAAGGATTTTGTCTTTTTACGCCCGTAAAGTACCTAGTTTCGAATGTGTTTGTAAGTTTGTGTCTGTATACATGAACTATCCCAGTCGGCAATTTCAGGGGTAAAAAATCCTTTCCATACTCATTCCTTTTTTGTTTGAAATGTCCCACTTTGCAAGGCTGTTAGTTGGCCTTTCTTCAGGAGTACTTCTTGAAGTTTTTTCGAGAAGGTTATTTTGAAGCACTATATTATTCCGTGTGTTCTTTCAGCGCATTAATTTGGGCAGTAAGAAAGGCTTTATCTAAGAAGCGATAACCGAAAATGCCGACTGGGATAATAGCTTGTATAGATGTGTGTGTGATTGGTTTTTACTATTGCTTGTTGTTTGTCCATTTGGGTTTTCTTTGCCTGAATTGGTTTGGTATTAAAAGTTCATTCTTTACTTTTCTGCCTCGGCTTTTTACTTCTGCTGTTCCAAAATACTTCCTCCACATTTTTTTAAATTTTTTTTTATTATTTCTTTTTTACTTGCCAGTACCTGGGTAATATTATTTTCTTTCTGTATTTGGCTTGTTCGTTGTTTTTTGCACCATTTATCGGCAGACATGCAGCATGCGCCTTATTGTCCGTTTTCTCTTACCCCTGCGCTCGTGTAGCCTGATGTTTTCCCTGATAGTGCAATTAAATGCTGGCGCTTATATCGCTTCCGAATGTTTGCACATGAAGCCAAGCAGAAGTGGTTCTCGTCCTCGTCCTTGGCACCGTGTGGTTGAGCATGGTGTGGCAGGGACGCGACTGTTGCTCTTCCTCGGCATAAATGTGTCATTTGCAGGTGTGCTGCTGCAGTGCAATTGCATTCATGCCAAAGGAAGAAGACATTAAAAGTTCATACTCGGAAGCAATTTCTTTTCGTTTTTTTACGGGCTTGTTATCGATATGGCATTTTCTTTTAATATTAAGTAGCAAAGTCGAAATCTTTTTTATTTTTTCTTTATTTTTTTATAATGGAAAAAGTTTCTCTGATATTACATACATGAATATTAAGATGAGAGATAATATGTACCTTAAATATACCAATTTTGAGCAATTATTTTAAGAAATTTGTGTACGAAGGTGAGCTGTCTAATCGCACCACGACGTAGTACCCAAAACTTTTCTAAGCACTCTTAAATTTCAGAATATTTTAATTAGAAAATATCTACAAATACTACCATCAGCAAGCAATTTGGTAAAATTAAAGAGTGATCACTTGGTCATTGAAATTGCAATACTTCTAAACAATTTAAAAAATGTATTGCTTTGGATTCGCATGGAATAACTTGACCCTATAGTGGCTGCATACCGCTTAAGTTTCAGTTATTTGAGACGACTTCGGGAATGCACATGATAAAAAGAAATACGATTTAAAAGAAATCAACTTTGCTAGGAGGCGCAAGTTTAAAATACTTTGCGTTAAATTGGATTACAATTGAGCCACACAGCTCAGTTTCAAATGCGCCTTCGATAAATGCGAAGAAATCCTTTTGTCCTTCGCAATTCGTTCACTAAACCGAAGCGACCTGATTGAACTTGTTTGAAAGTGTATGAGAATGTGTGTACTTAAGCTGGAAAGCTACTGTTGCTGCGCGTGTAGCTGTTGCTATTGGAACTGTTGCGCTTCTTTTGAAGAAGGTAGCTCGCTACAACGATAGACAAGCTACAAGGCACTTTGTGAAAGTCAAGCAGATATTTTTCGTACGTACAAGCTACTTGAAGCACGTGTGAATTTTAATGAAGCAAAGTGTTTGAGAGCCGTCTTTGTTTGTGTATGTGTGTAGGGTAGGGTAGGCACACTCTATTGCGTACACAGTACACAACAGACACACACACATATCCACATACATTATCGTGGCTATAACACGCAAAAGGACTTAAGTGCGGTCGCAGACAGTAGAAGCAAAGAAAACCCTGAAACATCGCTTCAACAAACAAAATACCGTGTGACGACGAGCAAGTAAAAACATATCATCATCGTCATCAGCATCACCATCACCATCAGCACACCATCATGAACAAACGTCAATAGTACCAATAGAACCAACCAAACGAAACAAGCACCAACAGCCTTAACCGGAACAAAGCCACTCGTAATCATAAACGTCTTTAACGACAGCGACAACCATATTGCCATACCTTTTCTCGTCAACGACGACGCGAAGCAGAAGATTTAACAGCAATAGCTTTTTGTATCGTTGCGTTGCAAGTCATTAATTTTCAATAAATTAAGAGCCTCCAAACAGCTACAACATCTGAGCTAAGGTTTCAAAGGAGATGCGCGAAACATGGTAACCAGGTACGCACAACCAACAAACGTTGACATTGTCAGCAATAAACCATACCAGAGACCCTTCATGATTCTCAAACCGACGACAACAAGAAGGCGCATTTAACTTGCAACATGCGAAATATTTCACCAATCGCTCGCTGCTGGCCTTATTAAAGACGCTGTTTTGCCAACATCTGGCAGCAGCAGTAGATGTCTACAATTTCTAAAAAAAAAAAGGTAGTAGAAGATGGGACGTACGTGATGCAGCCTAACTAAAGAATATAAACGAAAGTAAGTGGGATGTCGTCGTCTTTGTCGTCCTCGACTTAAACGTGCAAGTTTAAAAGTTCACACAAATAAATCACAAGCATATCGGATTCCTTCCAGTTTAGACTGGGTGGATATAAATGTGTTTGGCGAACGAGCTTCGTGTAAAAACTACTTAACGGTTTTGATAAAAGCGGTAACAAAGTGTGTCGTTGGTTTGTCCTAATTAACCAATAAACCTATTTTTACTCTGCATTTAGATAATTTAGGACAACTTTTTTGAGTCTTGAGTATTTAAAATCAATGCATATTTAAATTTTTGCTGAAGCAAACTGTTTGATATTTGATGCCTTAAAATTTACTTTGATATAAATATATTTTTTACATAGGCAGAAAGAGCGATTGGAAGAGTATAATCAATATTGTAATTTAATAATGATACGCAATGCATTTCCCTATTATAATATTACAAATACAAATTTAAAGTCGGTTTAGCAGACTATACAAAATTACCCAAATTTTTTACTATGAAAGTTAAACTTTTTTCGTGTTTACTGTCCGTCGTATCTCAAATTAAGGTTAGTTTATATTATAATTCACCATGACAAATGAAATGTCACGAAATCCGCTTATAGCATGTTATCCGATGAATAATTGAAATACTTGGTTAATATTGTCAATCGGAACATAAAGCCGACATCATTAAAACTAAAGGTAGTAAATTTAAACTTTTATTTGGAAAATGTAAGTTTTCAAATGTCACATTCAAAGTGTCCACTTTTTTCTTGAGCATTTTCTTTTGCTTTACAAAGACCGACCTAAACCTCAATATGCCTACTGAGTGGTGCATACCAACATCCGCACAATCAACATTCGCTAAGTAAGCAAATTGGACAAAATGTCACAAAGTACCAAGACAGTTATTTGCAGCTCTACTAAAGTTCAAATACCTTACACCATTTTAAAAAGACAATAATTTGTAAATAAAAAACTGTGCTAGGCTTATTGTGGCACGATTTCAATGTGTAGAACTAAAAGATCATATATCCAACTGGAATCTCTCGAATGGACGAAAGAAGGCGGATGATAATCATTAAATACCTAATTCGATTTTCTTCAAACTTTGAACATATATCGATATGGGTCTGGAAGGAAATTTGCCATGGCCACAATTACTGAAATCAATTTTTTTTTAAATATTTTATCGCTAATGACATGAACAACGTCAACAACTCCTCCAAAAGTGGCTAAGGTTGGATCAACATAATGCCCACCTCCATATATAGTATAGTATAGTGATAAAATCTACTATCTTACATAAAGTGGGCATGGTTAGATCAATTTAACGCCTTCGGTATAAAGTTGTATAGTGGCGCTGTCTACTAGTTTACAAAAAGTGGCAGTATCTATAATTCCAGAAAAAATTTGAGTAGCTGGAAAGTTCATTAATCTTAATCAACTAATAAACTTAGATTTGATAAAACAAAAACAAAAGCTAGTATGCAAATACAATATAATGTCACCTTATGAGCAATACAAACTACAAATGCAAGATAATACTCAATATACCCCACTGTCAATGTGCCCGTGGGTTAAAAAAAAATACAAAAATCCGTTGATATGTTAAATAAGCAAAAGCAGAAAAAAAAGTAGTGATATACTGTGATACCCTTTTAAAACTTCAATTTGTCGCTGTCAGTGACAACACAGCACATCTGCATGTGCCACACCAGTTATTGTCGCTATATTGTTAATGTGTACGTTCGTTCGTGTGTGTTTGACAGTTTCAGCGAATGTTTGACTGTGTGTTGTACAGTACCCCACATATATAACGACTTGTGTTCGTTCGTTCGTTCGTTTGTTTGTTTGTGTGACTGTGTGGAAGTGCGCGTCTTTACTGTTTATGTGCGGTTTCCGTTTCCTTCCGAAAAACTTTGTCATACGCGTGCGGCGTTTAGCTCTTTCGAAATGAAAATAAACGCATTTCAATGCTCGAATTTTGTTTAATTTCGTTCGAACTAACATTTCGAGCACGCTGAGGTGAAATGGAAGTTGTGGCAGCTACCGCCTTGCCTGTTCGATGTGTATGTGACTACACTGATGTATTTTAGGCTGCTGTCTTCGACTGCCGACAGACAGCCCATTTTACTGTGCGACAGCGCGATCTCGTATATTAAGGAATTTGCAAAGAACTGCTGAGAGGCATTAACCGAAAGCGACACTAATGTGATTGACACATTTCAGCGGAGTTTAATCAGCGAAAGATGTATCAGTTCGGAGCTTTGCATTGGTATCTTTGTATATGAGTTCAGTTGCTCCCTTGCGCTCTGTTTAATGTAGCGTTCATTTAGAATACTTAAACTTTTAAATTTGTGGTTAGCTTTTTAAAGCAAATTAGTTGAACAGTGCCAATAAAGTCTTATTTATTGGCTTGTCGGCACTTAAGCTCAGATTACCAGAAATAAAATATTTGTTTTTACTCGTAGCAGCCTTATAAGCATTGTCAACAGGACTAAGATTGTTTAAAGTTTCCAAGCGTATTAAAGTTGTATTAAAGATCTTAACTAGATTTGAAGTGTATCAACTGACAAGATAATATATTGGTCAAAGCTAATACAGGTTTACTTAATGTGTGTAGAAATGAGTACCAAACTGCTTGCAGTATTAAAGACTTGCCTCATAAAATGATAAACAGATTGATTAGGAGCAATTTCACTAAAGTAATTAGTTCTGCGTTAAAAAAAACTGGACCACATTTATCCTTTTTCAGTGACGTTATGGTCACTAAAACGTACTTAGTTGCCACAACAGTTCAAACTCAAACACTTTTTGGTCAAATATATAGACAGACAGATAGACCGACGAAAACAATTGAATTAAAACCGCATGACCATATTTTCTACTTTGGAGCGCCAAATATACGTACACACTTGTTCAGGGAAACTCGAACTCGGACATTGCTGCGGTTGCATGTGGTCATACTTTTCAGAGTTTCACTGCTTGAATGTTATGCCGTTGCTGTTGTCCTTTCGTTATAGCTTCGAACACTCAAACAAATGAACTCATCTTCCAACAAGGATCTTGATTCAATGAGGTCATTTACGGTCTTCGCGCAATCCAAGTGCAATCTAGGAAATTGCTATCATACCACCGTTGCCGCTAGAATCACCTCCGTCGTCGGAACTTTTATTATTATTAGTATTCCTGAGCGCCGTATACTGCCGATTTGCCTTCCCACATTGCAGCAACATAGTCACGATGGCAACAGAAATACGGAAATGCGCACTAAGCTCGCACTTAATTGCATTCGAAGTAAAATTATATTCAATTGTACGACCTGAACGAACGGACAGGCGAATGTAACAACGGTGGCAAAATGTCAGAGGAGGGTAGTTGAAATTTGGGCGTGGCAAGCGTTTGTATTCTGCTTCTATTGTTGCTTCAGTGCTTTTGATAGATGCAATACTTCTTTTTTTCTTGTGTTGCTATTGCAGCTACAGGCGTCATTATTTCATTAGCTCGTTCAAAACACAAGCGCCATTTTTTTCGTCCTCTTCGTCCTGTGCCATTCCGTGAATACTCTCGACGCAGTTAATTTTTTTTGTTTTACTTTTTACATACTATTTATTATGTTTGTTACTTTGCACGTTAAACGTTATTGCTTCCACTAATCTTTATATATTTTTTACTTCTCTTTTTTGCTTTACGATTTTTCCGATGTTGCTGATGCAGCTAATGCCAGAACCTTGCCACATCCGCGTCACAACAACAATACAACGAACATTATGGATCATCGGGCACGCGACGATCAAATGCTTATCAACAAAGGCGTCTACATTCCGTCCCCATCGCCAGCGCCACCGCCAGATGGCTCCTACTACAACATGAACAGCGACAGATACTTATCGTATCCCCCAATGGTAAGTCCCAAGATGCAACGACCGCCCTCTCTTCTTTTGCCCTCCCGTGTTGTGTGCCGTTTTGGCATTTTTAATTAAATTTAAAAATTTGTGGCATTCGTCAGCGACGCACCCACTATCCAGGCAACTGTAATGGCTGCAGGGTTGCGCAGTGCTCTCCTGCAATACTCCCAACTTATTTTTTTCTATTCGACAACTCGCAATGCTAGTTGTGAATCTTATCAATATGTAGAGTGTCGCTAAAGATACAGACAGGAAGCAGCCACCCGCTTTTAGGTCGCGGCATGTCGAAAAACAGCAAATCCAGTCTGCAGCGCACAGACAACTTTGTTTTAGTATTGCGCTGCTCCATCAACATTAAACTCTAACCGTTTTGTCTCCTTCCATAACTCCACTATGCAAGGCATGCAATTTTTCATTTATTGTTAATCATGGTAGGGATTATTTCGCGCAATTAGTTAAAATTGTATGCAACATCGTAGCTTGGCCTGGGACAGCAGTCAACTTTCGGAATAAATTAAATTCCTCCATCCAAATGAATTCCAAATTGTAAAAGTTAAAGAAAAGTTCAACAACGGTAATGAGAAATGGTAGAATTTAATTTAGTTAAAGAAGAGTACTTTTGATATACTGATTTGGGTAAGGTCCTCTCTGGCAATTAAAAATAGCTTCTTAATAATTATATTTTTGTTTATATTTAGTATCCATGTTGGCCAATCAAAGAGAGAAGAGAATATAAAATAATTTTTATGCCCGGATATTTTTTTAAATTATTGTTTCTTACCTGTCTATATTCTGTAAGAGCTATTCTTAAGCAAATATGAGTATAACGCCTGAAACCATATGGCCTTTCGGAAAAGTTTTCAATTTTCAGAAACTATTTGAAATACCACTTTGCTGTTGCCACTTGCAATTGCATAGCTATTAATATGTAATATGAGTAGCTCGAAATATTTCCTCAAATATAATTGCTTATCCACCTTTTCGATATTAATGAAGTGAGACTGCATTATGCTGCAGTGCTTCACTACAGCTGGTAACAACATGTTAAAATAAGCACTAAAACACAGTCCAAAGGGTTATGTAATATATGCACAGTACAGCTTATTATCTCTTAGGAATTAAAGCGTAAATGCTGCGCAGTACAAAAATATGCTTTTTGTTGCTTTAGCCGCGAGCGAGACCAAAGGAAGACACGGCCACAGTCACAGCCGCAGATACTGAGCTCAACAACTAAAATGTGTCGTCATGTGGCAGGAGCGTTGACACATTCAACGCTGTCGGCATCAAGAAGAGAATTCAGGGGTGCGAGGGCGGAACAACATTTTTATTTATGTATGCTTGAAACCGGACATTTATGCCGCAGCGCATAAAGAATGCAGCCGCAGTCGTAGCAGCATCAACGACGCCGTCATCGTCGGTGTTGGCAGATAAATGCAATGCTAGTTCTTGTCGCGCAGGCGTCTATAGCGAATACAACATACAATAGTGGAGCTTCATAAACCGCAAGCGTTTGTGCTAATCCCTCTCGCCCAAAGCCGCTGTGGTTACTTGCATTTTCTGTTTTTATCGTCGTTCGTAGGATCGTACAGCCGTTTGCTCGTTGACATGTTTTAGTTTAATACTTCGCATACATTTTTGCGGTGTGTTTTTCGTTTTTGTTTGCGCTTAAGCCTTAAATACGCCAGCAGAAGAAGCATTACCAGTTGTAGAAGCATCGTTGCATCATCATCAAATGCTGCTGCTGCTGCAGCATTTACATTCTCAAAGTGTTGTTAGTCTAAAGACTCAGCCACACTGTGAGTAGGGTGACCAACCGTTTTTGAGTTAAAGATTATCTTATACTTAAAATGGAATTAAATTAGCAAAAAAATGAGTCCGTATGTTTATTCTTATTGAGTCGGTTTAAAAACTAAAAATATGTATATATACATATTGGTTTAGTTTTTTCAAAACTTAAGGTGTAAAATGTCAATTTTAAGTTCGAATACAAACCACGCTAATGTATTCTGTTTTCTTGTTTACCTTAATTTGAAGTTGTTACGTTTTTTATTATTTGCTCCATTTGAACCTTTAAGATTAATCTATAGCTTTATCAACCAGAGTCAAAGTAATAACAACAGGATAATATTTACTGTTGGTTATCCTAATCAACAAAGGTGCAGTTGTATTGAAAAATTATTATGCTGCGAAAATGCATATGTGTGCTTATGTATTTTTGTTGTGCCGCACTACGCCCTGATACTATAATGCGGTTGATTCTGTTGTGTTTTTTCTAATTTTCTTCTCAACTTCACATTAGTCCAGACTAAGCTAAAACGCCAGCAGCACATAAGCGTGCAGCCGCGTACGCTTCAGTAGGCGTTCGAGCAGCGGGCGAATACTTAAATTTTCCACGAAAACGGATATGGCGGCGACAACGTCAGCGTATGTTATAATCGCAGTGAAGCGTGTTCACGAACATGTGTGCGGCATTTATCTGTGTGTATGTGTTCGGACTAGTGTGTGCGAATGCGTGTTTAATCCTTTTATAGGGCATTTTATCCTGATTGTTCGCTTGCGCTTGTGTTGCGCACAAAATTTATTAATTTTCTGTTCAATTGGTGCCAGTCTTAACGCCAAGTTGCGTCGTGCGAGCTCGAACTTTTTAGTAATTTAATTCTCCGCGCCACACTTAACCAAAATGTACAAATTTTACGCACAGCAGCTTAAACAGAGTAACAACAAAATGGACAACAACAACATAAAGTCAGCAACGCTAACACAAAAACATCAATTTAATGTAGCAAATTTAACGTGTGTCGCCTATTGCGCTTGCAAAAGTTTGCGTATGCCATGAATACACCGAATAAAAGTATACAGTTAAACTTCTTCTACTTCATTTGAGGGGTGCAGAAGAGTTAAGTGTAATAGTTAAGATCATGTCGCGGAATACATGACGAGCAACATCTTAAGAAAATAATGTTTGCTCTATACTGCATCTCCAAACCCAATAAAAGAAAAAACGAAGCAAAGCAAAGTTTTTCCAACTTAATGTCAATAACTGTTTTGCGTTGCGTCAGTTGCAACAGCAGCAACAAAAGCATAGCAACAACATCTGCAACAATATATACCAGCTGCAGACAATGCGCGCAGCATTTACCATATATGCAGAATTGCAGTTGGATGCGCTGGCACATTGTTGCATTTTGATGTGCGCGAATTTGAAATCCACATGAAAGGAATGTTTCCCATATGCGAAATAAATGAGCGGATATTGTTGGCAACACGCACACACTTGAAGAATTTCACTTTAACATAACAAACACAAATTTCATGCAAAAGTTATCCTTTTCCAAAGCACATACAAAATAAGTTAAGCAAAATGAATTGCACCAAAATAAATCTTCAATGTCGCATTGAATTAGCATAAAGTATATAAAATATAATTGTGTGCGGAAAAAACTGCCCATACATTAAAGAAGCTTGGTAAAGTTTAAAATAATTACAATTTGACACAAATTTAACAAAAACAATTACTGGAACGGAAAAAAGTAATAACTAATATGAAATAGCATAGCAAATTCTACTTACCACTCATATTTAAGATGCCTTTACAGTGTTGTCAACACTGTGGACAACTCCGCCAATAGTGGGCAAGGTCCGATCAATATAACGCCCACCGTCATATCTCAGGAATATTTTACACTATGCTATAATTTGGTGGTTAAATGCAACAGTGTGGACCTTGGTTTAGGGTTGCAAGGTTATTTTATCTACCCACCTATAACGGAGTGTAACGGGAAGTTTTGCATTAAAATTTGGCTTAAATTTACCAAATTAACCACAATTTAATTCCAGAAAAAAACTGGCGAGGTTGGAAAGTTTATCAATCTCAATCAACTAATAAATTTAGATATGATTCATAAAAAAAAACGAGTAATGCCGAGTGTTTTGAGTTAGTAACCTTTATTTTGGCGCGGGACTATTTCGAAATACACTAATTTGGCAATATACTATATTCTATGTTTGGCAATAATTCTGATGGAATTTAAGTAATTTTTGAGCTATTGACGCAACTCAGACATGCAGTCCATGCCTTTCAACTTGACGACTTTTTCGCTGCTTTAACATCGACATATCGGGGTTTCCGCTTCAAATCGACTGCTAAAGGTGTCTCTGCATCAAACAACAAAGATGAAAGTAAGAAGAGAACCACCCTGGCCAATTAACATACCAAAAGAATTCCGCATTGGCATCCACGCACACCGCTTCATTCTCGCATACGTTCCAAGGACTCGTTGTGAATTTAAACTTTGTCCTTTTCATGTGCCGTCTTCTCCTGCTAACTACTATTTGAAGTTGAGAAAGATTAAGCAAAAACTAATAGAATACGACGAACACGACTCCACATGCACGACTAAGAATGTGCCTCAGCAATTCTCTGTGGAATTTTGTTACTTCAGTGTTACTTCGTTTGGTGGTGCAATGTGATCCTGTCTGAAAGGACGCTGGCGGCAGACTGACTCTGAATCCTTTGCGATTATCTCTGGGCGTTCTTTGACTTGTTGTGTTGTTATTCTTGTTTGCGGTGTGTTTCCTTTGGAACCCAATATAAATTCCACAATTTCAAAACGCAAAATCCATTTACGGATTTATTACCCTTTTCAGTTAAAATACGAGAAAAAAAATTTATTAAAAAATAACCAACTGAAGAAAATCGGTTGACGAGCTAAGATGACGTTGAAAAGGCAGACAGGTCGCTGCGGAAATAAGTGTTCCTTCTGTGTTGACTTTCCTATTCGATTTTGTCTCGTTATGTTGTTTGTCCTTTGTGTTATCGGTTTGACATGTTGTGCTCTTTCATGCGGCTAATAACGCTAAGCAGCACAGCATGGGTCGATAAATCAAGAAATCCTGAATTAAAAAAGGTTTATAATTTTGGCACAATTTTGATACAATAAGTGCTGAAATGATGAAATTCGGTATACATGGCAAAATCGGACGACTCTCCGATATGTGTGGGATTTTAATTACCCATATTTTCTTCCCCACTTAAAGTGGACTAGACCGAGTCACGCCCACTTTTTTATATGCTAATAATCCCAGAGATAAATCACAAAATAAAGATAAATAAATAAAAAAAAAACTTCTTAATAAAAATAATTTTACTAGGGATGCAGGTCAGTTATAGAAACGCTTCGGCCGTTTAAGAATTCTCTGACAATCAGAAACGCTTTTATAATATCCCTTACATTAAACAAATATGTTTTAATAAAAACTTAATTTGACAAGCCAAAACTAAAAGACAACAAATTCAATTGGGCTAGGGATTCTGGTGTTTGTATATTGACTTTTATAGCTTTCTGAAGAGTTGTAACTGTATATTTGGTTTGTGGACAACTCAAGTATTCCAACACACAAATGCACACGTACAACTGTTTGCATACAAACCATAACTGCACAACTATAGTTGCCCTAACACATACCCAGAACATTCAAAGTCACAGACAGACAGACAGACAGACAGACAGACAGACAGACAGACAGAGAAACAGATATATATATGAGTTAATATAATAATATTTATAGTCTTATTTATACGATTTGTGAAATTATTATTTTCCTACTCAAAAAGCTACTTCAGCTATCTTTGCTCTTGTATAAATACGCACACACACACACACGTACACATATTTCAAAAATGTTTACATGCCGACGCGACGTGCGTTGCATGACTTTTAGATAAATAGAATACGTATTCTGGTTGTTTTTTCTTTCGACTCGACGGTCGGTGTACCCTTTTACTCCTACCCCTGGGCCGGTGGGATCAACTTTTATATCCTGCAGGTTAAAAGATGGCGGCAAGGCAGCTTTGTCCAACGATTTTAAATTTCAATTTCACTCGAGTTGGTCAATTCCATTGTGCAATTTTTGCTAGACTTTCTGCTCCTGTGCCCAACGGTTTGGGTCTTCTGACTCGGGTATAAATATAATCGTTAGGCATGGCGAAAATTGAATTATTTTTGATAAACATCATTGGTGAAAATTACCACAGCGAACGGATGAAGGGCAGACGCATGACTATTTCGAAATTTTATGTGTCACCGAAATCGTGTTCGTATTTTTGATGTTTTTTCTTTCGATTTAGCTTTTATGTTCTTTGCTGTTCCAATGCAAATTTAAGATTGTTGCGCCTGTTTTTAAATTGCCTCTGCGTGTGTTTTATGAACGTTAGTATTTTCTGAAGTTGACATTTCTATTATAAATACTTTTAAATATGGTTTTTTAAATAGACAAAGTTTCTAGTATCCAACTACCTTTGAAGAATAACTTTAACTTTAAATACACTTTTTTATGTTACATTTAAAGAATAGCACATTATGTACTTTTAAATGTATACTATTTGGAAAAATGTCGATATAAAATATAACAAATCAAAATTTATTTACACCACGATAACCTCTATTGAGGACAGCATAGAAAACATTTACATAAATATGTACTTATATGATAAATAAAAAAAAAATAGTTTTAGAAATAAGCGATAACATTAAAATGAATGTGTTTATTTATTTTAAAGTGAATTCTTTTGCAATTCTTTTTAAAAATTACTATAACCATTGGTCATAATGATCCGTGTTAATTGATTATTTTCCCTCATGACGACTTTCTTCTTTATGACGTATTCACCATTATTTTTTTATTTTTTATTTTTTTTATTTTATAAGTTGGTTTGGTTTTTGGGAACGTTTGAACAACGGTAACCATTGATTTGAAATAAATAATACAAACAATGTAAAAGCTAATTTCAAATTTAGTATTCCAAAATACTCTGTATAAGATTAACAAATAAACATGTTCATATATTGAAAAGTTCAAACTTATTCTATTAAAATATTTGAATTCCAAATTGTGTCTCCCAAAATTTTGTAACGCAGATCTTCGCAAACAGAGTTTAAGCAAATATAGTATCAAATACTTTTAATAAAGTTCTAAATTAATGCATTCAGTTTACTTAATACCAGTTTTTATTACATGATTCAATGCCTTTAAGGAACAATAACTTTATTACGGTCTCAAATGAGCGCTGTACCTAAATAATAGTGTTTGTTCAATTCTCAGGATTGTTTTGCTTTCAGAATTTGAGCTTTAAAAGCAAATTAATTTGTATCCCATATTATATCAACAGTACCGCAGAGTATTCTTTAAGTATCTCAAAGTATTTGATATAGTAAGGACATTCAAGCACAGTCGCTTCTTTTCATAAAGAAGCGGCAAGAGTAGCTTGCGACTACTTTGAGATTACCTAACAAATACTCAACCAGTGAAGTCTATTAAAATTTACAATTAGAGTTTTTGAACAATGATTACAAGATTTGAATAATCTAAAACTTAAATGAATCTCTCAAATTAAGTTTTCCGCGCATTTATGCAGATGTATAATGAAAACTCAAATAAGAACACGATACTCTTATATATATTATTACACTTAATGTCGAGGCGAAACAATCATTTCGGAAAGTTGAAGAAATATTAGTATTTAAAATCAAATTAAACTATCGAAAAACTTATTATTTGAGTATAAAATTAACATTAAGCATTTCAGACATTTTAACAATTTGAAACTTTTTGTCACCAAGTGTTTTATTCTATTAGCGCCCTAACATGCTCACTTTAAGCATTCACTTAAATAGTTACACCACGAAAAGTTGCTCCTTCGTCAACAGGCTCAACGCCAAAAATAAACGCACCACCCCTTCCGGCGTTACTCTACCGAAAATTATTTCAATTTAAACATTTGCTCCCATTGCCTTAAAAAAATGACTTCGACTTTGTGACAACTTAACTCAACGCTAGTTAAGTCAACTCGAGTCGACTCAGCTTAGATACAAACAAAAGTTGAGGAAAATCGAATCCGGCGCCCTTCGTCTATGGCGCTTTGCCTTGCCTTGCAAAATTGAACTGCGGCCCAACGCCGCACAAAGTGTAAACTTACGCAGCGAAATTTGTGTTTACGCAGTGGCGAGAGCGTCATTTGTGTACTGCAAACTTTTTGGACCAACCAACACTTTAGGCAGCTGAAGCAACAACAAAAGCAACAGCATCTCCCGTCCACAACTTCACTCCTTTGGCAAATAAAAATGTTCAACCCAAGAAAGTTCAAATTATACCCTGCCTCTGTTACTTTATTAGCTTCAAAAAACAAGGGGGCAATTTCCCTGGGCGCCACTTTGTAAGGCCGGCATGTGGAAGAAGCGCTAGGGCGACATTTATTTTAAGTGAGTACCTTTTTTTTCATAAAACAAAAATTTTATCTAAAAATATTTTGAAAGGGCGACAATATCCACTCTTGCCCCAGGCGCTAGAATTCCTGGGTACGGCCCTGGCATCACCACTGGTCCGCATTCCATCTCTATTCCACGGAAACATTTGGTAAATTTGGCATTACTTTTTCACCAGTTATGAACTAAATAAATTTCGCTAGATTCCAACTGAAACGTTAGTGGACACTGAGTCTCTAGTTAAAAATTGGCACAAAAATCAATAGTTTGTAAGTAGAAGAGTTTAAGTTTGTATAAGAGGAGGGAGTAGTTTTTGTCGGATCTTTATCATCTTAAAACCTCCACTTGGATAATAAAAACTCACATTCCAAACTTCAGCTCGATATATCTTAAACTACTGCTGCAATTGCTTCGAAACACAGCCGGACATCGGAAAATTTACTCGACTCTGATCATATATATTTACCATATATACATTTATATATATCGTCTTACTTATCACGCCCCCTATGAGCGTTAAAAATTAAAGAATGAACTCAATATATGCTTTTTTGTGTCGTTAACTTCAGCAAAAATGGAAGTAGTTGGATCAATTTAACGCTCACCACCGTAACTGAGAAACTCTACAACGGAGAGTAACGGGAAGTTTCGCTAACTAATTATCTTACATATATTTCTCTTTAAAACAAAACCCGAGTAACGCTAGGTACTATAACCTAATTTAAAAAAAATCTTTCTTTTATTAAAAGTCTGTAATTTTTGTTGACTAATAAGAACCATAGTGCACTGGAACAGAGAGACAACTTCACTTGGCTTAGTTGTTGAAAGAATGTGAGATCCCATTTTTATTTTCGTCAATGAAAAGCGGCAATTCACTTTTTAATGGATTAATTTCCTTTATTCACAAAAACTTTTTTTATCACATATACACACTCAAACATCTACAAACAAACACAAACCTAAACATTCGCAATGCTTACACAGGGCAGCAAACAATTTAAAGCTGTTTCAGCAGCGCTTAGTTGCGCTCACTTCGCTTGCTTGGTGACTGATTTATCTGCTGCTGCCGCTGCTGCTGATGCCGCAGCTCCTTCATGTGAAGCAGTGAGCAGTGGGCATGGCAAGAAGGGACGGGACGGGTCGGTGCGGGGCGGTTACTGAGGGTGTCTACTGCTTCCACTTTTAGTTTAAAAAGATACTTTTTCCATCGTTTGAGGGGCATAAACAATGCGGCTGAATCGAATCGATGCGAGTAGAGTCATTGGAAAATGAAGATGAACAACCGATAAGTAATTGAAAATCGAAAGAAAGTCAGTCTTTTGTCCAAAACTGATTTCGTTTCAATTTATCAACGCGCGCGCAACATTTGGTGTGAGTAGAGCGTTTTACAAAAAAAAATACAAAAAACAAATAATAATAGCTAGCAAAAAAAAAGTCATATTAAAAAAATCGCACTTTGTTAAAGCTTTTGTGATTTTATACTTGGGCTGCATTCCATTCGAATTTTCTGAAATTGTCTTCAAATTATTTCCGACAGCGTGAGGCGTGTAATTGATGAGGTCAGTAATAGGACAGGAAAACTTATTCGTGATGGAAAAGGTAGCATTTAATGCCGACCAGGCTGTCCTAAGAAATTCAAGCGCGAAACGTTCTACACAACGTTTTCGCAATTATACTCATAGCAAAGTCGGTGATATTTTTAGATATCCATTTTCTTTACATTACCAATACACAAAAAATAGCTTTACATTGAAACGATGAATTAACTTGTTTTTGTTTTTGTACATGTATCTCTATTAAAAAAGCTAAACTTGACATCATTTTAAGAATTAGCTACATTAACACTAAATAACAAATATTAAATATATTCAGAATTAACATGTAATACTTTAAGTCGTAAACGTGTCGGTCAATAGCTTAAATTATTATGTTCACTTGACTACTGAACATTATCGATGTGTTTAGAACCCAGGTTCAATTCCCGAAATAAAGTAAAAAATTTAATTTAAGTTCGGCCGGAAAATTTGGCAACTACAGAAAAATGGGCATAGTTATGAATGATCAGGGATAGGCGAGCGAACCCCTCCACTTTTACCTCGGCGGTTTTGGTGAAATGTTTTATTCAAGTGTATTTTCTTGATTTTCATTTTACTAGCTCGCTCTCCCTAACTCTAACTCTGGTTTGGACTTCGGTAAGACCATAGTGAATTTACTCGGAATGGTAGCCTTTAACTAAAAGTAACTACGAATTGTTAAATAACAAACCAGGTGGACTTTCCGATACAATTTTAACTTTTTTTAATATGATTTCATAATTTTATATAAGGAATAAGCTTGATTAAAAAACTTGAACTCATAAAAATAACTAAATAAAATTTTTGGGAAATACAGAAACAAAACAAAAACGTTCCAGGTTTTCGGTTATTTAATATACTTTTGCGAACTTCTTGCAAAGAATTTTGGAAAGAAAGAGTTTGGTAGAATTTATAAAACAAAACATTGTCTCCTAACGTTCATGCTGGGTACGCCCATGTTCATAAATTTTGTTGTACGAGTACTCATGTTCGAATGTAAATATGTTTGTACATTCTCAGAAAAAAAACTGCAGTAAGAAATAAATGCTAATAAATTAATTGAAACATATTCAACTTCAAATCAAACAATAAAGAAAGAAATTATAGTCCTTCCGGCTATTATAAATGCACCACATTGTTTAATATCACAAATTTTCAAAATTAAAAAAAATGTATATTAAAAATTGTCAATCACGAATCACCCTTATGTGAAAATCATGAACCACCCTAATTAGATAACTATACGTATTTCAGATCGTTTGTGTACCAAAATAACCAATTAAAGTTTTAAGGGCTTTATTTTTATATATGAACCACTCTAATCGTGTCCAGAATTTAATCAATTTTTCTGAAGCATAACAGAAAATTTGTACAAAGTTTCAATGAAAAAACAAACATTTTTCCTTCAGATATCGTGTTAACAAAAATTTTTTTTTTTTATAATAGTAGGCGTGCTCATGGGCGGATTGGCTCCACAAGGAAAACAAATTATTAAAAATAATTCCAGTGTAGATTACAATTCGGTTTTTAACATTTTAGTAGTTCCACGAAACTACTCACAAGAAATAAGAGTGATCCGATAAAAATAACGCCCACTTTTAAGAGAGACATATAGCATATACGTATATGCAACAAAAATTAAATTTTTGGTATCTCTAAAATTGCGAAGGGTATTTAAGCTTAGATAATACTCTTACTAGTTTTATTTTATATTGCTTTTTTTCTCCGGGAGCAGTAAAATTCGCTATAACATACATCCATATATACAAGATTCAAACATACATTACAGATGTCATTCTGCTTTCACTGATAATTTTACAGTGTTTTGGTTGATTGTTGTTGTCGCAGTGTATTTGTATGTTTCATTGTATGTAAGTTAGTGTGCATATGTGTGTTAGCTAAAATTACAGCACAATTAAAATCATTCTTTGCTGTTGCCATAGCTTGAAAACGGAATTCGATGTTTCTGGCTTAAGTTGTTGCTTCCCACTACCGCTGACGACTACAACGGCGAACAATGACCAAAGTGACCAAGTAGAAGTACTGCAATCTCTTCGATTCCGTTTTTGATATCGTTGTTGTAGCAACTTTTTTCAACTTTTGCTGTTGGCAGATGTCTCACTTGTACCCCTTCCTCATGCCCA
Source organism: Suillia variegata (assembly GCA_949127995.1). NCBI lineage: Eukaryota > Metazoa > Arthropoda > Insecta > Diptera > Heleomyzidae > Suillia > Suillia variegata. The sequence continues at coordinate 19,067,819 of OX421842.1, forward strand.
TTTCTTGTGTTTTCCACTAGCGCAACATACAAATTGCTTCAAAAGTGTTTTAAGAACTTTGTACAAAAGTTGATTAACGTGCCCAAATCGTTTGTTCGCCGCTGCTACCCGTGCTCCGTTTTCTTTTTTTGTTTATTGTTGTTGCAATTTGCAGTAATTTATTTGGAAAACTTTTATATGCTTCGTCAGTATTCGAGTGCAGTGGGCGACAGTGGGCATGGCAATGAAGACGTTGAGTTGGGATGGCTACTAGCGCGTAATTTAAGAAGAAAATTGCTCGTTATTGAAATTGATTACTTAAGCGGAAGCTCTCTAGCAAATTTAAAAGGGCGGTGTTTTAATTGTGTGCATGTGCGTTCATATGTGTTGGCAGAGAGAGAAAACAATTTTTGATGTTAAACAAGTTAAAGTCTTCTTTATTTCATCACAAGAACATTTTACAGAAAAGTGTAAAATTATTGAGTGTTGTGAAATCAATTCTTAAATAATTTCCAACCCAAAATTAATATTATTTAAATTATTATATTATGTAAATATTAATTTGAAAATATATCAATAAAGTAATTATAAATTGAAAAATAATTTGTAATGCATTTTAAAGATACTTTTTGCACAAACTTTCTTCGAATGTATGTATATGTATATTTTTTTTCGATTTCCCAATTAACCACGGAATGCACGCGCTCCGCAGATTTTTACCATGTTCAGCGTATTTTTCAACACCCGCTTCGTGTTGCATTCAAGAGCTTCATTTCGTTTCGAGTCTGTCTGTCCGTCCTTTGAACATTGTGAAATATGTTTTCGTATTCGTATTGTGTGATTGTATTTACTAGGTCATTAAATATGTGGATAAACAAAAAAAACACAACTTTTAACTTGAGCTGTAGCGTATTGTGCTTTTCTCTACGAAGAACAAATCACAATACACTCATGCGAACATACTAGTATATGGATTAGATCACCCACCAAAATATATGAAAAGGAAAAGAATATTGTTGTCTTCGCTCCCCCGACTTTCTAATACTTTAGTCTTAGAAAACAATATTTCCAATTGACCGAAGGCTGACCTGAAGCTAAAAACCTGACTTAAAAATAATGAATTACATTTTTGTTTGGCATTTAACTAACGAAATTAAATGTTTTGTTTTGTAAAGAATCGATGAAGATTTTATCTTCAGTACACATTACTGGCCTATGTTCGGCTTTTCCATGGTGTTTATAACAAAGAAAATCAAAATATTTGAATATTGTTTGTCTCTATTTTTTATGTTTTAGTTGAAAGGCGGTAAACGTACTTTTAAGAGCTTGTTAAATACAGAATTAAACGTAGTTTTATTCAAATATGTTAATTTTTAGTTGTTTTGTAATATTTCAAAGTTTGATAAAAAAACAAAGTTTAGATATATGTATTCTTCAAAGAAGATTTTTGTTTGATACTTTTACATTTATGGGTTCATTATACGTAAACATATAGGTTAGATTTAATTGTCTGGCCGAAGATACACTTAGGCCTATTTAAGGCCCATTGTGATATCAAGGGGAACTCAATCTTACTCCACGGGGTCCTCTTTAAATCATTCTGAGGATTTAATAAGCGACATATCTTTAGATATCTTGATTATTGCATCGTCCGAAATACTAATAAGAGAACTGGAACCGAATGCATTGTACCTCTCCTGCACAATGCTTCCAGATTATGACAACATCTACAATAATCATAACAGGAGCGCTCCTGTTTCTCTAAATAAATATAAATATATATTTTTCGTCTCAGATGCAGAAATATAACTGTGTTTTAAGTTATAACGGTAAACATCGTGCCAACTATAAGAGACCAAACCAAAAAAAATTCAAGCGAACTTTCCAAAATCCTTTATGACCCATAAAGTATGGGTTTTGTTTTTCTGAGGGTCTACTTTCATTTCGCATTGGAGTCATTGAGACTGAAAGCAATGAACCAAAATTTGAGTCATTTTTGCTATAAAGAATTATTTAACGAAATTAAATAGAAGTTTAATTTTTGTAATTTTAATTTAAAAATTTTTGTTTTAGGTTTGAACCAAATTTTCCCAATTTTATAGCTAGGGGTTAATACTTGAGAAATTGTATTTAACCTTTTATTAAAATTTAATAAGCATTTCAAATATTGGCAAAAGTTAAAATTTAACCAATATAGCAAACAAATCACTGCGAAGAATTTTAAAAGTATTTCATTATCATTTTTTAATATTTGCTATATTTTACATCGATGAAAATTATGTAAGTCAAATGAGACAACAACTTTATTCCTTAAACTCGATTCCACAGTAGCGCGTACATAAAAAATGCTAAACTGACAGTCAGACAGAAGAACAGACAAATTGTATGCAATGCTTGCATTGTCAGGATGCAAAGCGTCGTTCGCGGAACTAACAAATCGAGTTTCGGCAGCAGCGCATCGCGTCGCACTGCGGCGACATTGACAATCGACAAGTCGAGTCACGCATGCATGCTTGCTTGCAGCCGTAAAAGCAGCGCAACAACAGCATTAACAAATGTGTACAACAGCAAAAGCAACTAAAGCTGCCATGGCAAGGAACATCATCAACGCACGACGAAGCAGTCGATTCGACCAGAGTGACGCACAGCGGAAGCAAGTGAAAAATTACACAACATTTAG